>CP136061.1:158644619-158679299 GCA_032622095.1 Siphonodentalium dalli | reverse complement strand
CTTCACCTTTAATGAATGGGCCTCTTGGCAAATGAAGTTTGTGGGAGAATGATTCCTTGAATTTTTGTCAACAGTTTACATTTAATTCATGCAACCAATCACAGCCCAGAGTGTTTTAACTGTGAAACTCTATACTCCTCCCGCAACCGCAGGGGGAGCTGCCTATAGTATTTACACCAGTGTAACCTAAAGCGATAGCCCGCTTTTTCGCGGAATAATTGTAACTCCCTACATTTCTTCAGAATTGCCCATCAATGGAAAAAATGTGTTCAAAAACAATATCACCCCTATGGTTCTTTATTTATCACACACAATTTAACCCCACCCCCTTTAACAAATTATTCATCAAAAAGGCACAATTTTCCACCACCAGTCATGTTCAGGCCCCATTTTCACTCAGTTTTAGGGGTCTGGTGTTGCAAACTTGGATCAGCTATGGAAGACTGTACAATATTCTTTCCATGAGAGAACTTCTGGTGATGTGAGGTCATTGAGTCCAGATCTGATCAGCTGAGCATCAAGCGCATGACTTTATCAGCACATTGAAGAATAAAATATGACATTTTCAGGTCTGCAAGGGTGATCCAAGATAACTGGATGTGGGTGTATATTGAATTAGTTGAATAAAGATATGCTCTCTTTGAATTGCTGAAGCATTTTCTTAAATGTGTCCAAGTTTTAGTGCTATTAACCTTCAAATGACCATACCCACCAGTGGAAATGACACACTTTTATGATATATATCTGTATATCACTGGCTATAAAATCCAAAATACTTGTTAGATTAGGTTCTTATAACAATTGATATATGTGTCGTTGACATGCTCATGTTATGGGTCATTTGCATTATCATGTGACTATTACCACCTTGAATTTTTTTGAAAATACCTTGAAAAATTGGCATTTTTTATGAAAAATCTTACTATTTTTTTGGCTGATGTAAGTGAAAGAAGACATCAGCAGCAAGAATAGCCACACCAAGCATGAGATATTCATTGGACTGAAAGACCAGGCTCTGTAAAATGCATTAAAAAGCTTTAAAGTGACTCCCAGGAATCAAAAATGATAAAAAGCTATTTTTTCCCTTTAGGTTACACTGGTGTAAATATTTCCCATAGGCTTCAGTGTTAACGTTTGTTGATCTGCATCAGAGGTCAAATGGAAACTGTTCAAACTGCCTTCGGATTATGTGAGCTTGACATCTGTGGAAACTTTCCCAATAAAAAAATCAACACCGTCTAGCAGGGAATCCACTTCAAATTTTCGTTTTTTCATGACTAGGGTCAGTTCCGCACTAAAAAAATATTGTCATTTTTTCAATCACACTTAAAATTTCTAAACAGCCACAACAGACTTCACCTTTAATGAATGGGCCTCTTGGCAAATGAAGTTTGTGGGAGAATGATTCCTTGAATTTTTGTCAACAGTTTACATTTAATTCATGCAACCAATCACAGCCCAGAGTGTTTTAACTGTGAAACTCTATACTCCTCCCGCAACCGCAGGGGGAGCTGCCTATAGTATTTACACCAGTGTAACCTAAAGCGATAGCCCGCTTTTTCGCGGAATAATTGTAACTCCCTACATTTCTTCAGAATTGCCCATCAATGGAAAAAATGTGTTCAAAAACAATATCACCCCTATGGTTCTTTATTTATCACACACAATTTAACCCCACCCCCTTTAACAAATTATTCATCAAAAAGGCACAATTTTCCACCACCAGTCATGTTCAGGCCCCATTTTCACTCAGTTTTAGGGGTCTGGTGTTGCAAACTTGGATCAGCTATGGAAGACTGTACAATATTCTTTCCATGAGAGAACTTCTGGTGATGTGAGGTCATTGAGTCCAGATCTGATCAGCTGAGCATCAAGCGCATGACTTTATCAGCACATTGAAGAATAAAATATGACATTTTCAGGTCTGCAAGGGTGATCCAAGATAACTGGATGTGGGTGTATATTGAATTAGTTGAATAAAGATATGCTCTCTTTGAATTGCTGAAGCATTTTCTTAAATGTGTCCAAGTTTTAGTGCTATTAACCTTCAAATGACCATACCCACCAGTGGAAATGACACACTTTTATGATATATATCTGTATATCACTGGCTATAAAATCCAAAATACTTGTTAGATTAGGTTCTTATAACAATTGATATATGTGTCGTTGACATGCTCATGTTATGGGTCATTTGCATTATCATGTGACTATTACCACCTTGAATTTTTTTGAAAATACCTTGAAAAATTGGCATTTTTTATGAAAAATCTTACTATTTTTTTGGCTGATGTAAGTGAAAGAAGACATCAGCAGCAAGAATAGCCACACCAAGCATGAGATATTCATTGGACTGAAAGACCAGGCTCTGTAAAATGCATTAAAAAGCTTTAAAGTGACTCCCAGGAATCAAAAATGATAAAAAGCTATTTTTTCCCTTTAGGTTACACTGGTGTAAATATTTCCCATAGGCTTCAGTGTTAACGTTTGTTGATCTGCATCAGAGGTCAAATGGAAACTGTTCAAACTGCCTTCGGATTATGTGAGCTTGACATCTGTGGAAACTTTCCCAATAAAAAAATCAACACCGTCTAGCAGGGAATCCACTTCAAATTTTCGTTTTTTCATGACTAGGGTCAGTTCCGCACTAAAAAAAATATTGTCATTTTTTCAATCACACTTAAAATTTCTAAACAGCCACAACAGACTTCACCTTTAATGAATGGGCCTCTTGGCAAATGAAGTTTGTGGGAGAATGATTCCTTGAATTTTTGTCAACAGTTTACATTTAATTCATGCAACCAATCACAGCCCAGAGTGTTTTAACTGTGAAACTCTATACTCCTCCCGCAACCGCAGGGGAGCTGCCTATAGTATTTACACCAGTGTAACCTAAAGCGATAGCCCGCTTTTTCGCGGAATAATTGTAACTCCCTACATTTCTTCAGAATTGCCCATCAATGGAAAAAATGTGTTCAAAAACAATATCACCCCTATGGTTCTTTATTTATCACACACAATTTAACCCCACCCCCTTTAACAAATTATTCATCAAAAAGGCACAATTTTCCACCACCAGTCATGTTCAGGCCCCATTTTCACTCAGTTTTAGGGGTCTGGTGTTGCAAACTTGGATCAGCTATGGAAGACTGTACAATATTCTTTCCATGAGAGAACTTCTGGTGATGTGAGGTCATTGAGTCCAGATCTGATCAGCTGAGCATCAAGCGCATGACTTTATCAGCACATTGAAGAATAAAATATGACATTTTCAGGTCTGCAAGGGTGATCCAAGATAACTGGATGTGGGTGTATATTGAATTAGTTGAATAAAGATATGCTCTCTTTGAATTGCTGAAGCATTTTCTTAAATGTGTCCAAGTTTTAGTGCTATTAACCTTCAAATGACCATACCCACCAGTGGAAATGACACACTTTTATGATATATATCTGTATATCACTGGCTATAAAATCCAAAATACTTGTTAGATTAGGTTCTTATAACAATTGATATATGTGTCGTTGACATGCTCATGTTATGGGTCATTTGCATTATCATGTGACTATTACCACCTTGAATTTTTTTGAAAATACCTTGAAAAATTGGCATTTTTTATGAAAAATCTTACTATTTTTTGGCTGATGTAAGTGAAAGAAGACATCAGCAGCAAGAATAGCCACACCAAGCATGAGATATTCATTGGACTGAAAGACCAGGCTCTGTAAAATGCATTAAAAAGCTTTAAAGTGACTCCCAGGAATCAAAAATGATAAAAAGCTATTTTTTCCCTTTAGGTTACACTGGTGTAAATATTTCCCATAGGCTTCAGTGTTAACGTTTGTTGATCTGCATCAGAGGTCAAATGGAAACTGTTCAAACTGCCTTCGGATTATGTGAGCTTGACATCTGTGGAAACTTTCCCAATAAAAAAATCAACACCGTCTAGCAGGGAATCCACTTCAAATTTTCGTTTTTTCATGACTAGGGTCAGTTCCGCACTAAAAAAATATTGTCATTTTTTCAATCACACTTAAAATTTCTAAACAGCCACAACAGACTTCACCTTTAATGAATGGGCCTCTTGGCAAATGAAGTTTGTGGGAGAATGATTCCTTGAATTTTTGTCAACAGTTTACATTTAATTCATGCAACCAATCACAGCCCAGAGTGTTTTAACTGTGAAACTCTATACTCCTCCCGCAACCGCAGGGGGAGCTGCCTATAGTATTTACACCAGTGTAACCTAAAGCGATAGCCCGCTTTTTTCGCGGAATAATTGTAACTCCCTACATTTCTTCAGAATTGCCCATCAATGGAAAAAATGTGTTCAAAAACAATATCACCCCTATGGTTCTTTATTTATCACACACAATTTAACCCCACCCCCTTTAACAAATTATTCATCAAAAAGGCACAATTTTCCACCACCAGTCATGTTCAGGCCCCATTTTCACTCAGTTTTAGGGGTCTGGTGTTGCAAACTTGGATCAGCTATGGAAGACTGTACAATATTCTTTCCATGAGAGAACTTCTGGTGATGTGAGGTCATTGAGTCCAGATCTGATCAGCTGAGCATCAAGCGCATGACTTTATCAGCACATTGAAGAATAAAATATGACATTTTCAGGTCTGCAAGGGTGATCCAAGATAACTGGATGTGGGTGTATATTGAATTAGTTGAATAAAGATATGCTCTCTTTGAATTGCTGAAGCATTTTCTTAAATGTGTCCAAGTTTTAGTGCTATTAACCTTCAAATGACCATACCCACCAGTGGAAATGACACACTTTTATGATATATATCTGTATATCACTGGCTATAAAATCCAAAATACTTGTTAGATTAGGTTCTTATAACAATTGATATATGTGTCGTTGACATGCTCATGTTATGGGTCATTTGCATTATCATGTGACTATTACCACCTTGAATTTTTTTGAAAATACCTTGAAAAATTGGCATTTTTTATGAAAAATCTTACTATTTTTTTGGCTGATGTAAGTGAAAGAAGACATCAGCAGCAAGAATAGCCACACCAAGCATGAGATATTCATTGGACTGAAAGACCAGGCTCTGTAAAATGCATTAAAAAGCTTTAAAGTGACTCCCAGGAATCAAAAATGATAAAAAGCTATTTTTTCCCTTTAGGTTACACTGGTGTAAATATTTCCCATAGGCTTCAGTGTTAACGTTTGTTGATCTGCATCAGAGGTCAAATGGAAACTGTTCAAACTGCCTTCGGATTATGTGAGCTTGACATCTGTGGAAACTTTCCCAATAAAAAAATCAACACCGTCTAGCAGGGAATCCACTTCAAATTTTCGTTTTTTCATGACTAGGGTCAGTTCCGCACTAAAAAAATATTGTCATTTTTTCAATCACACTTAAAATTTCTAAACAGCCACAACAGACTTCACCTTTAATGAATGGGCCTCTTGGCAAATGAAGTTTGTGGGAGAATGATTCCTTGAATTTTTGTCAACAGTTTACATTTAATTCATGCAACCAATCACAGCCCAGAGTGTTTTAACTGTGAAACTCTATACTCCTCCCGCAACCGCAGGGGGAGCTGCCTATAGTATTTACACCAGTGTAACCTAAAGCGATAGCCCGCTTTTTCGCGGAATAATTGTAACTCCCTACATTTCTTCAGAATTGCCCATCAATGGAAAAAATGTGTTCAAAAACAATATCACCCCTATGGTTCTTTATTTATCACACACAATTTAACCCCACCCCCTTTAACAAATTATTCATCAAAAAGGCACAATTTTCCACCACCAGTCATGTTCAGGCCCCATTTTCACTCAGTTTTAGGGGTCTGGTGTTGCAAACTTGGATCAGCTATGGAAGACTGTACAATATTCTTTCCATGAGAGAACTTCTGGTGATGTGAGGTCATTGAGTCCAGATCTGATCAGCTGAGCATCAAGCGCATGACTTTATCAGCACATTGAAGAATAAAATATGACATTTTCAGGTCTGCAAGGGTGATCCAAGATAACTGGATGTGGGTGTATATTGAATTAGTTGAATAAAGATATGCTCTCTTTGAATTGCTGAAGCATTTTCTTAAATGTGTCCAAGTTTTAGTGCTATTAACCTTCAAATGACCATACCCACCAGTGGAAATGACACACTTTTATGATATATATCTGTATATCACTGGCTATAAAATCCAAAATACTTGTTAGATTAGGTTCTTATAACAATTGATATATGTGTCGTTGACATGCTCATGTTATGGGTCATTTGCATTATCATGTGACTATTACCACCTTGAATTTTTTTGAAAATACCTTGAAAAATTGGCATTTTTTATGAAAAATCTTACTATTTTTTTGGCTGATGTAAGTGAAAGAAGACATCAGCAGCAAGAATAGCCACACCAAGCATGAGATATTCATTGGACTGAAAGACCAGGCTCTGTAAAATGCATTAAAAAGCTTTAAAGTGACTCCCAGGAATCAAAAATGATAAAAAGCTATTTTTTCCCTTTAGGTTACACTGGTGTAAATATTTCCCATAGGCTTCAGTGTTAACGTTTGTTGATCTGCATCAGAGGTCAAATGGAAACTGTTCAAACTGCCTTCGGATTATGTGAGCTTGACATCTGTGGAAACTTTCCCAATAAAAAAATCAACACCGTCTAGCAGGGAATCCACTTCAAATTTTCGTTTTTTCATGACTAGGGTCAGTTCCGCACTAAAAAAATATTGTCATTTTTTCAATCACACTTAAAATTTCTAAACAGCCACAACAGACTTCACCTTTAATGAATGGGCCTCTTGGCAAATGAAGTTTGTGGGAGAATGATTCCTTGAATTTTTGTCAACAGTTTACATTTAATTCATGCAACCAATCACAGCCCAGAGTGTTTTAACTGTGAAACTCTATACTCCTCCCGCAACCGCAGGGGGAGCTGCCTATAGTATTTACACCAGTGTAACCTAAAGCGATAGCCCGCTTTTTCGCGGAATAATTGTAACTCCCTACATTTCTTCAGAATTGCCCATCAATGGAAAAAATGTGTTCAAAAACAATATCACCCCTATGGTTCTTTATTTATCACACACAATTTAACCCCACCCCCTTTAACAAATTATTCATCAAAAAGGCACAATTTTCCACCACCAGTCATGTTCAGGCCCCATTTTCACTCAGTTTTAGGGGTCTGGTGTTGCAAACTTGGATCAGCTATGGAAGACTGTACAATATTCTTTCCATGAGAGAACTTCTGGTGATGTGAGGTCATTGAGTCCAGATCTGATCAGCTGAGCATCAAGCGCATGACTTTATCAGCACATTGAAGAATAAAATATGACATTTTCAGGTCTGCAAGGGTGATCCAAGATAACTGGATGTGGGTGTATATTGAATTAGTTGAATAAAGATATGCTCTCTTTGAATTGCTGAAGCATTTTCTTAAATGTGTCCAAGTTTTAGTGCTATTAACCTTCAAATGACCATACCCACCAGTGGAAATGACACACTTTTATGATATATATCTGTATATCACTGGCTATAAAATCCAAAATACTTGTTAGATTAGGTTCTTATAACAATTGATATATGTGTCGTTGACATGCTCATGTTATGGGTCATTTGCATTATCATGTGACTATTACCACCTTGAATTTTTTTGAAAATACCTTGAAAAATTGGCATTTTTTATGAAAAATCTTACTATTTTTTTGGCTGATGTAAGTGAAAGAAGACATCAGCAGCAAGAATAGCCACACCAAGCATGAGATATTCATTGGACTGAAAGACCAGGCTCTGTAAAATGCATTAAAAAGCTTTAAAGTGACTCCCAGGAATCAAAAATGATAAAAAGCTATTTTTTCCCTTTAGGTTACACTGGTGTAAATATTTCCCATAGGCTTCAGTGTTAACGTTTGTTGATCTGCATCAGAGGTCAAATGGAAACTGTTCAAACTGCCTTCGGATTATGTGAGCTTGACATCTGTGGAAACTTTCCCAATAAAAAAATCAACACCGTCTAGCAGGGAATCCACTTCAAATTTTCGTTTTTTCATGACTAGGGTCAGTTCCGCACTAAAAAAATATTGTCATTTTTTCAATCACACTTAAAATTTCTAAACAGCCACAACAGACTTCACCTTTAATGAATGGGCCTCTTGGCAAATGAAGTTTGTGGGAGAATGATTCCTTGAATTTTTGTCAACAGTTTACATTTAATTCATGCAACCAATCACAGCCCAGAGTGTTTTAACTGTGAAACTCTATACTCCTCCCGCAACCGCAGGGGGAGCTGCCTATAGTATTTACACCAGTGTAACCTAAAGCGATAGCCCGCTTTTTCGCGGAATAATTGTAACTCCCTACATTTCTTCAGAATTGCCCATCAATGGAAAAAATGTGTTCAAAAACAATATCACCCCTATGGTTCTTTATTTATCACACACAATTTAACCCCACCCCCTTTAACAAATTATTCATCAAAAAGGCACAATTTTCCACCACCAGTCATGTTCAGGCCCCATTTTCACTCAGTTTTAGGGGTCTGGTGTTGCAAACTTGGATCAGCTATGGAAGACTGTACAATATTCTTTCCATGAGAGAACTTCTGGTGATGTGAGGTCATTGAGTCCAGATCTGATCAGCTGAGCATCAAGCGCATGACTTTATCAGCACATTGAAGAATAAAATATGACATTTTCAGGTCTGCAAGGGTGATCCAAGATAACTGGATGTGGGTGTATATTGAATTAGTTGAATAAAGATATGCTCTCTTTGAATTGCTGAAGCATTTTCTTAAATGTGTCCAAGTTTTAGTGCTATTAACCTTCAAATGACCATACCCACCAGTGGAAATGACACACTTTTATGATATATATCTGTATATCACTGGCTATAAAATCCAAAATACTTGTTAGATTAGGTTCTTATAACAATTGATATATGTGTCGTTGACATGCTCATGTTATGGGTCATTTGCATTATCATGTGACTATTACCACCTTGAATTTTTTTGAAAATACCTTGAAAAATTGGCATTTTTTATGAAAAATCTTACTATTTTTTTGGCTGATGTAAGTGAAAGAAGACATCAGCAGCAAGAATAGCCACACCAAGCATGAGATATTCATTGGACTGAAAGACCAGGCTCTGTAAAATGCATTAAAAAGCTTTAAAGTGACTCCCAGGAATCAAAAATGATAAAAAGCTATTTTTTCCCTTTAGGTTACACTGGTGTAAATATTTCCCATAGGCTTCAGTGTTAACGTTTGTTGATCTGCATCAGAGGTCAAATGGAAACTGTTCAAACTGCCTTCGGATTATGTGAGCTTGACATCTGTGGAAACTTTCCCAATAAAAAAATCAACACCGTCTAGCAGGGAATCCACTTCAAATTTTCGTTTTTTCATGACTAGGGTCAGTTCCGCACTAAAAAAATATTGTCATTTTTTCAATCACACTTAAAATTTCTAAACAGCCACAACAGACTTCACCTTTAATGAATGGGCCTCTTGGCAAATGAAGTTTGTGGGAGAATGATTCCTTGAATTTTTGTCAACAGTTTACATTTAATTCATGCAACCAATCACAGCCCAGAGTGTTTTAACTGTGAAACTCTATACTCCTCCCGCAACCGCAGGGGGAGCTGCCTATAGTATTTACACCAGTGTAACCTAAAGCGATAGCCCGCTTTTTCGCGGAATAATTGTAACTCCCTACATTTCTTCAGAATTGCCCATCAATGGAAAAAATGTGTTCAAAAACAATATCACCCCTATGGTTCTTTATTTATCACACACAATTTAACCCCACCCCCTTTAACAAATTATTCATCAAAAAGGCACAATTTTCCACCACCAGTCATGTTCAGGCCCCATTTTCACTCAGTTTTAGGGGTCTGGTGTTGCAAACTTGGATCAGCTATGGAAGACTGTACAATATTCTTTCCATGAGAGAACTTCTGGTGATGTGAGGTCATTGAGTCCAGATCTGATCAGCTGAGCATCAAGCGCATGACTTTATCAGCACATTGAAGAATAAAATATGACATTTTCAGGTCTGCAAGGGTGATCCAAGATAACTGGATGTGGGTGTATATTGAATTAGTTGAATAAAGATATGCTCTCTTTGAATTGCTGAAGCATTTTCTTAAATGTGTCCAAGTTTTAGTGCTATTAACCTTCAAATGACCATACCCACCAGTGGAAATGACACACTTTTATGATATATATCTGTATATCACTGGCTATAAAATCCAAAATACTTGTTAGATTAGGTTCTTATAACAATTGATATATGTGTCGTTGACATGCTCATGTTATGGGTCATTTGCATTATCATGTGACTATTACCACCTTGAATTTTTTTGAAAATACCTTGAAAAATTGGCATTTTTTATGAAAAATCTTACTATTTTTTTGGCTGATGTAAGTGAAAGAAGACATCAGCAGCAAGAATAGCCACACCAAGCATGAGATATTCATTGGACTGAAAGACCAGGCTCTGTAAAATGCATTAAAAAGCTTTAAAGTGACTCCCAGGAATCAAAAATGATAAAAAGCTATTTTTTCCCTTTAGGTTACACTGGTGTAAATATTTCCCATAGGCTTCAGTGTTAACGTTTGTTGATCTGCATCAGAGGTCAAATGGAAACTGTTCAAACTGCCTTCGGATTATGTGAGCTTGACATCTGTGGAAACTTTCCCAATAAAAAAATCAACACCGTCTAGCAGGGAATCCACTTCAAATTTTCGTTTTTTCATGACTAGGGTCAGTTCCGCACTAAAAAAATATTGTCATTTTTTCAATCACACTTAAAATTTCTAAACAGCCACAACAGACTTCACCTTTAATGAATGGGCCTCTTGGCAAATGAAGTTTGTGGGAGAATGATTCCTTGAATTTTTGTCAACAGTTTACATTTAATTCATGCAACCAATCACAGCCCAGAGTGTTTTAACTGTGAAACTCTATACTCCTCCCGCAACCGCAGGGGGAGCTGCCTATAGTATTTACACCAGTGTAACCTAAAGCGATAGCCCGCTTTTTCGCGGAATAATTGTAACTCCCTACATTTCTTCAGAATTGCCCATCAATGGAAAAAATGTGTTCAAAAACAATATCACCCCTATGGTTCTTTATTTATCACACACAATTTAACCCCACCCCCTTTAACAAATTATTCATCAAAAAGGCACAATTTTCCACCACCAGTCATGTTCAGGCCCCATTTTCACTCAGTTTTAGGGGTCTGGTGTTGCAAACTTGGATCAGCTATGGAAGACTGTACAATATTCTTTCCATGAGAGAACTTCTGGTGATGTGAGGTCATTGAGTCCAGATCTGATCAGCTGAGCATCAAGCGCATGACTTTATCAGCACATTGAAGAATAAAATATGACATTTTCAGGTCTGCAAGGGTGATCCAAGATAACTGGATGTGGGTGTATATTGAATTAGTTGAATAAAGATATGCTCTCTTTGAATTGCTGAAGCATTTTCTTAAATGTGTCCAAGTTTTAGTGCTATTAACCTTCAAATGACCATACCCACCAGTGGAAATGACACACTTTTATGATATATATCTGTATATCACTGGCTATAAAATCCAAAATACTTGTTAGATTAGGTTCTTATAACAATTGATATATGTGTCGTTGACATGCTCATGTTATGGGTCATTTGCATTATCATGTGACTATTACCACCTTGAATTTTTTTGAAAATACCTTGAAAAATTGGCATTTTTTATGAAAAATCTTACTATTTTTTTGGCTGATGTAAGTGAAAGAAGACATCAGCAGCAAGAATAGCCACACCAAGCATGAGATATTCATTGGACTGAAAGACCAGGCTCTGTAAAATGCATTAAAAAGCTTTAAAGTGACTCCCAGGAATCAAAAATGATAAAAAGCTATTTTTTCCCTTTAGGTTACACTGGTGTAAATATTTCCCATAGGCTTCAGTGTTAACGTTTGTTGATCTGCATCAGAGGTCAAATGGAAACTGTTCAAACTGCCTTCGGATTATGTGAGCTTGACATCTGTGGAAACTTTCCCAATAAAAAAATCAACACCGTCTAGCAGGGAATCCACTTCAAATTTTCGTTTTTTCATGACTAGGGTCAGTTCCGCACTAAAAAAATATTGTCATTTTTTCAATCACACTTAAAATTTCTAAACAGCCACAACAGACTTCACCTTTAATGAATGGGCCTCTTGGCAAATGAAGTTTGTGGGAGAATGATTCCTTGAATTTTTGTCAACAGTTTACATTTAATTCATGCAACCAATCACAGCCCAGAGTGTTTTAACTGTGAAACTCTATACTCCTCCCGCAACCGCAGGGGGAGCTGCCTATAGTATTTACACCAGTGTAACCTAAAGCGATAGCCCGCTTTTTCGCGGAATAATTGTAACTCCCTACATTTCTTCAGAATTGCCCATCAATGGAAAAAATGTGTTCAAAAACAATATCACCCCTATGGTTCTTTATTTATCACACACAATTTAACCCCACCCCCTTTAACAAATTATTCATCAAAAAGGCACAATTTTCCACCACCAGTCATGTTCAGGCCCCATTTTCACTCAGTTTTAGGGGTCTGGTGTTGCAAACTTGGATCAGCTATGGAAGACTGTACAATATTCTTTCCATGAGAGAACTTCTGGTGATGTGAGGTCATTGAGTCCAGATCTGATCAGCTGAGCATCAAGCGCATGACTTTATCAGCACATTGAAGAATAAAATATGACATTTTCAGGTCTGCAAGGGTGATCCAAGATAACTGGATGTGGGTGTATATTGAATTAGTTGAATAAAGATATGCTCTCTTTGAATTGCTGAAGCATTTTCTTAAATGTGTCCAAGTTTTAGTGCTATTAACCTTCAAATGACCATACCCACCAGTGGAAATGACACACTTTTATGATATATATCTGTATATCACTGGCTATAAAATCCAAAATACTTGTTAGATTAGGTTCTTATAACAATTGATATATGTGTCGTTGACATGCTCATGTTATGGGTCATTTGCATTATCATGTGACTATTACCACCTTGAATTTTTTTGAAAATACCTTGAAAAATTGGCATTTTTTATGAAAAATCTTACTATTTTTTTGGCTGATGTAAGTGAAAGAAGACATCAGCAGCAAGAATAGCCACACCAAGCATGAGATATTCATTGGACTGAAAGACCAGGCTCTGTAAAATGCATTAAAAAGCTTTAAAGTGACTCCCAGGAATCAAAAATGATAAAAAGCTATTTTTTCCCTTTAGGTTACACTGGTGTAAATATTTCCCATAGGCTTCAGTGTTAACGTTTGTTGATCTGCATCAGAGGTCAAATGGAAACTGTTCAAACTGCCTTCGGATTATGTGAGCTTGACATCTGTGGAAACTTTCCCAATAAAAAAATCAACACCGTCTAGCAGGGAATCCACTTCAAATTTTCGTTTTTTCATGACTAGGGTCAGTTCCGCACTAAAAAAATATTGTCATTTTTTCAATCACACTTAAAATTTCTAAACAGCCACAACAGACTTCACCTTTAATGAATGGGCCTCTTGGCAAATGAAGTTTGTGGGAGAATGATTCCTTGAATTTTTGTCAACAGTTTACATTTAATTCATGCAACCAATCACAGCCCAGAGTGTTTTAACTGTGAAACTCTATACTCCTCCCGCAACCGCAGGGGGAGCTGCCTATAGTATTTACACCAGTGTAACCTAAAGCGATAGCCCGCTTTTTCGCGGAATAATTGTAACTCCCTACATTTCTTCAGAATTGCCCATCAATGGAAAAAATGTGTTCAAAAACAATATCACCCCTATGGTTCTTTATTTATCACACACAATTTAACCCCACCCCCTTTAACAAATTATTCATCAAAAAGGCACAATTTTCCACCACCAGTCATGTTCAGGCCCCATTTTCACTCAGTTTTAGGGGTCTGGTGTTGCAAACTTGGATCAGCTATGGAAGACTGTACAATATTCTTTCCATGAGAGAACTTCTGGTGATGTGAGGTCATTGAGTCCAGATCTGATCAGCTGAGCATCAAGCGCATGACTTTATCAGCACATTGAAGAATAAAATATGACATTTTCAGGTCTGCAAGGGTGATCCAAGATAACTGGATGTGGGTGTATATTGAATTAGTTGAATAAAGATATGCTCTCTTTGAATTGCTGAAGCATTTTCTTAAATGTGTCCAAGTTTTAGTGCTATTAACCTTCAAATGACCATACCCACCAGTGGAAATGACACACTTTTATGATATATATCTGTATATCACTGGCTATAAAATCCAAAATACTTGTTAGATTAGGTTCTTATAACAATTGATATATGTGTCGTTGACATGCTCATGTTATGGGTCATTTGCATTATCATGTGACTATTACCACCTTGAATTTTTTTGAAAATACCTTGAAAAATTGGCATTTTTTATGAAAAATCTTACTATTTTTTTGGCTGATGTAAGTGAAAGAAGACATCAGCAGCAAGAATAGCCACACCAAGCATGAGATATTCATTGGACTGAAAGACCAGGCTCTGTAAAATGCATTAAAAAGCTTTAAAGTGACTCCCAGGAATCAAAAATGATAAAAAGCTATTTTTTCCCTTTAGGTTACACTGGTGTAAATATTTCCCATAGGCTTCAGTGTTAACGTTTGTTGATCTGCATCAGAGGTCAAATGGAAACTGTTCAAACTGCCTTCGGATTATGTGAGCTTGACATCTGTGGAAACTTTCCCAATAAAAAAATCAACACCGTCTAGCAGGGAATCCACTTCAAATTTTCGTTTTTTCATGACTAGGGTCAGTTCCGCACTAAAAAAATATTGTCATTTTTTCAATCACACTTAAAATTTCTAAACAGCCACAACAGACTTCACCTTTAATGAATGGGCCTCTTGGCAAATGAAGTTTGTGGGAGAATGATTCCTTGAATTTTTGTCAACAGTTTACATTTAATTCATGCAACCAATCACAGCCCAGAGTGTTTTAACTGTGAAACTCTATACTCCTCCCGCAACCGCAGGGGGAGCTGCCTATAGTATTTACACCAGTGTAACCTAAAGCGATAGCCCGCTTTTTCGCGGAATAATTGTAACTCCCTACATTTCTTCAGAATTGCCCATCAATGGAAAAAATGTGTTCAAAAACAATATCACCCCTATGGTTCTTTATTTATCACACACAATTTAACCCCACCCCCTTTAACAAATTATTCATCAAAAAGGCACAATTTTCCACCACCAGTCATGTTCAGGCCCCATTTTCACTCAGTTTTAGGGGTCTGGTGTTGCAAACTTGGATCAGCTATGGAAGACTGTACAATATTCTTTCCATGAGAGAACTTCTGGTGATGTGAGGTCATTGAGTCCAGATCTGATCAGCTGAGCATCAAGCGCATGACTTTATCAGCACATTGAAGAATAAAATATGACATTTTCAGGTCTGCAAGGGTGATCCAAGATAACTGGATGTGGGTGTATATTGAATTAGTTGAATAAAGATATGCTCTCTTTGAATTGCTGAAGCATTTTCTTAAATGTGTCCAAGTTTTAGTGCTATTAACCTTCAAATGACCATACCCACCAGTGGAAATGACACACTTTTATGATATATATCTGTATATCACTGGCTATAAAATCCAAAATACTTGTTAGATTAGGTTCTTATAACAATTGATATATGTGTCGTTGACATGCTCATGTTATGGGTCATTTGCATTATCATGTGACTATTACCACCTTGAATTTTTTTGAAAATACCTTGAAAAATTGGCATTTTTTATGAAAAATCTTACTATTTTTTTGGCTGATGTAAGTGAAAGAAGACATCAGCAGCAAGAATAGCCACACCAAGCATGAGATATTCATTGGACTGAAAGACCAGGCTCTGTAAAATGCATTAAAAAGCTTTAAAGTGACTCCCAGGAATCAAAAATGATAAAAAGCTATTTTTTCCCTTTAGGTTACACTGGTGTAAATATTTCCCATAGGCTTCAGTGTTAACGTTTGTTGATCTGCATCAGAGGTCAAATGGAAACTGTTCAAACTGCCTTCGGATTATGTGAGCTTGACATCTGTGGAAACTTTCCCAATAAAAAAATCAACACCGTCTAGCAGGGAATCCACTTCAAATTTTCGTTTTTTCATGACTAGGGTCAGTTCCGCACTAAAAAAATATTGTCATTTTTTCAATCACACTTAAAATTTCTAAACAGCCACAACAGACTTCACCTTTAATGAATGGGCCTCTTGGCAAATGAAGTTTGTGGGAGAATGATTCCTTGAATTTTTGTCAACAGTTTACATTTAATTCATGCAACCAATCACAGCCCAGAGTGTTTTAACTGTGAAACTCTATACTCCTCCCGCAACCGCAGGGGGAGCTGCCTATAGTATTTACACCAGTGTAACCTAAAGCGATAGCCCGCTTTTTCGCGGAATAATTGTAACTCCCTACATTTCTTCAGAATTGCCCATCAATGGAAAAAATGTGTTCAAAAACAATATCACCCCTATGGTTCTTTATTTATCACACACAATTTAACCCCACCCCCTTTAACAAATTATTCATCAAAAAGGCACAATTTTCCACCACCAGTCATGTTCAGGCCCCATTTTCACTCAGTTTTAGGGGTCTGGTGTTGCAAACTTGGATCAGCTATGGAAGACTGTACAATATTCTTTCCATGAGAGAACTTCTGGTGATGTGAGGTCATTGAGTCCAGATCTGATCAGCTGAGCATCAAGCGCATGACTTTATCAGCACATTGAAGAATAAAATATGACATTTTCAGGTCTGCAAGGGTGATCCAAGATAACTGGATGTGGGTGTATATTGAATTAGTTGAATAAAGATATGCTCTCTTTGAATTGCTGAAGCATTTTCTTAAATGTGTCCAAGTTTTAGTGCTATTAACCTTCAAATGACCATACCCACCAGTGGAAATGACACACTTTTATGATATATATCTGTATATCACTGGCTATAAAATCCAAAATACTTGTTAGATTAGGTTCTTATAACAATTGATATATGTGTCGTTGACATGCTCATGTTATGGGTCATTTGCATTATCATGTGACTATTACCACCTTGAATTTTTTTGAAAATACCTTGAAAAATTGGCATTTTTTATGAAAAATCTTACTATTTTTTTGGCTGATGTAAGTGAAAGAAGACATCAGCAGCAAGAATAGCCACACCAAGCATGAGATATTCATTGGACTGAAAGACCAGGCTCTGTAAAATGCATTAAAAAGCTTTAAAGTGACTCCCAGGAATCAAAAATGATAAAAAGCTATTTTTTCCCTTTAGGTTACACTGGTGTAAATATTTCCCATAGGCTTCAGTGTTAACGTTTGTTGATCTGCATCAGAGGTCAAATGGAAACTGTTCAAACTGCCTTCGGATTATGTGAGCTTGACATCTGTGGAAACTTTCCCAATAAAAAAATCAACACCGTCTAGCAGGGAATCCACTTCAAATTTTCGTTTTTTCATGACTAGGGTCAGTTCCGCACTAAAAAAATATTGTCATTTTTTCAATCACACTTAAAATTTCTAAACAGCCACAACAGACTTCACCTTTAATGAATGGGCCTCTTGGCAAATGAAGTTTGTGGGAGAATGATTCCTTGAATTTTTGTCAACAGTTTACATTTAATTCATGCAACCAATCACAGCCCAGAGTGTTTTAACTGTGAAACTCTATACTCCTCCCGCAACCGCAGGGGGAGCTGCCTATAGTATTTACACCAGTGTAACCTAAAGCGATAGCCCGCTTTTTCGCGGAATAATTGTAACTCCCTACATTTCTTCAGAATTGCCCATCAATGGAAAAAATGTGTTCAAAAACAATATCACCCCTATGGTTCTTTATTTATCACACACAATTTAACCCCACCCCCTTTAACAAATTATTCATCAAAAAGGCACAATTTTCCACCACCAGTCATGTTCAGGCCCCATTTTCACTCAGTTTTAGGGGTCTGGTGTTGCAAACTTGGATCAGCTATGGAAGACTGTACAATATTCTTTCCATGAGAGAACTTCTGGTGATGTGAGGTCATTGAGTCCAGATCTGATCAGCTGAGCATCAAGCGCATGACTTTATCAGCACATTGAAGAATAAAATATGACATTTTCAGGTCTGCAAGGGTGATCCAAGATAACTGGATGTGGGTGTATATTGAATTAGTTGAATAAAGATATGCTCTCTTTGAATTGCTGAAGCATTTTCTTAAATGTGTCCAAGTTTTAGTGCTATTAACCTTCAAATGACCATACCCACCAGTGGAAATGACACACTTTTATGATATATATCTGTATATCACTGGCTATAAAATCCAAAATACTTGTTAGATTAGGTTCTTATAACAATTGATATATGTGTCGTTGACATGCTCATGTTATGGGTCATTTGCATTATCATGTGACTATTACCACCTTGAATTTTTTTGAAAATACCTTGAAAAATTGGCATTTTTTATGAAAAATCTTACTATTTTTTTGGCTGATGTAAGTGAAAGAAGACATCAGCAGCAAGAATAGCCACACCAAGCATGAGATATTCATTGGACTGAAAGACCAGGCTCTGTAAAATGCATTAAAAAGCTTTAAAGTGACTCCCAGGAATCAAAAATGATAAAAAGCTATTTTTTCCCTTTAGGTTACACTGGTGTAAATATTTCCCATAGGCTTCAGTGTTAACGTTTGTTGATCTGCATCAGAGGTCAAATGGAAACTGTTCAAACTGCCTTCGGATTATGTGAGCTTGACATCTGTGGAAACTTTCCCAATAAAAAAATCAACACCGTCTAGCAGGGAATCCACTTCAAATTTTCGTTTTTTCATGACTAGGGTCAGTTCCGCACTAAAAAAATATTGTCATTTTTTCAATCACACTTAAAATTTCTAAACAGCCACAACAGACTTCACCTTTAATGAATGGGCCTCTTGGCAAATGAAGTTTGTGGGAGAATGATTCCTTGAATTTTTGTCAACAGTTTACATTTAATTCATGCAACCAATCACAGCCCAGAGTGTTTTAACTGTGAAACTCTATACTCCTCCCGCAACCGCAGGGGGAGCTGCCTATAGTATTTACACCAGTGTAACCTAAAGCGATAGCCCGCTTTTTCGCGGAATAATTGTAACTCCCTACATTTCTTCAGAATTGCCCATCAATGGAAAAAATGTGTTCAAAAACAATATCACCCCTATGGTTCTTTATTTATCACACACAATTTAACCCCACCCCCTTTAACAAATTATTCATCAAAAAGGCACAATTTTCCACCACCAGTCATGTTCAGGCCCCATTTTCACTCAGTTTTAGGGGTCTGGTGTTGCAAACTTGGATCAGCTATGGAAGACTGTACAATATTCTTTCCATGAGAGAACTTCTGGTGATGTGAGGTCATTGAGTCCAGATCTGATCAGCTGAGCATCAAGCGCATGACTTTATCAGCACATTGAAGAATAAAATATGACATTTTCAGGTCTGCAAGGGTGATCCAAGATAACTGGATGTGGGTGTATATTGAATTAGTTGAATAAAGATATGCTCTCTTTGAATTGCTGAAGCATTTTCTTAAATGTGTCCAAGTTTTAGTGCTATTAACCTTCAAATGACCATACCCACCAGTGGAAATGACACACTTTTATGATATATATCTGTATATCACTGGCTATAAAATCCAAAATACTTGTTAGATTAGGTTCTTATAACAATTGATATATGTGTCGTTGACATGCTCATGTTATGGGTCATTTGCATTATCATGTGACTATTACCACCTTGAATTTTTTTGAAAATACCTTGAAAAATTGGCATTTTTTATGAAAAATCTTACTATTTTTTTGGCTGATGTAAGTGAAAGAAGACATCAGCAGCAAGAATAGCCACACCAAGCATGAGATATTCATTGGACTGAAAGACCAGGCTCTGTAAAATGCATTAAAAAGCTTTAAAGTGACTCCCAGGAATCAAAAATGATAAAAAGCTATTTTTTCCCTTTAGGTTACACTGGTGTAAATATTTCCCATAGGCTTCAGTGTTAACGTTTGTTGATCTGCATCAGAGGTCAAATGGAAACTGTTCAAACTGCCTTCGGATTATGTGAGCTTGACATCTGTGGAAACTTTCCCAATAAAAAAATCAACACCGTCTAGCAGGGAATCCACTTCAAATTTTCGTTTTTTCATGACTAGGGTCAGTTCCGCACTAAAAAAATATTGTCATTTTTTCAATCACACTTAAAATTTCTAAACAGCCACAACAGACTTCACCTTTAATGAATGGGCCTCTTGGCAAATGAAGTTTGTGGGAGAATGATTCCTTGAATTTTTGTCAACAGTTTACATTTAATTCATGCAACCAATCACAGCCCAGAGTGTTTTAACTGTGAAACTCTATACTCCTCCCGCAACCGCAGGGGGAGCTGCCTATAGTATTTACACCAGTGTAACCTAAAGCGATAGCCCGCTTTTTCGCGGAATAATTGTAACTCCCTACATTTCTTCAGAATTGCCCATCAATGGAAAAAATGTGTTCAAAAACAATATCACCCCTATGGTTCTTTATTTATCACACACAATTTAACCCCACCCCCTTTAACAAATTATTCATCAAAAAGGCACAATTTTCCACCACCAGTCATGTTCAGGCCCCATTTTCACTCAGTTTTAGGGGTCTGGTGTTGCAAACTTGGATCAGCTATGGAAGACTGTACAATATTCTTTCCATGAGAGAACTTCTGGTGATGTGAGGTCATTGAGTCCAGATCTGATCAGCTGAGCATCAAGCGCATGACTTTATCAGCACATTGAAGAATAAAATATGACATTTTCAGGTCTGCAAGGGTGATCCAAGATAACTGGATGTGGGTGTATATTGAATTAGTTGAATAAAGATATGCTCTCTTTGAATTGCTGAAGCATTTTCTTAAATGTGTCCAAGTTTTAGTGCTATTAACCTTCAAATGACCATACCCACCAGTGGAAATGACACACTTTTATGATATATATCTGTATATCACTGGCTATAAAATCCAAAATACTTGTTAGATTAGGTTCTTATAACAATTGATATATGTGTCGTTGACATGCTCATGTTATGGGTCATTTGCATTATCATGTGACTATTACCACCTTGAATTTTTTTGAAAATACCTTGAAAAATTGGCATTTTTTATGAAAAATCTTACTATTTTTTTGGCTGATGTAAGTGAAAGAAGACATCAGCAGCAAGAATAGCCACACCAAGCATGAGATATTCATTGGACTGAAAGACCAGGCTCTGTAAAATGCATTAAAAAGCTTTAAAGTGACTCCCAGGAATCAAAAATGATAAAAAGCTATTTTTTCCCTTTAGGTTACACTGGTGTAAATATTTCCCATAGGCTTCAGTGTTAACGTTTGTTGATCTGCATCAGAGGTCAAATGGAAACTGTTCAAACTGCCTTCGGATTATGTGAGCTTGACATCTGTGGAAACTTTCCCAATAAAAAAATCAACACCGTCTAGCAGGGAATCCACTTCAAATTTTCGTTTTTTCATGACTAGGGTCAGTTCCGCACTAAAAAAATATTGTCATTTTTTCAATCACACTTAAAATTTCTAAACAGCCACAACAGACTTCACCTTTAATGAATGGGCCTCTTGGCAAATGAAGTTTGTGGGAGAATGATTCCTTGAATTTTTGTCAACAGTTTACATTTAATTCATGCAACCAATCACAGCCCAGAGTGTTTTAACTGTGAAACTCTATACTCCTCCCGCAACCGCAGGGGGAGCTGCCTATAGTATTTACACCAGTGTAACCTAAAGCGATAGCCCGCTTTTTCGCGGAATAATTGTAACTCCCTACATTTCTTCAGAATTGCCCATCAATGGAAAAAATGTGTTCAAAAACAATATCACCCCTATGGTTCTTTATTTATCACACACAATTTAACCCCACCCCCTTTAACAAATTATTCATCAAAAAGGCACAATTTTCCACCACCAGTCATGTTCAGGCCCCATTTTCACTCAGTTTTAGGGGTCTGGTGTTGCAAACTTGGATCAGCTATGGAAGACTGTACAATATTCTTTCCATGAGAGAACTTCTGGTGATGTGAGGTCATTGAGTCCAGATCTGATCAGCTGAGCATCAAGCGCATGACTTTATCAGCACATTGAAGAATAAAATATGACATTTTCAGGTCTGCAAGGGTGATCCAAGATAACTGGATGTGGGTGTATATTGAATTAGTTGAATAAAGATATGCTCTCTTTGAATTGCTGAAGCATTTTCTTAAATGTGTCCAAGTTTTAGTGCTATTAACCTTCAAATGACCATACCCACCAGTGGAAATGACACACTTTTATGATATATATCTGTATATCACTGGCTATAAAATCCAAAATACTTGTTAGATTAGGTTCTTATAACAATTGATATATGTGTCGTTGACATGCTCATGTTATGGGTCATTTGCATTATCATGTGACTATTACCACCTTGAATTTTTTTGAAAATACCTTGAAAAATTGGCATTTTTTATGAAAAATCTTACTATTTTTTTGGCTGATGTAAGTGAAAGAAGACATCAGCAGCAAGAATAGCCACACCAAGCATGAGATATTCATTGGACTGAAAGACCAGGCTCTGTAAAATGCATTAAAAAGCTTTAAAGTGACTCCCTGGAATCAAAAATGATAAAAAGCTATTTTTTCCCTTTAGGTTACACTGGTGTAAATATTTCCCATAGGCTTCAGTGTTAACGTTTGTTGATCTGCATCAGAGGTCAAATGGAAACTGTTCAAACTGCCTTCGGATTATGTGAGCTTGACATCTGTGGAAACTTTCCCAATAAAAAAATCAACACCGTCTAGCAGGGAATCCACTTCAAATTTTCGTTTTTTCATGACTAGGGTCAGTTCCGCACTAAAAAAATATTGTCATTTTTTCAATCACACTTAAAATTTCTAAACAGCCACAACAGACTTCACCTTTAATGAATGGGCCTCTTGGCAAATGAAGTTTGTGGGAGAATGATTCCTTGAATTTTTGTCAACAGTTTACATTTAATTCATGCAACCAATCACAGCCCAGAGTGTTTTAACTGTGAAACTCTATACTCCTCCCGCAACCGCAGGGGGAGCTGCCTATAGTATTTACACCAGTGTAACCTAAAGCGATAGCCCGCTTTTTCGCGGAATAATTGTAACTCCCTACATTTCTTCAGAATTGCCCATCAATGGAAAAAATGTGTTCAAAAACAATATCACCCCTATGGTTCTTTATTTATCACACACAATTTAACCCCACCCCCTTTAACAAATTATTCATCAAAAAGGCACAATTTTCCACCACCAGTCATGTTCAGGCCCCATTTTCACTCAGTTTTAGGGGTCTGGTGTTGCAAACTTGGATCAGCTATGGAAGACTGTACAATATTCTTTCCATGAGAGAACTTCTGGTGATGTGAGGTCATTGAGTCCAGATCTGATCAGCTGAGCATCAAGCGCATGACTTTATCAGCACATTGAAGAATAAAATATGACATTTTCAGGTCTGCAAGGGTGATCCAAGATAACTGGATGTGGGTGTATATTGAATTAGTTGAATAAAGATATGCTCTCTTTGAATTGCTGAAGCATTTTCTTAAATGTGTCCAAGTTTTAGTGCTATTAACCTTCAAATGACCATACCCACCAGTGGAAATGACACACTTTTATGATATATATCTGTATATCACTGGCTATAAAATCCAAAATACTTGTTAGATTAGGTTCTTATAACAATTGATATATGTGTCGTTGACATGCTCATGTTATGGGTCATTTGCATTATCATGTGACTATTACCACCTTGAATTTTTTTGAAAATACCTTGAAAAATTGGCATTTTTTATGAAAAATCTTACTATTTTTTTGGCTGATGTAAGTGAAAGAAGACATCAGCAGCAAGAATAGCCACACCAAGCATGAGATATTCATTGGACTGAAAGACCAGGCTCTGTAAAATGCATTAAAAAGCTTTAAAGTGACTCCCAGGAATCAAAAATGATAAAAAGCTATTTTTTCCCTTTAGGTTACACTGGTGTAAATATTTCCCATAGGCTTCAGTGTTAACGTTTGTTGATCTGCATCAGAGGTCAAATGGAAACTGTTCAAACTGCCTTCGGATTATGTGAGCTTGACATCTGTGGAAACTTTCCCAATAAAAAAATCAACACCGTCTAGCAGGGAATCCACTTCAAATTTTCGTTTTTTCATGACTAGGGTCAGTTCCGCACTAAAAAAATATTGTCATTTTTTCAATCACACTTAAAATTTCTAAACAGCCACAACAGACTTCACCTTTAATGAATGGGCCTCTTGGCAAATGAAGTTTGTGGGAGAATGATTCCTTGAATTTTTGTCAACAGTTTACATTTAATTCATGCAACCAATCACAGCCCAGAGTGTTTTAACTGTGAAACTCTATACTCCTCCCGCAACCGCAGGGGGAGCTGCCTATAGTATTTACACCAGTGTAACCTAAAGCGATAGCCCGCTTTTTCGCGGAATAATTGTAACTCCCTACATTTCTTCAGAATTGCCCATCAATGGAAAAAATGTGTTCAAAAACAATATCACCCCTATGGTTCTTTATTTATCACACACAATTTAACCCCACCCCCTTTAACAAATTATTCATCAAAAAGGCACAATTTTCCACCACCAGTCATGTTCAGGCCCCATTTTCACTCAGTTTTAGGGGTCTGGTGTTGCAAACTTGGATCAGCTATGGAAGACTGTACAATATTCTTTCCATGAGAGAACTTCTGGTGATGTGAGGTCATTGAGTCCAGATCTGATCAGCTGAGCATCAAGCGCATGACTTTATCAGCACATTGAAGAATAAAATATGACATTTTCAGGTCTGCAAGGGTGATCCAAGATAACTGGATGTGGGTGTATATTGAATTAGTTGAATAAAGATATGCTCTCTTTGAATTGCTGAAGCATTTTCTTAAATGTGTCCAAGTTTTAGTGCTATTAACCTTCAAATGACCATACCCACCAGTGGAAATGACACACTTTTATGATATATATCTGTATATCACTGGCTATAAAATCCAAAATACTTGTTAGATTAGGTTCTTATAACAATTGATATATGTGTCGTTGACATGCTCATGTTATGGGTCATTTGCATTATCATGTGACTATTACCACCTTGAATTTTTTTGAAAATACCTTGAAAAATTGGCATTTTTTATGAAAAATCTTACTATTTTTTTGGCTGATGTAAGTGAAAGAAGACATCAGCAGCAAGAATAGCCACACCAAGCATGAGATATTCATTGGACTGAAAGACCAGGCTCTGTAAAATGCATTAAAAAGCTTTAAAGTGACTCCCAGGAATCAAAAATGATAAAAAGCTATTTTTTCCCTTTAGGTTACACTGGTGTAAATATTTCCCATAGGCTTCAGTGTTAACGTTTGTTGATCTGCATCAGAGGTCAAATGGAAACTGTTCAAACTGCCTTCGGATTATGTGAGCTTGACATCTGTGGAAACTTTCCCAATAAAAAAATCAACACCGTCTAGCAGGGAATCCACTTCAAATTTTCGTTTTTTCATGACTAGGGTCAGTTCCGCACTAAAAAAATATTGTCATTTTTTCAATCACACTTAAAATTTCTAAACAGCCACAACAGACTTCACCTTTAATGAATGGGCCTCTTGGCAAATGAAGTTTGTGGGAGAATGATTCCTTGAATTTTTGTCAACAGTTTACATTTAATTCATGCAACCAATCACAGCCCAGAGTGTTTTAACTGTGAAACTCTATACTCCTCCCGCAACCGCAGGGGGAGCTGCCTATAGTATTTACACCAGTGTAACCTAAAGCGATAGCCCGCTTTTTCGCGGAATAATTGTAACTCCCTACATTTCTTCAGAATTGCCCATCAATGGAAAAAATGTGTTCAAAAACAATATCACCCCTATGGTTCTTTATTTATCACACACAATTTAACCCCACCCCCTTTAACAAATTATTCATCAAAAAGGCACAATTTTCCACCACCAGTCATGTTCAGGCCCCATTTTCACTCAGTTTTAGGGGTCTGGTGTTGCAAACTTGGATCAGCTATGGAAGACTGTACAATATTCTTTCCATGAGAGAACTTCTGGTGATGTGAGGTCATTGAGTCCAGATCTGATCAGCTGAGCATCAAGCGCATGACTTTATCAGCACATTGAAGAATAAAATATGACATTTTCAGGTCTGCAAGGGTGATCCAAGATAACTGGATGTGGGTGTATATTGAATTAGTTGAATAAAGATATGCTCTCTTTGAATTGCTGAAGCATTTTCTTAAATGTGTCCAAGTTTTAGTGCTATTAACCTTCAAATGACCATACCCACCAGTGGAAATGACACACTTTTATGATATATATCTGTATATCACTGGCTATAAAATCCAAAATACTTGTTAGATTAGGTTCTTATAACAATTGATATATGTGTCGTTGACATGCTCATGTTATGGGTCATTTGCATTATCATGTGACTATTACCACCTTGAATTTTTTTGAAAATACCTTGAAAAATTGGCATTTTTTATGAAAAATCTTACTATTTTTTTGGCTGATGTAAGTGAAAGAAGACATCAGCAGCAAGAATAGCCACACCAAGCATGAGATATTCATTGGACTGAAAGACCAGGCTCTGTAAAATGCATTAAAAAGCTTTAAAGTGACTCCCAGGAATCAAAAATGATAAAAAGCTATTTTTTCCCTTTAGGTTACACTGGTGTAAATATTTCCCATAGGCTTCAGTGTTAACGTTTGTTGATCTGCATCAGAGGTCAAATGGAAACTGTTCAAACTGCCTTCGGATTATGTGAGCTTGACATCTGTGGAAACTTTCCCAATAAAAAAATCAACACCGTCTAGCAGGGAATCCACTTCAAATTTTCGTTTTTTCATGACTAGGGTCAGTTCCGCACTAAAAAAATATTGTCATTTTTTCAATCACACTTAAAATTTCTAAACAGCCACAACAGACTTCACCTTTAATGAATGGGCCTCTTGGCAAATGAAGTTTGTGGGAGAATGATTCCTTGAATTTTTGTCAACAGTTTACATTTAATTCATGCAACCAATCACAGCCCAGAGTGTTTTAACTGTGAAACTCTATACTCCTCCCGCAACCGCAGGGGGAGCTGCCTATAGTATTTACACCAGTGTAACCTAAAGCGATAGCCCGCTTTTTCGCGGAATAATTGTAACTCCCTACATTTCTTCAGAATTGCCCATCAATGGAAAAAATGTGTTCAAAAACAATATCACCCCTATGGTTCTTTATTTATCACACACAATTTAACCCCACCCCCTTTAACAAATTATTCATCAAAAAGGCACAATTTTCCACCACCAGTCATGTTCAGGCCCCATTTTCACTCAGTTTTAGGGGTCTGGTGTTGCAAACTTGGATCAGCTATGGAAGACTGTACAATATTCTTTCCATGAGAGAACTTCTGGTGATGTGAGGTCATTGAGTCCAGATCTGATCAGCTGAGCATCAAGCGCATGACTTTATCAGCACATTGAAGAATAAAATATGACATTTTCAGGTCTGCAAGGGTGATCCAAGATAACTGGATGTGGGTGTATATTGAATTAGTTGAATAAAGATATGCTCTCTTTGAATTGCTGAAGCATTTTCTTAAATGTGTCCAAGTTTTAGTGCTATTAACCTTCAAATGACCATACCCACCAGTGGAAATGACACACTTTTATGATATATATCTGTATATCACTGGCTATAAAATCCAAAATACTTGTTAGATTAGGTTCTTATAACAATTGATATATGTGTCGTTGACATGCTCATGTTATGGGTCATTTGCATTATCATGTGACTATTACCACCTTGAATTTTTTTGAAAATACCTTGAAAAATTGGCATTTTTTATGAAAAATCTTACTATTTTTTTGGCTGATGTAAGTGAAAGAAGACATCAGCAGCAAGAATAGCCACACCAAGCATGAGATATTCATTGGACTGAAAGACCAGGCTCTGTAAAATGCATTAAAAAGCTTTAAAGTGACTCCCAGGAATCAAAAATGATAAAAAGCTATTTTTTCCCTTTAGGTTACACTGGTGTAAATATTTCCCATAGGCTTCAGTGTTAACGTTTGTTGATCTGCATCAGAGGTCAAATGGAAACTGTTCAAACTGCCTTCGGATTATGTGAGCTTGACATCTGTGGAAACTTTCCCAATAAAAAAATCAACACCGTCTAGCAGGGAATCCACTTCAAATTTTCGTTTTTTCATGACTAGGGTCAGTTCCGCACTAAAAAAATATTGTCATTTTTTCAATCACACTTAAAATTTCTAAACAGCCACAACAGACTTCACCTTTAATGAATGGGCCTCTTGGCAAATGAAGTTTGTGGGAGAATGATTCCTTGAATTTTTGTCAACAGTTTACATTTAATTCATGCAACCAATCACAGCCCAGAGTGTTTTAACTGTGAAACTCTATACTCCTCCCGCAACCGCAGGGGGAGCTGCCTATAGTATTTACACCAGTGTAACCTAAAGCGATAGCCCGCTTTTTCGCGGAATAATTGTAACTCCCTACATTTCTTCAGAATTGCCCATCAATGGAAAAAATGTGTTCAAAAACAATATCACCCCTATGGTTCTTTATTTATCACACACAATTTAACCCCACCCCCTTTAACAAATTATTCATCAAAAAGGCACAATTTTCCACCACCAGTCATGTTCAGGCCCCATTTTCACTCAGTTTTAGGGGTCTGGTGTTGCAAACTTGGATCAGCTATGGAAGACTGTACAATATTCTTTCCATGAGAGAACTTCTGGTGATGTGAGGTCATTGAGTCCAGATCTGATCAGCTGAGCATCAAGCGCATGACTTTATCAGCACATTGAAGAATAAAATATGACATTTTCAGGTCTGCAAGGGTGATCCAAGATAACTGGATGTGGGTGTATATTGAATTAGTTGAATAAAGATATGCTCTCTTTGAATTGCTGAAGCATTTTCTTAAATGTGTCCAAGTTTTAGTGCTATTAACCTTCAAATGACCATACCCACCAGTGGAAATGACACACTTTTATGATATATATCTGTATATCACTGGCTATAAAATCCAAAATACTTGTTAGATTAGGTTCTTATAACAATTGATATATGTGTCGTTGACATGCTCATGTTATGGGTCATTTGCATTATCATGTGACTATTACCACCTTGAATTTTTTTGAAAATACCTTGAAAAATTGGCATTTTTTATGAAAAATCTTACTATTTTTTTGGCTGATGTAAGTGAAAGAAGACATCAGCAGCAAGAATAGCCACACCAAGCATGAGATATTCATTGGACTGAAAGACCAGGCTCTGTAAAATGCATTAAAAAGCTTTAAAGTGACTCCCAGGAATCAAAAATGATAAAAAGCTATTTTTTCCCTTTAGGTTACACTGGTGTAAATATTTCCCATAGGCTTCAGTGTTAACGTTTGTTGATCTGCATCAGAGGTCAAATGGAAACTGTTCAAACTGCCTTCGGATTATGTGAGCTTGACATCTGTGGAAACTTTCCCAATAAAAAAATCAACACCGTCTAGCAGGGAATCCACTTCAAATTTTCGTTTTTTCATGACTAGGGTCAGTTCCGCACTAAAAAAATATTGTCATTTTTTCAATCACACTTAAAATTTCTAAACAGCCACAACAGACTTCACCTTTAATGAATGGGCCTCTTGGCAAATGAAGTTTGTGGGAGAATGATTCCTTGAATTTTTGTCAACAGTTTACATTTAATTCATGCAACCAATCACAGCCCAGAGTGTTTTAACTGTGAAACTCTATACTCCTCCCGCAACCGCAGGGGGAGCTGCCTATAGTATTTACACCAGTGTAACCTAAAGCGATAGCCCGCTTTTTCGCGGAATAATTGTAACTCCCTACATTTCTTCAGAATTGCCCATCAATGGAAAAAATGTGTTCAAAAACAATATCACCCCTATGGTTCTTTATTTATCACACACAATTTAACCCCACCCCCTTTAACAAATTATTCATCAAAAAGGCACAATTTTCCACCACCAGTCATGTTCAGGCCCCATTTTCACTCAGTTTTAGGGGTCTGGTGTTGCAAACTTGGATCAGCTATGGAAGACTGTACAATATTCTTTCCATGAGAGAACTTCTGGTGATGTGAGGTCATTGAGTCCAGATCTGATCAGCTGAGCATCAAGCGCATGACTTTATCAGCACATTGAAGAATAAAATATGACATTTTCAGGTCTGCAAGGGTGATCCAAGATAACTGGATGTGGGTGTATATTGAATTAGTTGAATAAAGATATGCTCTCTTTGAATTGCTGAAGCATTTTCTTAAATGTGTCCAAGTTTTAGTGCTATTAACCTTCAAATGACCATACCCACCAGTGGAAATGACACACTTTTATGATATATATCTGTATATCACTGGCTATAAAATCCAAAATACTTGTTAGATTAGGTTCTTATAACAATTGATATATGTGTCGTTGACATGCTCATGTTATGGGTCATTTGCATTATCATGTGACTATTACCACCTTGAATTTTTTTGAAAATACCTTGAAAAATTGGCATTTTTTATGAAAAATCTTACTATTTTTTTGGCTGATGTAAGTGAAAGAAGACATCAGCAGCAAGAATAGCCACACCAAGCATGAGATATTCATTGGACTGAAAGACCAGGCTCTGTAAAATGCATTAAAAAGCTTTAAAGTGACTCCCAGGAATCAAAAATGATAAAAAGCTATTTTTTCCCTTTAGGTTACACTGGTGTAAATATTTCCCATAGGCTTCAGTGTTAACGTTTGTTGATCTGCATCAGAGGTCAAATGGAAACTGTTCAAACTGCCTTCGGATTATGTGAGCTTGACATCTGTGGAAACTTTCCCAATAAAAAAATCAACACCGTCTAGCAGGGAATCCACTTCAAATTTTCGTTTTTTCATGACTAGGGTCAGTTCCGCACTAAAAAAATATTGTCATTTTTTCAATCACACTTAAAATTTCTAAACAGCCACAACAGACTTCACCTTTAATGAATGGGCCTCTTGGCAAATGAAGTTTGTGGGAGAATGATTCCTTGAATTTTTGTCAACAGTTTACATTTAATTCATGCAACCAATCACAGCCCAGAGTGTTTTAACTGTGAAACTCTATACTCCTCCCGCAACCGCAGGGGGAGCTGCCTATAGTATTTACACCAGTGTAACCTAAAGCGATAGCCCGCTTTTTCGCGGAATAATTGTAACTCCCTACATTTCTTCAGAATTGCCCATCAATGGAAAAAATGTGTTCAAAAACAATATCACCCCTATGGTTCTTTATTTATCACACACAATTTAACCCCACCCCCTTTAACAAATTATTCATCAAAAAGGCACAATTTTCCACCACCAGTCATGTTCAGGCCCCATTTTCACTCAGTTTTAGGGGTCTGGTGTTGCAAACTTGGATCAGCTATGGAAGACTGTACAATATTCTTTCCATGAGAGAACTTCTGGTGATGTGAGGTCATTGAGTCCAGATCTGATCAGCTGAGCATCAAGCGCATGACTTTATCAGCACATTGAAGAATAAAATATGACATTTTCAGGTCTGCAAGGGTGATCCAAGATAACTGGATGTGGGTGTATATTGAATTAGTTGAATAAAGATATGCTCTCTTTGAATTGCTGAAGCATTTTCTTAAATGTGTCCAAGTTTTAGTGCTATTAACCTTCAAATGACCATACCCACCAGTGGAAATGACACACTTTTATGATATATATCTGTATATCACTGGCTATAAAATCCAAAATACTTGTTAGATTAGGTTCTTATAACAATTGATATATGTGTCGTTGACATGCTCATGTTATGGGTCATTTGCATTATCATGTGACTATTACCACCTTGAATTTTTTTGAAAATACCTTGAAAAATTGGCATTTTTTATGAAAAATCTTACTATTTTTTTGGCTGATGTAAGTGAAAGAAGACATCAGCAGCAAGAATAGCCACACCAAGCATGAGATATTCATTGGACTGAAAGACCAGGCTCTGTAAAATGCATTAAAAAGCTTTAAAGTGACTCCCAGGAATCAAAAATGATAAAAAGCTATTTTTTCCCTTTAGGTTACACTGGTGTAAATATTTCCCATAGGCTTCAGTGTTAACGTTTGTTGATCTGCATCAGAGGTCAAATGGAAACTGTTCAAACTGCCTTCGGATTATGTGAGCTTGACATCTGTGGAAACTTTCCCAATAAAAAAATCAACACCGTCTAGCAGGGAATCCACTTCAAATTTTCGTTTTTTCATGACTAGGGTCAGTTCCGCACTAAAAAAATATTGTCATTTTTTCAATCACACTTAAAATTTCTAAACAGCCACAACAGACTTCACCTTTAATGAATGGGCCTCTTGGCAAATGAAGTTTGTGGGAGAATGATTCCTTGAATTTTTGTCAACAGTTTACATTTAATTCATGCAACCAATCACAGCCCAGAGTGTTTTAACTGTGAAACTCTATACTCCTCCCGCAACCGCAGGGGGAGCTGCCTATAGTATTTACACCAGTGTAACCTAAAGCGATAGCCCGCTTTTTCGCGGAATAATTGTAACTCCCTACATTTCTTCAGAATTGCCCATCAATGGAAAAAATGTGTTCAAAAACAATATCACCCCTATGGTTCTTTATTTATCACACACAATTTAACCCCACCCCCTTTAACAAATTATTCATCAAAAAGGCACAATTTTCCACCACCAGTCATGTTCAGGCCCCATTTTCACTCAGTTTTAGGGGTCTGGTGTTGCAAACTTGGATCAGCTATGGAAGACTGTACAATATTCTTTCCATGAGAGAACTTCTGGTGATGTGAGGTCATTGAGTCCAGATCTGATCAGCTGAGCATCAAGCGCATGACTTTATCAGCACATTGAAGAATAAAATATGACATTTTCAGGTCTGCAAGGGTGATCCAAGATAACTGGATGTGGGTGTATATTGAATTAGTTGAATAAAGATATGCTCTCTTTGAATTGCTGAAGCATTTTCTTAAATGTGTCCAAGTTTTAGTGCTATTAACCTTCAAATGACCATACCCACCAGTGGAAATGACACACTTTTATGATATATATCTGTATATCACTGGCTATAAAATCCAAAATACTTGTTAGATTAGGTTCTTATAACAATTGATATATGTGTCGTTGACATGCTCATGTTATGGGTCATTTGCATTATCATGTGACTATTACCACCTTGAATTTTTTTGAAAATACCTTGAAAAATTGGCATTTTTTATGAAAAATCTTACTATTTTTTTGGCTGATGTAAGTGAAAGAAGACATCAGCAGCAAGAATAGCCACACCAAGCATGAGATATTCATTGGACTGAAAGACCAGGCTCTGTAAAATGCATTAAAAAGCTTTAAAGTGACTCCCAGGAATCAAAAATGATAAAAAGCTATTTTTTCCCTTTAGGTTACACTGGTGTAAATATTTCCCATAGGCTTCAGTGTTAACGTTTGTTGATCTGCATCAGAGGTCAAATGGAAACTGTTCAAACTGCCTTCGGATTATGTGAGCTTGACATCTGTGGAAACTTTCCCAATAAAAAATCAACACCGTCTAGCAGGGAATCCACTTCAAATTTTCGTTTTTTCATGACTAGGGTCAGTTCCGCACTAAAAAAATATTGTCATTTTTTCAATCACACTTAAAATTTCTAAACAGCCACAACAGACTTCACCTTTAATGAATGGGCCTCTTGGCAAATGAAGTTTGTGGGAGAATGATTCCTTGAATTTTTGTCAACAGTTTACATTTAATTCATGCAACCAATCACAGCCCAGAGTGTTTTAACTGTGAAACTCTATACTCCTCCCGCAACCGCAGGGGGAGCTGCCTATAGTATTTACACCAGTGTAACCTAAAGCGATAGCCCGCTTTTTCGCGGAATAATTGTAACTCCCTACATTTCTTCAGAATTGCCCATCAATGGAAAAAATGTGTTCAAAAACAATATCACCCCTATGGTTCTTTATTTATCACACACAATTTAACCCCACCCCCTTTAACAAATTATTCATCAAAAAGGCACAATTTTCCACCACCAGTCATGTTCAGGCCCCATTTTCACTCAGTTTTAGGGGTCTGGTGTTGCAAACTTGGATCAGCTATGGAAGACTGTACAATATTCTTTCCATGAGAGAACTTCTGGTGATGTGAGGTCATTGAGTCCAGATCTGATCAGCTGAGCATCAAGCGCATGACTTTATCAGCACATTGAAGAATAAAATATGACATTTTCAGGTCTGCAAGGGTGATCCAAGATAACTGGATGTGGGTGTATATTGAATTAGTTGAATAAAGATATGCTCTCTTTGAATTGCTGAAGCATTTTCTTAAATGTGTCCAAGTTTTAGTGCTATTAACCTTCAAATGACCATACCCACCAGTGGAAATGACACACTTTTATGATATATATCTGTATATCACTGGCTATAAAATCCAAAATACTTGTTAGATTAGGTTCTTATAACAATTGATATATGTGTCGTTGACATGCTCATGTTATGGGTCATTTGCATTATCATGTG
>CP136061.1:158268051-158644519 GCA_032622095.1 Siphonodentalium dalli | reverse complement strand
ATCATAATCAATCATTTAATAGAACTGGAAGTTGAATTGCGAACAAAAATGTGAAATCTGCTACCTGAATTGGTTGGTCAGTGGGAGGGGGGGGGGGGGGGGGGGGTTGGCGAATAACTTTATTCTTATAACTTGGATGTCAGATCAGGGGGGGGGGGTCGGAAAAAAATTTCAGGCACGTATGGCATTTTTTCCCTTTCGATCATTTTTTGTACCCACCCACCCCACCGCCAATTTTTTTTTTCCGTTTTCGGCAGTTTTTTTCCGACCATTTTTTGACACCCCCCCCCCCTTTTAACACTAAAACAGAGATTTTCGTTCGCAATTCCACTTCCAGTTCTATCAAATGATTGATTATGATTGCAGGAACGTCTAATCTAATGCAAAACAATAACAAGCTCATCTGACATCCACGTTTTAAGAATAAAATTATTCGCCACCCCCGCCTCACCAACAAATTCAGATTTCAGAATTTTGTTCGCAATTCCACTCCCAGTTTTATAAAATGATTGTATATGATTGAATGATCGTCTAATTTAATGCACAAAATAAGAAGCTCATCTGACATCCAAGTTTTAATAGTAAAGTTATTCGCCGCCCCCCCCCCCCCCCCCCCCCCCCACCAAGCAATTCAGAACGCAGAATTTTTTTCGCAATTCCACTCCAGTTCTATAACATGATTGTTTATGATTAAAGGATCGTCTAATCTAATACAAAGAACAAGAAACTCATCTGACATCCACGTTTTAAGAATAAAATTATTCGCCACCGCCCCCCCCCCCCCGCCTCACCAACAAATTCAGATTTCAGAATTTTTTTCGCAATTCCACTCCTAGTTTTATAAAAATGATTGTATATGATTGAATGATCGTCTAATTTAATGCACAAAATAAGAAGCTCATCTGACATCCAAGTTTTAATATTAAAGTTATTCGCCACCCCCCCCCCCCCCCCCCACACCAAGCAATTCAGAACGCAGAATTTTTTTCGCAATTCCACTCCAGTTCTATAAAATGATTGTTTATGATTAAAGGATCGTCTAATCTAATACAAAGAACAAGAAACTCATCTGACATCCAAGTTTTGAGATTAAAGTTATTCGCCACCCACCCCCTCCCCCAACCTATTCAGATCACATATTTGTTTTGGCAATTCCACACTACCAGTTCTAGAAATGATTGTTTATGATTGCTGGATCGGCTAATCCAATGCACAAATGAAGAAATCTAACTGACGTCCGAGATTTATGAATACTTTTATTCGCCACCCCATCTCAAATTCCAATGACAAATATTTGTCCGAAATGTACTTCTAAACCTTGAAATGAACGCCTAATGTTGTACACAAATTCTTACATATAATGCACAACAAATAATCTGACACCAAGTTTTTGACAAAAAAAACGGTACACCTTCCCCCACCCCCTAAAATCTCAATCAGTTATGCAACACCCCATCGCCTCCTCCCCTCCCCCATCTCCACCTGTCATACAGATCACATAATTTTGAGCTAAAATATGCTTGTATGCCGTATTTGAAGTTCCAGTGTTAGGAAAAACCCACTCACAGCCTTTGCGTAAGGACTGACAATCATTATCCCGATGCTCGAGATCACCATACTCTCCGTATGTGGAGCAAATAAAGAAAATATATAAACGCTATTCGCCATCCGGGTGGCGAATAGCGATTTCTATGTTATATGACTATTCGCCACCCGGGTGGCGAATAGCCACTGCCATGTTCTATTGGTGGTAACCAGTACAACGATTGCTCAAATCCTAAGAAATGTTCAATTTGTCAGGGTACACATACAGCTTTAGATCGCTAATACCCAATATGGGAATACGAATGTTAAGTTAAGAAATATAATGTAGAACAACAATATCATATGTCAAGAAGATAGTTTGTACTCAGTCTTCAACTGTGTACATCACATTCTCGGCTCATCTCGTTCTTCATACGAAGAAGTGTGTTGATGAAAACAACCATACCAACATAGTATACTATACATGCCAGCGGTAACAAAACTTGCCGAAAACAGATAAACACCAGTGAGACCAATAGTTCACTATATTCATTCACCTAATCGTCGATTACATGAAATGATTCATGGAAAATGCAACAATGTATTGTGTACATAAACTTGGGCACATCAAATTTATCAAAATAATTTTTTTTAGCAAGAGTATATATTCTCTATTTTCATCAATTTCACCTGTGTGGTGCTCCACGTTGAGTGCCAACTACGAGTTATCTCGTATCTTTTTGCATGTATTTAAATGGGAGCCGGCACTCAACGCCATTGCGATAAAAAGATCTAATATGGACTTTAAATTGGTTCGTGGTTGCAGAATCAAGGCGTTTTTCAAAAGCCATTGGATCCTATCGGGCTATGATAAACAGCAAAATAATGTAGACATTTCAAGACACCATTTATGTAATTTGTGATTCACTATTGGAAACGTGTTCTTATTTGAGATTGCTCCTTATGCGTTTTGTTTTCATCTCAGACACCGTATGCTAGTTCTTCTAAAGCTTTCTCTGAGTAGATCAGGGTCGATCAATTTACATGCACACGCTACCCGTAGTGGAATTTATTGACACAGAGGCTCTGGTCATGCAGCACCTAGAATTTGCCATTAGTAACAATCCACGGGAATAATTAGTAATACAGCAGGAACTAATGGACGGTTTATTTGATAAAAAAGGTAAATTCGCGGTTCCCTGCATGGCGTTATATATATGACTAAATGTAATGTATGGTAGAGCGGTTACCGTTGTTGTGTGCTGTGTTGTAAATTTTAAGAAGAGAGTTCAGAGTCGGGGAATTTAGCTCTTTGATTAATTAATATATACATCAGCGGCAACAATATACATAGTGGAATGCTGCAGGATACTGTATATAGTCATAACAGAAGTCATGTACCCTCAGCACGTCATGCACCGAGATATTGCTTGAAAACTCTTGCTCCGTGTGTCCAAAAAAATCACAATGCTCACTAACTATTTTAAACGAGAATTTGTTCGGGTGCACGTGGAAAGTATCTAGAGATTTTATCGTATAATTATTATGTCAAAACACGCTACCCCACGTTTCACATCGAGACACCGTCGACGTGGATAAACTTGTCCGCCGGCGATACATTTCTATATTCGAATATTTGTCGCTGAAACAGTCATTCTGATTGGCCGAGAGCTGCTATCTTAAGTCTTTCGATTCACTAGCATCGGTAGCTTTGAATGGAGCACGGTGTCATTGACAACGCGCGTAAAATACATAACCTCACTGCCAGCTAGGAGTCGCATAATCGAGTCAGCCGGGACGCTGTTTTCGATAGACGTGGTTAACGGGAAGTTGTTCGGGTGCACGTGGAACGTATCTAGAGATGTTATCATCGAAAACAACGATATCTTACTTCAAAGAATGTAATGTCGATAACAAGTGTGTTTCGTGCAGTTTCTTTTAAATTTGTTGACGGACTGATATACAATGGAGATAAAAGTACACTGTTTCGTTAGATAATGGGGAATTCCGGTATGAAAACAGTTTGCGAACGAGCCGCTAGTTCACAAACTATTTCATGCGCGAATGTTTTGTTGTTCAACATTGCATAACCGTAGATAGGTGTAGGTGTCATTTGTGTGGATTGAGAATGTTTCTTATCGCACCTATATAGCCACCACACGTCCCGGGCAGTTACCGCGCAATCACACTCACCCAGTCATTTAAAAGCTATGTGAGATCATTAACAACCCCGCTCGGTCGTGTACAGGTAACAGGCGGGCGTACGTACTTGTGACGGCACACACAATTTACAGTATACCGTGTAGGTGAAATGTTTAGCCTATATGAATCACTGAAACTAAATGGTTTCCCATAGACGACAGTGTTAACGTTTCAGCCAAATTCACTGAATTTAAGCATGCAGGCAAATCCAGTGATGTTTACCCAGCTAGATTGACACCAGTTGATCACGAAAATGTAAGAAAAATCATAGATCATGTGTTTACTTTTAAAATAAATTCTTAAGCGTAAGACAGGGCTATCCCACAGCCAAATTTTATCTGGAAAAACTAAAGCAGCTAGTTAAATATAAATTTTCTGTTCACAAAGATCCATTCCCTCATAAATTCACCAGTTTAAATTATTTATATATGATATACAGTGTCTAGTCCACCTGAATCTTGACAACTTTTTCGTGAAAAAAAATCACGTGACTTCCGGCAGTGATTTCCCAACATCGCGGAATCAGATATGAAACGAATTTGCTACTTCACAACTTCCGATATATGTGACAATGGACAACTGAAGTATTTATTTATAAACAGTAAGTTGTTATGGTCACCTCCAATACTATTTGCCGAAGTCTCAATCTACATATGAGCAAACTTTATCCCTTTATGGTCAGTTCTGTCAAAACATAGGCACTGAATCACTTTGCTGTAAACTCTATAGTGTCGGTACCAAAGGGAGGGTCAGTGCACATTTGTGATCTTAATTTTGATGTCAAGTGTGTGGCGTTTATTTGTCACAGCATTACTGCTGGGTACAGAAACAAATGCACTAACTATTTCATATTTAAACAAATCCAGCCAATTATCAACTTTTGGCACATATTCCATAACCAGGTTTGAAAAGAAACGCGTGCATACTTGAAACCTCCGCTTGATGTTATACATATATATGTGGTATTTTCGCTTAAGCGCAATTCATCATTAAATGTGAATTTGGCCTCCTATACATTTTCACCAGAATGGTTGCCATCACAACCATGGCCATTTTCCAGCTTGGCGCAATATCCTAATTGACTTATATTCATGTGTTTTAGATATATGCCAAATAAACAAGATATAAGTCCTGATTTAATATTAATCCATGTTCAGAAATCGGAACTGTGAAATTTTTTCAATCAAATGTCCCCTGTTCTTAAACAAAAAGAAAATTATTTCAAACTGTTATAGTTCAGAATTCGCTGGATTGAAAATAACCAGGCAAATTCAGAGAAAAGTGTACATCGTAAATTTAGCAAATTTTGTGCGGTGCAATCCGTCCAACAAAATGGGAACAGAACAGTGAAAGTTAACATTTAGGGACATTTAATCATGTTTCATCGAATATTTAGCTACATTACTGTTTTATTCTACTTGTAAGCATTAATTTATTCGTTTAAACCATCCGAGACGCTAAATTAGATGTGACCCAATTTCGAGGCAAGAGTTTTTGTTGATACGGCGCCAAGACAGCAACGTCGTGAGGTGAAAGGTCACGTTGCGCATAGTCCTTACTTGGAGTATAATACACATATGTAAGATATAGCTAAAATTTAATACACAGTATAACATCAAACCGGTATAAGATAAAGGTTCATATTAGATCAGTTTCATTTGTTAGCTAAATGAAGGCAGTTACGGCGTCATGACGACGCTATCAGTTGCCAAAAAATTACATCGCGATGCATCGCGATTCCCATTGCATCGTGAAGGTCTGAATCGTTGCATCCCTAGTTGTATCCAAATGCAACTTGAACTGTTTTGTGATGAATATCGTCTTTTCAAGCGAGGTGTGTGGTGTAGTTTCATCCTATGTTCTTATTAATATTTTTGACCTCTCTTGTGTAAATAAACAATCTCTCTCGCTCTCTGAATGTCTCCCAATATATACAATATTGACAATTAAATGACGATGAGGAGGTAATGTTTGATGAGGGAGTAACCACTGGGGATTGGAGCACAAGTTATGCAACTTATATTATAAAGCTCCTCTCCCCATATTATATCGCATATAAATTGGTAAATAAGTTTGTAGATGGTGCCATTTTTGGTGGTCCTTATAATTTCATGTGAGGAGGTGGGGTAGTTTATGCAACATGAGTGGTAGGAATGTATTGGTACAGGATAAGCTGTGGTGCTTGGTCGGGACACTTGAAAATTTGTATCAACTCAGGGTCATGAAAACCGTTCCGATTGTGAAATGTATGATTGAACTATTTCGAAGAGTCTAGCATTACTATCATCGTCTAGATTATGATCTCCAAAGAGAATGTTCTGAATTGAAATTATGGTAATGTTTACACTTCTAAGGCGGTCAACCATTGTATATCTAATGTTATTATATTTCGGACAGTGTAAAAAGTAATGGGACGCATCTTCTAGTGGAATTCCACATGTGCATTGAGTAGTAGTTGATATATAGTTAACGTACTTGTCTGCAGTTATTGCGCAAACGTCAATGTAAAATATTGATCGTCTTCTAATACCTATTCATATATCATCATATACATACGCACTGGAATTTCAACACATAACTCGTTGGAATAACCGACATATGGTAGCAGCAATGAGGCGGGTGCGAAAACAATGCCCACGAGGAGGTGGGTGTTCGAACTAGCTAAGCATTGAGGATTCATGGTGCAGAAATGTCAACAATATATGTCATGGAGTTCACTATGGGCTCTTCCCACTCGTGCGTGTAGAGGGATCGAAATGGCTATTTTCACTTTTGGTCGACTATCTATAGTCTTGGTCCTGTAACATCGCTAGAAATGTATCAGCCTCACCAGGGGGGGGGGGGGGGAACTGCAGACACAGGGTGGAAAAAACTGTTTTCTTCGGTTTGGGTACCCCCCCCTAAAACAGCAAAAACTGCAGTTTTTTTCCACTGACCATTGCCCCCCCCCCCAGAAAAAAAATCAAATCTACCCCAACCGGACAACAACTCGGTTTGACCGGAAACCGAAAAAAAAAACACCGGAGCATACAATTCACGAGAAGGTGCTTGGTAACTTAGTTTAGATTATTATGACTAAAATGGTCATTGTCTACCAGTAGAACGCAGATTTGTACTTCGTGATGTCATGACATGTACAAACATGTATATTGGTGATCGCAACGCTTTGTATGCACTTTAAAAAAATGACAACTAGTCATTACCTCGACTTTGAAAAAGATGCAAATGAGATGAGTGAGATACCAGCATATAACTGTTTTCTGATACCATTGGAGGAGAAATTGTTTAATACATGGGATAGTTCTGCAGTAAAAAATTGCCAGATAAGCGATCGCAGGGTAGAATTCTGCAGCATTCGACTGGTAGAAACTGACATAGTCGGCATTATTAAGAGGGTTAATGGGGTCAATATCACATGTAAACCAAGACAGTGGTTATCCAAAATTGTTTTAGGTGGATTGTACTACTCATGTATATATGATTTGGATATTAAGGTTAATCCATATTCTATAAAATGAGAGAAAATTGAAGTTGTGAGTCTGAAAATACATATTTGGAAATAAATTACATGCAAATTTTTTCCGACAACCCCCCCCTAAATGAATAAGGACAAAATTTACCCCCCCCCCACTCCCCGGTACGTTGTGTCCCGCAGTTTTTCCGGCCCCCCCCCCCCCTGGCCTCACAAACAAAAAGAATTGTATCTGTATCTAATTATGAAATGGACTATAGGTATACTCACAAGAACTTTCATCGAAGACGCTGTCGTATCCTGACGAAGAGAAATATTATAATTAAAGAGACATGTCACTATGATGTCAGAACACTGAGTGAATTTGAATTATGAAGTACAGTCTATATAGGTTGGTTAGATACCCATTTAATTATACGGTATAGTTCCCCATGGTATCCAGTATCATGTACATAAGCTATCAGCTCTTGATCGACAAACATCATTAGAATTTAAAATGATATGATAACACAAATAAGCGATCTCACCTCACAAACTCATCGAGACCAGTAGTCCAAGTTATACAGCATGATGAACGGGCAACAACTCTACTATATAGAAAACGCAGCCTACATATCAATTTCGGAATGATATTGGTCCCATTTATAATTTTAATCAATGCCAACGATGAACCAAATGTCCATATTTTGAAAATAGGATGGTCATCATAGTATGTTATTACAGAGAAAAAAGAATTAAAAATAAAAATAACTCACAAATTGAATAACCGTCCAAAATTTTCTCAGGATCGCCGAAAAACAGCTAGAAACGTAAATAAGTATTTGTGCGTTTTGTCATATTTTTTTTATCTTAATTTCAGCTTGCTGGTTGTTTACATGTTTGAATCTAGTGTTGTTCACGCATGTCTAAGGGCGCGTACACATGAAGCTGCAAGAAAATATCTGCAAGAAAATATCAGGTACAATTGTACTCTGATATTTCTTGCTGCAAAGATTACGCCCGTGAGAAAGCGACGGGTTATATGGCGTTGATTGAGCTCAATGTGACTAGCGTTAGTCGTGTTTGTTGAAGTGAATTACTGCGGACAAACAACCTATAGTCCATATCGAATATTCATAGAGTTATAAAGTGTTATGGAAAATTTTAAATGCCACCTATTTTAACGAGAAGGGAATGCGCCCTCGTCGTTGGAGTAGGGATGTATGTTCTTCGTGAACACACGAAAGGACATCTAAACAGACGTTGGTGGGTTCGGCCCTGGACCACATCCCACATGCGAGAAGAGCGAGGAGCCGCCAACAATTTCTTATTCGAAACGTACATACAGTCCAAATTAAAGTAAAACAACTAAATCAAGGCATGTGAGGTACCAATATAAAGCATCCCCATACACGCAGGAACGTGGCTAGAGGGTTTCCGTGGGGGGGGGGGGGGGTCCACCTTGGGAAATTCCAACTGCACCCCCGTTGAATCAGAATCAGACCAAACACAAGTTTTCCATAATTCCATTTGCACCCCCTTGCACATCAGTGCTCTTAGACCTAATATTAGACCATGGTTCGGCCCGGTGTGCGAAAATTTTGTAATCTTAACAAGAAAATAGCAAAATCCTACCATCTAGACTATCCTCAAGCATTCCTAGAGTTGGAAATCTCAAACCTGACACCCCACTTAGGTTGGAAATTTACAACTGATGACAATTCCAATGATAATGTTGACCAAATGTATGACAATAATGTTTTCTGAAATTAACTAGCAGTTTTTTACTTTTGACTGGCCACGGGGGAGGGACAGGACACAAGCTTTCCAAGTGTTGGAAATGTCCAACCTGTCACCCCCCTGAGGTTGGAAAGTTTCCAACTGATAACCATTTCAGACCATATTTTTTTACCAAAAATAGGAAAATATGCAAATATTGGTCCAAAAACAATTAATTCCACCAAGAATTGTTTTGAAAATCAAACTACAAGAACATTTTCAAACTATTGTTGGTGTGAAATTTCCAACTAATGTTTTGGCAGCTATGAAATTGCTATCTGTTGAAACATTTGACCAAAGTTGGGGGGTGAGACACCCCAACACCCCCACCCTATCGCCACGTCTCTGCACACACGTATATACATGTATATATATAATACATCAGCAGTTCTGACAACCAATATAACATGGAAATACGTAGTATGTTGAAACAGAAGATACTATTGATGGATCATCACTCGAGCGTTTGAATTGTTACGATCATATCCCCGCGAGATTAGTTAACGGATACCGATGGCCACCTATCAAGGTGAACACATATCACCAATTGGCGATAAAATATCAGCGCGCTGCCTTCGTCTGATATTTTCCGGTATTATTTATTTCATTGGTCAAGTAAGTCACATGGGGCATACCTGATATTTTCTTGCTGGCCATGTGTACGCGCCCTAATTGTTGAGAGGTACTGTGATGTTGCTATTCATGCATGAGTGTATACACTCTCGAAACGTGAATTGAAAAAACAACGGCGACTGATTTCACTGGCGATAATTATGCGTGGCATTATGATTATGACGCATCAAACCACGTGGCCAAGTCACGTGTTGGCATATACGGAACTACGATAATTCACGGAACTATAGTATACATAAATATGGTATATGTCGAAAAAAACGAAACTATAATTTCGGGAAATAAAGGTCCAAAGGTCTGTATACTCAAAACTCCGAATATAGTTCGTTAAATCATTTCATCTATATGTACTGTCGTTTATTTACAACATTTTTAACAGTATAAATATACTGTAGCTAAACGAGTCACCGATTCAGCTATACACGTAGGAGTCTTTTCCACGCCAAATGTTTAAGGCTAGTCCTAGTAGATTGCTTGTCTGAAACAAGAATTATAACCATAGATTAATTCATTGCAGTACGCATAAGTCATGGGCTGAACCGAGAGAAAACAGTCAGTTCGGATAAGTGACCCAGAAACGTGGAAAGTTGCCTGGCTTGGGGCAATGGATCAAGTATTATAATACAAGACTTTATAGAAGTGTACGTTTACAATTCTACAAAGTCTTGTATTATCAACGAGACGAAAAGAGACTTTGAGAATAGTTCTAGGGTATATATGGCATATCGAGGAGGTTACATCGACAACTCATTTAGGTATTCGCCTCGATAGATATGACTTAAATTCTTCACTTTCGCCAGACATATGTTAAAAACTGAAAGGCACTTACTTTTCCTTTAGTGTACGCTGTTGGGATAACACCTCTGAGTGAGTTGTCATAAAATATATAATTCAGTAGTACCTCCAAGGGCACTGTACGGTAGTGAACTAATCTGGGGTGCATCAAAAGCTACAGTTAGAAAAGGCTCACTGTTGTGCCTGAACAATATGTAAGGATTGCCTTCCCAGACTGGAACAGCTATCGCACAGGGTCTGCTTGGAAGTAGCAGTCTGAATTCTTACACTGATAGACGCAAACTTAGTCTCCACACTGTGCCGATTGAGTCACACACAAACTAGGAAACAAGTTTTTATTCTAAAATTACACGATTATATGCTGGACACAGATGCTAATCCAAATTACTTCGTCAACGAGATATGTGACATTCTTATTAAAAACAACATGATAGATCGTATTACCAATTATGTCAAGGATAGCATAATCCCATATAGACGGTCTTGGAGAAATATCGTCAAAATGTCAGTGAGAGTATAATGGAGGGTATCACCCCCCTCCCCCCTGAATCCTGAATACGAGTTAATTTGGGGGGGGGGGGGGTGAATCCTGAATACGAGTTAATTTTGGGGGGTGAATCCTGAATACATGTTAAGAAATAATACATAGAAGTTACATAGACACATTATGATGCCGGTCGCGTTATGAGGCCGTTATGATACCATTAATGATACTTTATGACCAGGGACGTGGCTAGAGGGTTTCCGTTGGGGGTGTCCACCTTGGGAAATTCCAACTGCACCCCCCTCCTTGAGTCAGAATCAGACCGAACACAAGTTTTTCATAATTCCATTTGCACCCCCCCCCCCTCCTTGCACCTCAGTGTTTAGGCCTAATATCCTATATCTTCATAAACCATGATTCTATATTCCCGGTATGAGAAAATTCAGATATTTTAACCTGAAACATTGCATAAATCCTAACATCTAGTGGTCTAACTCCATACACATGCACACGACTACGGGCAAGAGACCACGACACACCGAGCTGACCATCGTTGTTCGGCCGGTGTGAGAACATTTTGAAATTTGAACAAGAAAATCGCAAATCCTAGCATCCAGACTGGCCTCAACTAAAGCTTTCCTATAGTGTTGGAAATTTCAAACCTCATACTCCCCTTCAGGTTGGAAAATTCTCCAACTGATGACCACAAGTTTGACCAAATGTAGTAAAATATTGTTAAACTTATTAGCATTTTTGTATTGGCCACAGGGGAGAGACAATGACATACCGGGCCGACCATGGTTCGGCCCGGTGTGCGAAAAAAATTGTAATCTGAACAAGAAAATCGCAAAATCCTAGCATCTAGACTGGCGTCAAGCATTTTTAGCATGTTTATGATGGCACGGTGGTCGAATATGCCCAAGAAGCTATTATACCCACCCATTCACACAGATAACTAGCACAAAATATTACTTGCGCCATCAAAACCTGCGTCCAAGATGTTTTGCTTGAACCCGAATACCAGTTAATTCGGGGGTATGAATCCCGCGTACGGCTTCAAAACACCCTGAATCCCGCGTACCGAAGGGGGGGGGGGGTGATACCCTCATAATGGCGAAACACAATGGCTAGCCCCTATTAACTCTGGCATGTCCTTAACTAAATACGGATCAACACAGTAATACATATCTCCATCCATTCTAAAGAGAACATGTCAACTTTACCCGAGGAGATTTTTTTCTACCTCGTGTTTATGCAAACTCCCGGACAGCCCCAAACATGTAAGGGTCGATTTATTACTTGTAACGTGTAAATATTATAATGTATGTGTATGTAAAGATATTATAATATATGAAGAAATGAGTAAATAAGAAAATGCATAAATCTATATCGACAAGCACCGTCAAACCCTCTCTATATCAAATGGATTTCCCCAAAATATAAATATCCTAATGGTCTATTATTGTTTTAGAGGTTATCTACAGACAATATAACAAAATACAGATAACAAAAGTACTGAAAATGGACGAAGATAAGTTCGGCCAATGACCTTGTTTGTGTAAATTACTATCCGAATATTTCCTACGGAAACTACTAAAAAATGAGCACTCCAAATTGAAAGTCATAATAAAGACTATAGGCAGAAATGTCAATACAGCTAATTTATCTTTTGTACCTTATACTTTTGAAATCTGAAGAACGCATGGATATCTACTCATCAATGAGCATTTGGTTTAGAGAGGGTTGGACGATAATGTGACAATGTATAATTATATGTGTGTGTATTATCTGCATATACCTTACCAAAATTATCGGGCCTACATGGAATGTCAGTACAGTTAGTTTATCTTTTGCACCATATACTTTTGAAAGCAGAAGAGCATATTAGAAAGGAAAAATTAAATATCTTTGTACCAGCAGCCAAAAGTGTTAGTGTTGGATGCTAATCTAACACAAACAATTATGAATAGTTTTTATGTAGGAAATCAACTCAAACGCATTTATCTAGGACAAGGGTGTTTGACAGTACCACACAGGGCTATGCTTCCTTTTATTGTCTCTTCCATATCAACCTTTCGGGAAGAGATGAGCCATAGGGGAAGGCCTACCCCCCCCCCCGTCTGGGCAAAATTCCATCAAACCCAGACTGGATTGCTATACAGTCCCACCCCACCCCCACTACCTATACATATATCCATACACAAAGGGTATAAGATCATGTTAAGACATCATCTTTAAAAAGTCATATATATGTTACCTTTGGCCTCAGTAGTAAACTAAGTTGCGACTCGAAAATTAAATAACTATACCACTTATTCAGACAAATCAAATAAGAAACATTTATAAGCAGGGCTGACAGGCTGTATCTCCAGGGCTATGCATCCTCTTCTGCTCCTTCCATCCAACTTTTCAGGAAGGAAATTCTAGGGGATAGCCTACCCCTGGTTTCTTCTCATCACGACAAGATCAGCCTGTCAGCCCCCTGCCTCATTTCCCCAATAGTCTGTGGGAAAAACATCCTGGTTCATAGAAGATATAAACTTAGATATAATACCATTCTTTTCACTCATCACAAGATGACCAATGCAGGCAATACTACTATAGTATCTCATAATATTTTTTAGTAATATACCCCAAAACCAGTAGGCTATCTACAAACCAATCGATTATATATGGCAAAGGTATTTGCAGCAGAATATACACATTTATTTTCTTTGATTTATGACATTATGGAAACAAAAAAATTCCCCGTACCAAACTTCCCAATTGAAAATTGGGAATGTGTTTATGTAGCAATATACGCACAAATGAAATTACTGAAAGTCTAAACCAAGGGAGTAACGGTTGATTCATATCGTTCCTCACTATTTATCTAATAAGATGCCTATCATACTATGGTTTATATTTTTTACGCATACATGTATTCTCATTATTTACCAAAATACATGTAAGCATAAAAATGTCCCCATCCCAAACTTACTATTTAAAAAAATAATCTTTCAACGAGGAATATAAAAAAGAAATTTAAAAAAAAAAAAAAACAAACAAACAAACCCTACCATCCTAAACTGGAATTCAAGAATTGGTAAATTTTAAAAGTTGTACCTCTTCCCGAGCACTGTACATCAATGAGCATATAAGCTGCCATGACTCACTTTACTATAACAATGTTGAGTTTAAGTGACCATGGGTAACATGAATTAAAAAACAATAAAAAAATAAAAAAATAAGGGACATAAATTGTTACTATATTTAGAACAAAAGCTTTTGCATGACAATCACACTAGTACCATAATAACTACATGTGTGAAATATATTTAAGTATACAAATCCGAAATTCCGCAGCAAAACATCAACATTTCCTATACACATATCTAAAAATAAAAATCTCTGTACCCTAATAATATTTACAAAGAACAGTAGTCCTGGTGGATATTGCTCGGAGTGTTTTCGGGAAGAGTTATAATATATTTTACCAATAATATTAAGCACCGAATGAATATTACATAAAATAGGGTAAATTAAAATACCCAAAAATCTTTTATCGATGCATCCTAGGAACTAAAAAGAAGACAAGATGTTTACCAGCCCCACCCTCCACCACAATTGGTATTGAAAAAACACTATATCCGATAGTCTCTCTTTGTCCTGTTGTCTGTACTAGTTAATTGAGTTTAGTAGAGAGGAAGCAAAAAAAAACAAAAAATCAATATAATGGTGGATATTGCTCGGAGTGTTTTCGGGAAGAGTTATAATATATTTTACCAATAATATTAAGCACCGAATGAATATTACATAAAATAGGGTAAATTAAAATACCCCAAAATCTTTTATCGATGCATCCTAGGAACTAAAAAGAAGACAAGATGTTTACCAGCCCCACCCTCCACCACAATTGGTATTGAAAAAACACTATATCCGATAGTCTCTCTTTGTCCTGTTGTCTGTACTAGTTAATTGAGTTTAGTAGAGAGGAAACAAACAAAATTCTGAGAAAATTACATTCCTCAAGGTGCCAAAAATAATTTCTGCACGATTATTACTTTTAGAGCAAATTCCTATGAATCACTATTATTAATTTATCTGGCATCGAGACATTGTTTAGGGAAAGAGTGAAATCACTATTACTAGTGATCACGGTTCTTAGCTTTCCAATGAATGGCAACGAGCCGCATTTCCGACTGAGTCCTGAAGAGTTTCCCGTGGTTCTGCTGTGGCTGGGTGGTCGATTGCTTTGGGCATGGGGTTGCGATATATGCTCCCTGCGGTCCTCAATCTGATATAACTTTTTGTTTTTGAATCGACCTTATAGTTTATTTAATTTTGATTCCAGTACTTATATATAGGGCCTTGGTGTTTCGGTAGTGAAGGTCTGCGTTATCATGACATTAATGGCATTAATTTAGCGTCGTTAATGGTGCGTCGGGTACGCAGCCCCTTGTCCATGTTTTTGGATATATAAATTTTAGTAACAATTTAATCCTTAAGGTCAGAAAGGTCAAAGTGGTAAGAAATACTCCCACGCAAACCATGGCACACAACGCACAAAATTGAGCTCGACTCTGTTTTTAGGATAAATTGTTGATGACGTGGTCTACCGTAGTTTGTAGTATTTTTACAGCAAGGTGTGATCACGTGGTTCCGTAACGCAGCCATTGCGTGTTTTGGTAAGGTTTGCCTCGTGGATTTTGATCGTGTTGTGTAATTAAGACTCTTCGCCTTCGCGCCTGGCAAGCTATTATTTATGCATTTTTGCGAGCAAACTTTTCTGCGGCAGGTCGGTGAATTTCAGTGGTATATTCTAAGTTATATTACTACTACTAGTATTAGGTTTTTATTTATCCGTTTTATTCCATTGTTTATTCTGGAATTTTTAGTTTTCCATCAGGATCAGGCATTTTGTCTGAGAATCACAGTTTCTTGTCAAAAGTACCAAAAAAACAAGGCCCCAAACGAATTTACAAGTTGATTTAACTAATCACTCTTAGTGATAGCATTTAGAAATTCAATTTCATGTACAAATTGAATATGCACTGCATATTCAAAATGAAATTATCATAATTCATATTATTCATAATCATTTACATTAAATTACAACTTGACTGGTCAGTGCAGATGCAATTTATTAGTTTACCGAATGTAGAATATGTTGGTTAATTCAGTGTCAGACTCATGTCAGTGGAGCAAACCACGGTATTCAGGTATTAATATCATTATTTGGGTGCAGTGATGATGACATGATAGCGATATATCATTATATGGCATTTTCAGGGGGGGGGGTGGCATCACATCCTTGGCATCGAACATTTTGTCCGGTTCATTGATCTTAATGTGATTTGGTGCTTTCGTTATTACCGGTAGACTGCGTGAGCTTTCCGATGAATGGCAACAAGCCACATGTGACCACCGACCGGATCCCGAAAAACCACCCACAATTCTGCCGCGGCCAAGTGGTCAATCTCTTTGGGCATTACTATAGCAACCCCATGTATGTATGTATGTATGCTTTTTTCATGTTACGTACATATAACAGGTTTCATTCATACCATCTCAACCTCCACAGTCACCCGTTGTTAAGAAATGTGTTACCAGACCCTTGTTCACTACCAGTCAAATCGATTTTCACGATGTGGATACCAACATGCAGCTCAATATACAATTGGAAATCCAGATTAAAATCTCATGCCTAACTCTTTGATTCAACATAGAGCTGCAATTGGTATCTTCGATCTAAATAAAAGATTACTGAATATAAAACTAATTATAAAACGTGGGCACGAATGCGCTTTTTGGGGAATGAAAATCAACACTATTATATATTTCATGGCTCTGCTCCTTGTAATTGGTGGCGATATTGAGGTTCACCCCGGCCCACAAGATGATACTAAAGCTACACTCAATATATTACACTACAATATTAGAAGTATTAGAAACAAATTAGAAAGCATTGCTCACTTGATTTCCGACTACGATATTTTATGTTTTTCCGAGACTCATCTTGATGCATCTTATAGCTCTAACAAACTGAAACTATTTGACTTCTCCGAACCTGTGCGGAGCGATCGCGACTCTCATGGTGGAGGGATATGTGTAATGTTTGCAAATCATATTATATTTAGCCGGCGACCCGAATTTGAATTTGACACATCAGTACTCTGCTTTGAAATTACATCAAAACTCACCAAATTCCTTCTGATTGTTTCCTATAGGTCCGAACGCGAGAGTGATCAAAACTACTGGGACAACTTAGATACTTTGATAAATGACGTGCTTGATGCAAACCATAAACTAATAATCACTGGCGATTTCAACTCAAATCTCCTTAACCCATTGTCAAAACTAAAGGGCATAATCGATTACTACGGACTGCGTGATGTGATTGAAAAACCTACGCGAATAGCGGGAACATCCCAAACTCTTCTTGACCCACTGATAGTTAGTGATTCTTTGAGGGTACTGGATGCCGATACATTAAATCTTGGAGTTTCAGACCATCTTGCAGTTTATGCCACTATATCATCAGATTATTCCCCAGCAACCTCATTCCATCGTACTATTTGGAATTATAAACGGGCTGACTTCGAAAAGGCCAATAATATATTAAATAGCATAGACTGGGAACATATCCTCCAGCCAACTGCAGCGACAAACATCGACCAAGCAGTTAGATCATTCAATGACAAATTTCTAGAAGTAATGAACGATTCAATTCCGAAATCTACTGTTGTAATCAGACCTAAAGACAAATTATGGTTCACTTCAGAAATACGTAGAGAAATACGGAAACGTGATAGGCTGAGATCCAATGCCATAAAAAATAATACCCTATACCACTGGGAAAGATATAAAAAGACACGAAATCGCGTAAATAATATGAAAAAATATGCTAAAGCAAATTTTGACGAAAAAATCGAAGAGAAAGTTAGAGAATCGCCAACTCCTAGAGACTTTTGGCATCTTATGAATTATTTATTTAATAAGAAAAAAACAGCGACTATCCCGCCAATATATAATCAACCTGTAAGAAATAGTACCCATGCCGATACTTATGCATTTGATGATTTCGAGAAAGCGAACATTCTAAACGAGAGTTTCATATCAAACGCAACATTAGCGAGAGAAGACAGCAACCCCCCGTTATTTAAACTTCGCTGCTCAAACACGATAACAGAAATTGAAGTAACAAGAGAAAACATCATAAGAAGTATCAAAACCCTCAAATTGAATAAAGCCCATGGCCATGATGGAATAAGTGCGCGAATGCTAATAAACACTGCCGAAACCATTGCATCGCCTTTACGGATCTTATTTAAGCTTTCACTAAAACAATCTAAATTCCCAACTGATTGGAAAATTGCTAACGTAACACCAATCTTTAAAAAAGACGACCCCTCTGATAGTAAAAATTATAGACCTATATCCCTACTACCTTGCCTGGCCAAAATATTTGAAAATTTAGTTTTAAACGATCTAAATACTTTCTTTTTTGATAACAAACTCTTATACCACCACCAATCTGGTTTTCTACCAGGACGCAGTACCTCATACCAACTCATCGATTTATACCACAACCTGTGCCAGACTCTCGACAAAGGCTTATATACTTGTTCTGTATTTTGTGATATCTCAAAGGCATTTGAGAGAGTCTGGCACCGGGGGCTGGTGTATAAGTTGAGTCACTATGTAATTAGGGGACGACTTCTGGCCTGGCTGGAGGATTATTTACATAACAGAAAGCAAAGAGTCCTTGTAAATGATACATATTCTGACTTGAAACGTATCCCAGCTGGGGTGCCCCAAGGATCTATATTGGGCCCCTTCCTGTTTCTGGTCTATATAAACGACCTACCTGACGTCACCCAGTCCGATACGCGAATGTTCGCAGACGATACATGCTTGTCTGCTTCTCATTACGATATGGATATCCTAACAAGTGATCTAAATAACGACTTGAATAACATTGACGAATGGGCTCAAAAATGGCTAGTGTCCTTCAATCCTCAAAAAACTGTAGCGCTATCTTACTCCCTAGTATCCGGAAATCCCCATCTCAACTTGAAATTCCAGGGAAACGATGTTTCCTTTCTAGATTCGCACACGCATCTTGGTCTGGAACTCCAAAATAATCTCAAATGGAACAAATATCTGGATAACGTAGCGAAAAAGGTTTCTGCAAGATTATCCCAACTCAGAAAACTAAAATATAAGCTTGACCGAAAGACACTTGAATGTATTTATCTAACTTATATACTCCCCTTAATGGACTACGTCGATATTGTCTGGGACTGTGCGCCACAGCAACAGACTGAAAGACTCGATCGCCTTCATAAAGATGCAGCAAGAATTGTCAGTGGTTTAACGCGTTCTGCCCCCATTAAAGATTTAATGCTTGACGTTGGCTGGCCCACACTGCAAATAAGACGCGAATTCCACAAATTACAAACGCTTTACAAAATAATAAATGCTGACGCACCTAGTTATCTAACCATACTCCTACCACCGCGAGCCGGCGAGGTATCGGGTTATTCCTTCAGAAGACCTGGCGACTTCTACGCATATTATTGTGAAACAGAACATTTCAGAAAATCGTTCATGCCAAAAATGTGCCTAACTTGGAACAAACTCCCCGACATTGTAACCAAAGCCGAAAGCCTACATGAATTCAAGATATTCCTCAAAATTATATACGACATACCCAAACCCCCAAATTATTATTATACCGGTTCCCGAAAAAACAATATAATACATACCAAATTGAGAAACAAATGCAGCGACCTAAATCATGACAAATTTGAAAACCACATAGCTCTTAGCCCATTCTGTGATTGTGGAAACGAAATCGAAGACGCCCACCATTACTTTTTCTTATGCCCCTTATACCAGACACAACGCGTACTGTTCTTTAATAGGCTTAGAACAAAGGGTATCACTGTATATAATACCACCGGCTTCCTTAAAGGTCTAACAAACATTAGTAATAACAAAAACAAATTAATATTTGCAGAAGTTCAAAAATATATAGTCGCTACTAACCGCTTTACCAATTAACACATTCACCACCCCTGGGTCAACGTCACGCACGAACGCCATCGTCTTAGTACCCCATGCAGAGCCAAAAGATAACATTAAAACTGACAAACACATCTTCTCTATGTCAACAACCAGTAATCAAATTAAATGAACTCACATATTTGAACCCGGATCTGGTAACACACACACACAAAAAAACAATTTAAACATATGTATATACCATCTTGTTGTTATAATAACGTGTGTAATTATATGGGGAGAGGGGCTATCTAAGTTGCATAACTTGTGCCCCAATCCCATTTGTACATAAATGATACAATAAAATATGTTTAAACAAGGATAATAGCCCATATTGCTTAGGAGTACATTGCAATTCTCTGTAAACTCTCAGGAATGAAATATGGTATGACATCATAAATAGTATATGGAATTGAGGCCTTTAATTATAATACTTTCATTAAATCATTGCCCCAAGCCAGGCAACATGCCACGTTTCTGGGTTCTGTTTTCACTTATTAGTTCAGCGCATGACTTCAGCTTCTTTGTGCAAGCTGTACTGAATCTATGGTTCTCGTTTCATCGCATAGAATATATTATTGTCGACGTTTAATATCGTAGCATTTATGTACAACACAGAACACGGCTTGTATTCATGTAGCTCATAAATATAGTCCATTGACATGCTGTTTGTATAACAACGAGTACGATTGATGTACGAGGGAGAATGAGAGAGAGAGACGTGATCTGGAGAGATAGACGAGGATGGTAATACATGTATATGAGCGCGTGAACATATGTTGTGTGCGCATTGGTGTGTCTATACATGTATAGGAGTGAGTATCCGGTTGGTTATTTCTTGTTTGTGCTGTAATTTGTTAATATAATGTATCATCTTGTAAATATGTTTACCGTCCGGTATCTATGTTTCCTTTGTATATATGTTATGTGTAAAATAACTCTTCATTTATGAATGACAATTATAGATATATTTATAATTTTTAACAGTTATATTCAGCAGCTGACCGAGTCAACGCTCGGCCCGGCCGATAGTTTAAGGCTAGTCATATAGTCGATTTGTTTGTCACATGTTTGTTAACGGAATTCTGAATACATCGATATATTCATGTAACCAATATATTTTATATTATAATTTATATTTATGGCTAATAATATGATCTTGAGGGCGTTACCATTTCTGATTATGGTTTTCTTGTATCCAGATGCTAACATAAAATTGCTGGACCTCGGGCGTCTGGAGCACAGCACATGTTATGCGGTTGCGCCTATAAGGAAATGAGTTATTGCCAGCATCTCTTGGTTTATGAGATTGATAAGTTCAACATAATGTTTATAGAGAAACGCACGAGTTTAAGAGACACACACCAGTATTTGCGGATTGAAGCACACGGTTGGGTGAGACAATACCCCCCCCCCCCCTTGGCCATCCACTATCAACTGATAATGTTATAAAGGCTCACTCCAGAATCATCCAATATTGGTATCTTGACAAATCAGATATTAGAAGTTTTTTTTTTCAATTTGAAGTCTTATTAAATTGAACTTCAATACGAGGAATATTTATTCCACGTGCAGTTTTATCACAATGTCATGTTTAAAAGGTTGTATATTTGTAGAGTCAATTCTGGAATACTTATACCTGGCCCCACGTGGATGAAGTATTTCCTCTTGGGTGCCTTTATGCGTATATAGCTCATTGTTTTAGTTGCATACACTGTCTGTGTATACAAATTGGATGCACTACATACATCACGATGGGCATGACGACGAAGATGTCGATGGCGACACGGACATGAGAGTTGATGAGCGTGATGAGGGCGGCGATGGTAATGACAATGATGATAATGTTCATGGTGGTTATGATTATGTTGATGGTGGTGACGATGATGATAATGTTCATGGTGGTTATGCTGATTATGTTGATGGTAATGACAATGATGATAATGTTCATGGTGGTTATGATGATTATGTTGATGGTGGTGACGATGATGATGATATGACGACGTTGATGACGACAACAACGATGACGAGGATAAATAAATGTTTGGTATGCAAGTGGTCTCAATCAACATACAAATGACTATATGTACATTAGGCCTATACAATATAGGCATAATATCTGAGAATAGGATTTGGCAGTCAACTAAAAGCTTGTTTGTGCCATATCCTACTGATATAGAATGATAATGAGTTGTGGACGACAACACAATTTAAGAAATGAATCAACATCCATTACTTATCTACGCTCAACCGAGTCAAATGGCATTAAGAGCATTAAGCGCCCATTTCCAACGTTATTCTCGTACAAGTTGCGTCTACACAAAAAGGTATGCACGTTGGGATTAGCGCGCGTCATGTGACATAATTTCGAACAACAAACGTGCTGCATTCATGTTCCACAACGCGAATGCATGTGTGAGTGTAAATATAAATGAATAGGCCTATATCACGCTGGTCATCCTATAATCCCCACTGCGGGCAGTAAACCCCGGTGCGGACGTCAGTAAACCGCACATCGGGCTATTATAACAGCTAGTGTTTTTCATACCAGGGCTAGTCTTATCAGTTAAAAGTATTCAATTACAAGTTGTACCAACCAATAGAAGACATATATATGATAGGCAATGCCTATTTATGCTGTGACAGGAGTTCAGATAAAATTCAGATATCAGTTCTGGAGAAAAACACAATATTTGCCGAGCGCATTCGGAATTTCGGGGTAAATTTAAGTTTCTTTCAGCAAAACTTTCAGTGCAAACACTTCTCGAGAACTTTTTTTAAAACGTGGAACAATCTATATGGGACAATCTAACCATGACGTGTTTTTCTACTAAAAAACCCAAATCCCTTTCCAGTATAACTCGAATAAAGACATCTTTCCAAACATACCGTGTATCGATAAAGTAAAACGTAATGCGGGCATGCAGGAGTAAACTGCGAAGCCGGGAAAATCGTGCCCGCTTCTGTGTTTACTCCGGCACCGTGCAGTATCACATGCAATTGTCAATATGTTCCTACTTAAATGCAGCAAATTCACATGTAAATGTAAATTTAGTTTCCTAAACTATCTATAACAACGTAATGTTGGCAACGATGTCCAAATTTATCACCACGCACTCATCTACACTGTAAAAATAGGTGTTTAGGATCTCAACACAATCTGAAACGCAATACCGTTACAGTTTTCACACGCGTCAACGCATTTATTTTCTAAATGGAATGTTTATTATATAAACGTCACGTTTTTAATGAATAAATGTCAAATATATTTAGAAAATAAACTAATGTGTTTAAGGAATAAACACATAGTGTTAACATGGCGTTTAGTTTCCAAACATATTGATGTGTTTATTACCTAAACACCACGTTTGTGTCATTAAACACATATAATGTTTTGGAAATAAACGCATTATAATAACATGCCATTTAGGTTATAAACATAATAATGTGTTTAGCTGATGTGTTGATGTGTTTAGGTTAAAAACACATCCGGGCGTTTATGGGGTTGTTCCACTTTACACACACATGGACACGTTTATAAGACGAAATATGTTTATAAAATGGAATGTGTTTATTCATTTCAACATAGTATGACAACGAACATAGCAGCAATGGCGATAGACATGAAAAATAAGGGAACATTTGAAAATGTGCATTACGAATCTGACAACAAAGCACTAAAAAGATGCACTTACGCAATGTTATCACATTTGGCAAAAATAAAAAAATAATCTTAGGTTAACAAGATGGGTTATAATTTCCAACATGTTATGTTTTAAAATAAGATCCAGTCACAGTCCGAATTAACAATGAGTCTAAAAGAGGAATAAACTATTTTTTTGCTATTTCTTCAACGAATTAGGTCCGAGAATATTTTTCCTTTTTAGAACAATACATGCGTATGACATCGACTCACTATTAATAGTGTCGGAGTATATCCCCAAATTTCACAATCACAACACTCTTGTGAGTACCAAATTCACATATGTTTTGGGGTAAAGATATCACGTGTAGTTACTGTATGATGACCTTGAGGAAGCTGCACATGTATTTCCGTCGTGTTATATCATACAGTAACGTCCAGATGTACAGAATGACACCGACACAACGAACGCACAGCGAAATACTGTTCCTGATAGATGTAGCATTTTAACTAAACTTTCGTACTTATTTCTTGCTTCCAGTGGCTCCAGTACAGCTGTCAGTCGTGCCCGCAACGGGGTTTACTCAATATTTGCCCACAGGGGGTATTATAGGATGACCAGCGTGTATGTGTATATCCCGATCATGTTCTGCATAAATTTGCAGTTGTGATAAATAAATCATTCAGCATTCAACGTGATTGTTTTCGTCGTGATATAGCACATTCAAAGACGTCGTATCCTCAATCAATCAATCAATCATGAAGAGTACGCAGACAACATGTGTTGCCATTTTGTGCCATGTAACTGGGAAATTTGTGGTAGAAATCAGAGATAAAACTCTATGCTATATATGACTTGTGGTCATATCCCTCTTGCATTGTTGCCTATATACCAAATTCACTTAGCGCATTGTTTGTATAACATTTTACCGTATAGAATGGGGGTCAAATATAATATTCTGGTTTGGTTACTCAGTTGGTAAGGTGCATATATATGCCGATACCTCGTTTGAGATTGCTTTGATTCTCACGTGGGTGCAAGTTCAGCTATTACTTATTGGAGTTCGCCAGAACTATATTTACACTCACACATTCATTCGCGTTGTGGAACGAGAATAACGTTATAAATAGGCGCTTAATGCTCTTCTAATCTGCCAGTTGACTCGGCTGAGTGTAGATATAAGTAATGAATGTTGATTTTGTTGCGTTCCATAGAGTATGGATGAAAGTTGGTCTGACATTTTTATGTGTGGAACGTTTTCGCGTTTTCTTAAATATATGCAGTGAAATGGACTCCGATGAAATTAATCCACTATTTGGTCAGTCCATACACTACATAATTCGATATCGTCGTGATAGAACCAGTGCTGATAAGAACAACATTAGAACCCCTAACTAACCAAAAGAAGCCACACCACCGACTACAACGATGAAACCGAATCCACAGAAACAAGGTCTGCTGTTGCGTGATCCTTTGTTATTCTTTTCCAGAAATTTACCACATTCTTTGGGGATGGGGCCCGACGATTTGGCCCTATCATAATTTGACTTCCAATTATGATTTACTGGAACTATTCTTGATAGGTCTCCACACTGTTTCCCACTTGTGCTCTGAGTTTTAGAGTGATGTCGCTTAGATGAGCCACCTCAACTTGACATGTGACAACATGCACGGTAGAGTTATTCCTCGTCGTACAGGCGTCATTCGCTTCGTTCCCTTTTCTTGAAGTATCCTCCCCACAAAATTGGTGTGAAGATTTAGGCCCGCGAACACGACGTCGCCTCCGAACTGTTTGAGTCTGTTCACGATGCACAAGAGCACGTACTGGAACACGCCGCCGGTCTAATTATCCTTCTACACTGAGTAGGTTGTACTTACCGTTGTGTTGTGGCTGGATCGACTGAGGCTTTGACCCCAGTTGGCCGTCTTTAGTGAACAGATATGTTGCTGCGAATCCTTGGCTGTTCCCACCAAGGTCGGAATGAAATTCTATGTGCAAGTATTGTCCTGATGAGATAAGACTAATGTCATTATGAATATCACAGAAAGTTCGCATGATGGGAGCCATCCTGTCAAGGCCATCTCTGACAACAATTTTATCACCACTGTCATTACACCTGAAAATTAAACGTGCATATCTATAAAATGGCAAGTTAATGAAAACGAGCAATTGTAATTTCAGGACATATATATTAACTATATCAAACTGCTCATGTATTTACGCGACAAAAATAGAGTTATCACTCTACATTTATAAACCAATAAACAGGAGCTTAATATTTCGCCATACGACAAAAAACTATTATATTTGCCATTTCCATGGGCGCGTGGTCACATATCAAAGTTCAAGCTTATTTCGCGCTCCGCGTGTATAATATTTCGCTGTTTCTTGGTATACAATGGGCGCATTGGTGTTTTATTTATAGAATGGTAATGTTTTGACGGATTAAACGTCGAACTGCGAACCGGAGGCCGAGTCCGGTAAAAGGTGTAGTTGGGAATTTCAATTTCAATTGTTATTCTGATGCCAAGAAGTGCAAGGCGATTAATTCTACGAGTTGGTCATTCGTGAAACCAATATATTTTATATTCTATAATTACAATCATCGGTATATAATATATGATCCTGAGCGCGTTACCATTTCTGACTATGGTGTTCTTGTACAGTATAGTCGCCCGCTCTTCAGTGAGACACGGAGATCTGTCGCCGCTCGACCGGAATGTCACCGTGGGTCGTTAGTAACTGGATGCAATTGTGAGATTTAAAAAAACATGTTGATATGGCCACCCTTCATGTAGCCCAACTGCACGTCTGTCCCACCTCAACTCCGTCACTACTCTCTGTCGTCTAGTCATTATGATTCCCTGTGCGGCGTATGTGTAGTTCCTAATGCAACTTCCCAACAATTATCTGACGGTATGTTAAAGTTCAATATATTTAGCATAGGAACATCGTAACCATATATCCACATACGCGTGCGTGTAATTATTCATATTTATATCTTAGAACTGAAATGAAGCTAATTTTTCCGAGTAATCTTAGTTTTCCAATCGAACATTTTCCATGTGAAAAAACATCGAATACATGTCCACACTGTCTTTAGTTTCATCGCCAGCGATAAGTGCATTATGGTTATACTAGGTAATAAACTATAGGTGTCCAAATTCTAATTGTCGTTCAGAGAAATTTCACTAACATTCTGCTAAAAAACGTTTTGTTGAATTTTCCGAATATCGTTAACGTGGATCATATGCCTTTGATCATATATTTGATATATATATATATATATATATATATATATATATTTGATATATCTATTTGATATATATATTTGATATATATATTTGATATATATCATATATATTTGATATATATCATATATATTTGATATATATATTTGATATATATCATATATATTTGATATATATTTGATATATATATTTGATATATATCATATATATTTGATATATATCATAAATTTGATATATATCATTTATTTGATATATATATTTATCATATGACTCAATCATTATTTACTTTGGAAAGTATGACATAAATCAATTTCATATGAACTACTAGTTCATATCACTTTCCGATAATTTGATTGTTTTGTTGACAAAAAGTGTGTTCTGATTGGCTGAATGGCAACCGGGGCGCTAACTAAATGCAGGTCAAATTCGTGCGCGTCAATCAACGCGATGCCGAAATTCTCGCAATTATAATCTTGAAATATATAGTTTTGGACATTGTTATACGATAAATAGAATATGTAATTCGTATTTATCTAATACGCATACGATATGATGTCACAAACTGAGAACAGAATAGCGCACTATATCTTCGCGTGCATATTATTTCTGCTAGTTCACCAGGTGTAATTGGGCTTCCGGTGCAATGAAGTGACGTCACATTAACCTTTTGCTGCCGATGTCATATAGCTAATTAGTGATTTGTGTGCGTTTTGGACATCATTATCAATTTATAGGTGTCATATGATAAATAGAATATGTAATTCGTGTTTCTCTCATATGATATTTATGAAACTCGTCACGAATTTTCAGTTTTCTCTCGCCGAAGGCTCGAGAAAACTGAAAATTCTTAGACTCATTTCATAACACTCGTTTCATATCCTCTATATATTTGATATATATCATATATTTGATCATATATCTCATATATATTTTGAAGACCTCTGTCTGTCTGTCTGTCTGTCTGTCTGTCATTTATACAAATTTACGATTCTCGACCGATCGGGACGAAACTTGGTACGTGTGTGTAGTTTGACCAGGCGGTGGACGTTGTCGTATTGGCGAGCCCGTGCGGCGCCCGCTTCGCGCATGCGCAGACGAGATCTCGGAAACGGGTGGAGCTATCGACTTGAAATTTGCTATGTGAATGTATCTTACCCCGGATACGAATTTTATCAGGTCGCCGAGCCCGTGCGACGCCAGCTTCGCGCATGCGCAGACGAGATCTCGGAAACGGGTTGAGCTATCGACTTGAAATTTGCTATGTGAATGTATCTTGCCCCGGATACGAATTTTATCGGGTCGCCGATCCCGTGCGACGCCAGCTTCGCGCATGCGCAGACGAGATCTCGGAAACGGGTGGAGCTATCGACTTGAAATTTGGTATGTGAATGTATATTTGCCCCGGATACGAATTTTATCGGGTCGCCGAGACCGTGCGACGCCACCTTCGCGCATGCGCAGACCAGATCTCGGAAACGGGTAGAGCTATCGACTTGAAATTTGGTTTTTGAATAGCCCGGTTTTTTTGAATAGCCCGGACAACGTCGGGCTGGGTGGAGCTATCGACTTGAAATTTGGTTTTTGAATAGCCCGGACAACGTCGGGCTCATCGGCTAGTTTGATATATTTGATCATACTTTTTGATCATATATGCCACCATTGGGGAAATTTAATATATGCATATTTAAAAAATCGTGCATTTATTGTAAACTCACCTTCGATCATTATGATGAAGTTGTATGTTTCTGAAAACTATTTTTATCCTCTCATCCGGAAAAGCATAGAATATATATTGACACGTTGAATTGTGTGGGTAGTCCTGAGGATAATGCGGAGAAAATAACTTCCCAGACTTTAATTCAACAGTACTTTGAAATGTGTATTTACAGAGGGATCCTCGCTCCTTATCGCCATCCGTTCGAAATTGACCTGAAATATGATGTTCAATCATTTATATATAACTGCCCATGCTTTCCTCCATAAAACTCACAACTAACTGAAAAAATCGATCACGTTTTGGATTTTGGATTAGGTGTTATTAAACTGGTGTTGCTTTATCATAATTTATTACTTTTACGTTTGAAGAATAACGTCCAAGGAATGGGAATTAATGACTAGCAAAGTTGTATTTTGAAATAAAAGTGTCTCTGATGTCACTTTCACAGACTATGTGTGATTTTCTCGAAAATGGATATGGGCCTCTTCTAATAAATAATAAAATTATTTTTTAAAAGTTCCCGAACCCTGTGGTCTAGTCCTCGGATATGCCCGATTCGAGTTGCACTATACATACAATGAACTAATTGATGTTTTCTGCATGTTTATCCTCCTATCCATCTATTCTCTCCTACAGTAACATTACTCAAGAATATATATGTTAGCTTCTGAAGACACGTCAATTAATATGTATCTCAAAGAACGCTGTTAGATCGTCACGTTTCGTGTTAGTTACTATATGACTATGAATTGACAACATTTGACGAAAAGTATGCATATACACGAATATCAGCTTCTGATACGGAGTAACACAATAGTATGTATGGTAATTGCATAAATAGCGTCACTCATTATACACAATTTTCTTGGAGCTATTTTAGTTCTTACGATAATCTTAAAATGGCAAAGTTTCAACGTTCGTACTTACGCGTAGGCTACGAATACACATTGATTTGTAATATATAATAATTATACTGCTACCTACCCTTTTCTAAGAATCTAAATTGTCCACTAAAACCTCTATATTGTCCTGGCATCAACTCGTCTGAGTGAAACTCAAGTATAAATGTTCGTAAGGTAGAATAATGTTTCTTTTTTATCATGCTTATGTTCCCACAAGCCTCGTAATCCCACATATTGTTCTCGTTCACTTCCGCTCTTTCGAGATTGGCAAAAAACTTTAGGAAGTCAACGCACCTGGAACATAGATGAAAAAACATCGTTATGTTTGTGTGGCAACAAGATTCATCTACATGTAAATGTTTAAATACGCATTGCATGAACTGATCGCTCTCTTTCGATGAAAGAACGGTGGATTTAAGTCGTCAATTAATTGACCCGAAAATAAAATTTCAAAACATAATAACAACCCAAATGAAATTATTCATCAAAAAAGCACAAATTTCCACCACAGGTCATGTTCAGGCCCCATTTTCACACAGTTTTTGGGGTCTGGTGTTGCAAACTTGGCTCAGCTATGGAAGACTGTACAAGATCCTTTCCATGAGAGAACTTCTGGTAATGTGAGGTCATTGAGTCCAGAGTTGAGCAGCTTTATCAGCACATGGAAGACTAAAATATGATATTTTCAGGTCTGCAAGGGTAATCCGAGATAACTGGATGTGGGTGTATATTGAATTAGTTGAACAAAAATATGCTCTCTTTTCTTATACGTGTCCAAGTTTTAGTGCCATTAACCTTCAAATGACCATACCCACCAGTGGAAATTACTAACTTGTATGATATATATCTGTATATCACTGGCTATAAAATCCAAAATACTTGTCAGATTAGCTTCTTATAACAAGTGATATGTGTCTTATTGACATGCTCATGTTATGGGTCATTTGCATTATCATGTGACTACTACCACGTTGAAAAAAAAATTGAAAATACCTTGAAAAATTGGCAATTTTTATGAAAAAATCATACTATTTTTGGCTGATGTAAGAGCAAGAAGACATCAGCAGCAAGAATATCTACACCATGCATGAGAGATTCATTGGACTGAAAGACCAGGCTGTTAAAAATGCAATAAAATACTTTTTAAAGTGACTCCCAGCAATCAAAAAGGCCAAAAAGCTCATTTCCCCTTTAGGTTACACAGGTGCAAATGTTTTCCATAGGCATCGGTGCTAACATTTTAGCGTATACTATTGGCAATATAAACATTGGGTCCAAAATATTCTTTAAATCTGAAAAATTGACACTTTGTGATACTTTTTGCATAAAAAAATCAGGTACGACAGGCAGGGAATTCGCCTTTAAATCTTGTGTTTTCCTAACTAGTGTCAGAACCGCATAAAAAAATACTGTCATATTTTAGACCACAACAAAAAATTCAAACTTCACTACAGAGGGTTAATTCCTGTGCCAATGGCTATTTTACCAGTGGGAAACCATAGGGAAGAGGTGTGATGATTTTATTATGCAAAAAGCACACAAGGCTATTGACCAATCAGGGTCCAGTGTCTATTTTATTCTCTCCTATATATTCCTCCCGCATCCGCTAGAGGTATCTCCGAACCTTATTTACACCAGTGTAACCTAAATGGCTGTTCTCAATAGTCGTGTATGGTTAATCTAGACGATATATAGCGAAAACTAATCCACGTCTGGCTAGACATATAGGCCAAACCAAAAATGACGAATCCTTTACAGACCTTCGGTCATGACCCTCGAGTTTAAATTGTGGTTTAGATGTCAAATGACGTTTTATACTGAGGGGATTCCTTTAAATGGGTTTAACATTGAGATGACGAATCGGAGATAAGATAACTCACCTTTCGTTGACGGGGTTACGTAGATCAAATTCGAGAAACGTTAGCTCTACTATCTCGAAAGGATGAGCTAAGAAGGTATAGAGGATGCAGTTGACTGGCGGGTAATACTCTGGGAAGCCGGGTGAAGTGAATGATCCTTTTGATTGCCCACTGCTTTGGTATAGAACGCATTCACAGTCTACAAAAGAAAGTAATTCATTTTCAGTGTTTGTTTGACAAAAAGGCAGCCTTTAAGGATTGGGAATATCCAAAATACGATTAGTTCTATTATCTCACATATATTTTTTGTTATTTGACCTATATAAGATCGTAACTACAATATATTATAACCCGTACCATGTTACCTCGAAGCTATTCAGCCACCATGCAAACAAGACAATTGTTTATGAGTCTATTTAGTACAAGACTAAGAAATTTTAAGTAGTCAGTAACCCACACTTCTTTAAAACAGTCTATTGTTTTACCACAGACTGTCACCTTTAGCCCAGACTCTACTTTAGTTTCTTGTGGGTTAAATGTACTCGATTCTTATCATAACGAGAGATCTTCCGGGGAAGTATTCGTGTTCTGGAAATTAAAGTTTATTAGGAGGATCGATAGAATGATAGAATCAATTTAGGCGCTGATTAATTTCCTGCAACACCAACGGTATTGATCCAATCAACGGAATTGTGATACAAAGTGCGAAGAAACGCCACCGCAAAGCGGATGGGCCTATTATGTTTGCATCACATATCGCTCGAACGGACCCAAAAACGTGCGCACCGAAACATAACATATCGTTATGGTATTCTTAATTCTTAATCTTATTTTCTAGATTCCTAGTTATCTTGTATTAGTCACTTTATTATCTCACGCGGGAAGTTTATTAAATTAGTACAAGAGAGGTCACTCAAGGTCACGGCTCGAGGTGTCGATCGCAAATTATTTTCGGAATATAAGACGATGAAAAGTGTCGCCAGAAACAAATAAAATAAGGTATCTTGTGAAGGTTGGTGTGCAGATACATACATAATTAAACTTATTTACATATCGGTAATCATGTTTTATTCAAATACATGAACATGTTATATAAAAACAGTTTGGTTACACGTGGAAATAGATGTTTGTTTGCATTTGTGATGACACGTTTTGTGAATTCCAATTTTAACTAGGCATCACCATATATGGAAGTTGTAAACCACACTCGTTAATTGTCCAAACTACCAAAAACACGTTAATATAGGACTTTTTCGGCAAATATGATGTCGTGCTTGGTATTGTTGTGAGAATTTATTGGTAATAAACTAATTTGGACAACTAAATCGGCTTTTGGTGAAACTCTGCTGTTGTTGTTGTAACTGGTTGATACCATTGAGTCGGATTGTGCAACTTTAAATGCCATATTTTCTATTGTTATATATTTAATTTAGCGCCATGGCATACAACCATTATATAATCGATCAAAAGGAATCTGACAAGGAACTACCTAGAAAATGGATACAATTGCATCCCTGTAACACACCCGTTTCAAATAAGTTGCATTTGATAGACCGATGATGACTCGGTTCGAGGGAGGGAATACTACTGGTAACTATAGTGTGGTAGGGCTGACAGGAAGCACACATAACAAAAAGCTTAGGGGGATTGATGAAATAGTTATGGCAGAAAAAGTGAGTTAAAGAACAATATGAGTGGCTTCTTCGATATTAAGGAATCAGACACCAACAAAACTACATACAGCCACGTATATAGTTCCTCGTACCAAAACGTTTCTGATGAGAAATAAATTCATTATTACCGGATAGTTGTCAAATATCAAGACTCGATGTCAGCCAGCGTAAGCGATATCAGGTAGACACGTTCCGTCCAAATAATAATAGCACATTAAAATTCTTGCATAAAGTTGGACACAACGTTGCAAAGGATTCCAAAAAGGAGAATGCTTTCTGGATCCATGTCAATGGGCGATAACTCTATGACGAATTGTTTTGGCTACTGATAAAACAATACATATATAATACTAAATTTAATCCTGATATGTTATCACTAAAGTCCTTTCTATCAGAACTACAATCTAGATATTTACAGGAGAAATTGTTGGCACAGTGCCAAATGAAATTACCCTCTTTCGAGAAAAACTGGTTTTTAATCATAGAAGCTCTTAACAAAACGTCAGAAGCAAACAAACCATGATGTATCAAAATATCGTTCCCACCGAAACCCAACTTTATCTCTCAAACTCACAAGATTGGCCAGAGGAATAAGTGCCGAGGAACCGTCGATTTGATCCATCAGGAAAGGGAATAAACTTATTTCTACATTAATCAAGATCCCATTATACTTAGCAAAGGGCTATATATATACAATTAATATCTTATAAACATTGGACCAATTAGCTATTTGACTAAATCGATGTCTAACATAGCTTGCGGGACCCACACCAGAAGCGTGTATAATTATAGACTTGTCACGATGAGTGAAAGAGCATGTGAGTGAAAGGATGTGTGCAAGTTATTGATTGCCTGGGGAACGAAAGAGCTTGTGTGAGATCATCTTTTTGCCAATTTTGTTACAATATACATATATACATTTAGTTTTGATCAATAAAAACTATAACAATATAAAATAAATAAAGACTCGATGTCAGCCAGTGTAAGCGACATAAGGTAGACACGTTCCATCCAAATAATAATAGCACATTAAAATGCTTGCATAAAGTTGGACACCTGGGTTGCAAAGGATTTAAAAAAGGGGAATGCTTCGGCCAATGTTTTAGAACCACATTTCTTCTATCTGACCATGCCATAGTTCATCGTAATAGTCGAACGTGAAAGAGGATACGTTCCAGTTATAGCGCACACGAATGTAGAGAATACTGAAACTAACCTATGAAAACATTCAGAGATATTCTTGCTAAAGTATTGACTGACACCCACGGGTGTTATTTTCTGTGTCAGCTAACCCTACTCATACGTTAAAAGTCATAACAACCGTCACTGATGCTGAATATTCATTAACCTATTTCCAATTTTAACAACCCATATTGAATTGCGGAAGAAGTAGTGCGTTTTTGGTTATTAATTGTTTTATTGTGAGAAATGTTAAGCCGATGACATCAGCATCGATTGCATACTTCTGTGAGAACGTCCCTCCCAGTTTACAGGTTCCACGAAATGTCATCACGCAATCTTTCCGATTCATGAGAATCAATTTGAGTTGGGGAAAAACAACAGCATGTAGGAGTTATTAATTGTAGGAGTCTGGCGCCCGATTAAGCACCAGTATCGGTTGGGCATTGATATGACATTTGCTGGTAAAATTATAATTCAGTGATGTGACATAGCCGAAGCAATTACCGTAATCGTCACATGCACACCCCTTGAGACGGTGGGGATAAACGGATTTTGAAACTGTTTTTATTTGTCGGGGCATGGGTTTATTTTTCCGATCCTCATACCCCCACGCTCACTCTATATATATGCTAAATATATATAGATCACTCTATATATATGCTAAATATATATAGAGTTACTTCGCTTATATAAAATACGGTATCGTAATGGTTTTTCCCAGGACCAGTCTTATTAAAGGTTACACTGGTGTAAATATTTCCCATAGGCTTCAATGTTAACGTTTGTTGATCTGCATCAGAGGTCAAATGGAAACTGTTCAAACTGCCTTCGGATTATGTGAGCTTGACATCTGTGGAAACTTTCCCAATAAAAAAATCAACACCGTCTAGCAGGGAATCCACTTCAAATTTTCGTTTTTTCATGACTAGGGTCAGTTCCGCACTAAAAAAATATTGTCATTTTTTCAATCACACTTAAAATTTCTAAACAGCCACAACAGACTTCACCTTTAATGAATGGGCCTCTTGGCAAATGAAGTTTGTGGGAGAATGATTCCTTGAATTTTTGTCAACAGTTTACATTTAATTCATGCAACCAATCACAGCCCAGAGTGTTTTAACTGTGAAACTCTATACTCCTCCCGCAACCGCAGGGGGAGCTGCCTATAGTATTTACACCAGTGTAACCTAAAGCGATAGCCCGCTTTTTCGCGGAATAATTGTAACTCCCTACATTTCTTCAGAATTGCCCATCAATGGAAAAAATGTGTTCAAAAACAATATCACTTCTGTGGTTCTTTATTTATCACACACAATTTAACCCCACCCCCTTTAACAAATTATTCATCAAAAAAGCACAATTTTCCACCACCAGTCATGTTCAGGCCCCATTTTCACTCAGTTTTAGGGGTCTGGTGTTGCAAACTTGGATCAGCTATGGAAGACTGTACAATATTCTTTCCATGAGAGAACTTCTGGTGATGTGAGGTCATTGAATCCAGATCTGATCAGCTGAGCATCAAGCGCATGACTTTATCAGCACATTGAAGAATAAAATATGACATTTTCAGGTCTGCAAGGGTGATCCAAGATAACTGGATGTGGGTGTATATTGAATTAGTTGAATAAAGATATGCTCTCTTTGAATTGCTGAAGCATTTTCTTAAATGTGTCCAAGTTTTAGTGCTATTAACCTTCAAATGACCATACCCACCAGTGGAAATGACACACTTTTATGATATATATCTGTATATCACTGGCTATAAAATCCAAAATACTTGTTAGATTAGGTTCTTATAACAATTGATATATGTGTCGTTGACATGCTCATGTTATGGGTCATTTGCATTATCATGTGACTATTACCACCTTGAAAAAATTTGAAAATACCTTGAAAAATTGGCATTTTTTATGAAAAATCTTACTATTTTTTTGGCTGATGTTAGTGAAATAAGACATCAGCAGCAAGAATAGCCACACCATGCATGAGGTATTCATTGGACTGAAAGACCAGGCTCTGTAAAATGCATAAAAATGCTTTAAAGTGACTCCCAGGAATCAAAAATGATAAAAAGCTATATTTTCCCTTTAGGTTACACTGGTGTAAATATTTCCCATAGGCTTCAATGTTAACGTTTGTTGATCTGCATCAGAGGTCAAATGGAAACTGTTCAAACTGCCTTCGGATTATGTGAGCTTGACATCTGTGGAAACTTTCCCAATAAAAAAATCAACACCGTCTAGCAGGGAATCCACTTCAAATTTTCGTTTTTTCATGACTAGGGTCAGTTCCGCACTAAAAAAATATTGTCATTTTTTCAATCACACTTAAAATTTCTAAACAGCCACAACAGACTTCACCTTTAATGAATGGGCCTCTTGGCAAATGAAGTTTGTGGGAGAATGATTCCTTGAATTTTTGTCAACAGTTTACATTTAATTCATGCAACCAATCACAGCCCAGAGTGTTTTAACTGTGAAACTCTATACTCCTCCCGCAACCGCAGGGGGAGCTGCCTATAGTATTTACACCAGTGTAACCTAAAGCGATAGCCCGCTTTTTCGCGGAATAATTGTAACTCCCTACATTTCTTCAGAATTGCCCATCAATGGAAAAAATGTGTTCAAAAACAATATCACTTCTGTGGTTCTTTATTTATCACACACAATTTAACCCCACCCCCTTTAACAAATTATTCATCAAAAAAGCACAATTTTCCACCACCAGTCATGTTCAGGCCCCATTTTCACTCAGTTTTAGGGGTCTGGTGTTGCAAACTTGGATCAGCTATGGAAGACTGTACAATATTCTTTCCATGAGAGAACTTCTGGTGATGTGAGGTCATTGAATCCAGATCTGATCAGCTGAGCATCAAGCGCATGACTTTATCAGCACATTGAAGAATAAAATATGACATTTTCAGGTCTGCAAGGGTGATCCAAGATAACTGGATGTGGGTGTATATTGAATTAGTTGAATAAAGATATGCTCTCTTTGAATTGCTGAAGCATTTTCTTAAATGTGTCCAAGTTTTAGTGCTATTAACCTTCAAATGACCATACCCACCAGTGGAAATGACACACTTTTATGATATATATCTGTATATCACTGGCTATAAAATCCAAAATACTTGTTAGATTAGGTTCTTATAACAATTGATATATGTGTCGTTGACATGCTCATGTTATGGGTCATTTGCATTATCATGTGACTATTACCACCTTGAAAAAATTTGAAAATACCTTGAAAAATTGGCATTTTTTATGAAAAATCTTACTATTTTTTTGGCTGATGTTAGTGAAATAAGACATCAGCAGCAAGAATAGCCACACCATGCATGAGGTATTCATTGGACTGAAAGACCAGGCTCTGTAAAATGCATAAAAATGCTTTAAAGTGACTCCCAGGAATCAAAAATGATAAAAAGCTATATTTTCCCTTTAGGTTACACTGGTGTAAATATTTCCCATAGGCTTCAATGTTAACGTTTGTTGATCTGCATCAGAGGTCAAATGGAAACTGTTCAAACTGCCTTCGGATTATGTGAGCTTGACATCTGTGGAAACTTTCCCAATAAAAAAATCAACACCGTCTAGCAGGGAATCCACTTCAAATTTTCGTTTTTTCATGACTAGGGTCAGTTCCGCACTAAAAAAATATTGTCATTTTTTCAATCACACTTAAAATTTCTAAACAGCCACAACAGACTTCACCTTTAATGAATGGGCCTCTTGGCAAATGAAGTTTGTGGGAGAATGATTCCTTGAATTTTTGTCAACAGTTTACATTTAATTCATGCAACCAATCACAGCCCAGAGTGTTTTAACTGTGAAACTCTATACTCCTCCCGCAACCGCAGGGGGAGCTGCCTATAGTATTTACACCAGTGTAACCTAAAACTATACCATTTTTCTCTTCAGTTGAAAGTAGTGAGACGGAGTCTGTATATTTATCAGACTGTCAGCTAATACATGTCGCATACACGTGTACTTATGGGCAAGGTCAAACTTAGAGAACATATACCTCAAACACTATGCAGGGTCATACAGGATCATAAGGCTATCCCTCGATGAAGGAGAATGACTGGTGCGCTCAGGTAGAGATTGGACAGACACACCGGTGTCAGTTTGATATATTTCAATGTGCGTGATTGTGGATCTTGTCACTCAAGTTCTCAGTTTTTAATTTTTAATGGAGATTATACCGAAATTATGCGACTAAAACACTAATGTTTCACTAATGTTTTAGTAGACCATATCTAGGAGACCCGGTGCTGTTCTGTTATCATAATTAACAGATATTCAGCTGTACTAACGTTGGGTGGAAATGGCTGATAAATGCACATATGACGAATCACATATATGATTGAACAATTTTGTTTGTTATCGAATACTATATTATTGAGAGGCTCCACAAGGCACTACTTAATCTTTGCGTTACCGTCGACTTTGTACAACGTATGGCAGCATAGGTCGTGAATATAAGAAATACAGAGACTAATAGTGTTGTGATTAAAACAATAACATTTGAAAAAAACGCCAGTATTTGATCCGAGATAGCAATAGGAGTTACTAGAGGTAACTGAGTCCCCAATATTTAACATAAAATAATAATGTTGAACCAGACAATAGAACACTGAAGCAGTAATAAGAGGGTTATTCGTTAGAACAAAACGTGGAATGTCGAGGATTGTGCATTAGAATAGGGACAAAACACATGCCGGATATGTTATAGTAGATGTTTTATTCACATAACATATACAATTACTGCAATGCATGCAATACAATTTAAAAACACAGCTATATATTTTTTTGCGGTTTTGGGGGGGGGGGTACAATTAACAGGACCCCATATCTTGCTTCGCCTTCATTAGTTGGAAGATTCTCGGTGACGAAGAATGAGTATTTCCAATATTAGTGAAATATCTGATGAACGCAACATGGCTGGTATACATGCATGGGTTCGAATATTGCTTTATCAACTACGATCCGTTCGTATAGCAGTTGATGGCATTTTAATTGTTCTCTTGTATCGGTACTTCTACGATGTATAGAGGTATGGACGTTGTCAGATTGTGCTGATTTGTTACAATTATGCAAACTGTCCAGTTCTGAGAAGTCGGTCGATATATTTGCTCGATCGGCGTGATGCATGAGCGACAAACCAGAAGATAAAGCAGCCTTAAAATGATTTACAACATCATACTTTGATACCTTACTCGTATTTAAATTCGAGCAGTACTATTTTTCGCACACCCATTGGTGCGCGAATTTAAAACTGAGCGAAAAATAGTACTGCTCCTGAGTTTAAACTAATTAACCACAGGGAAAACAAGATCGAGGGATATGTTGATGAGTTGCATACATTACTAAATGTTGGACACTCAGTAGACAATTACGCCTATACGTGTATAGGCACGCCTATACGTGTATATGCCTGTATTGACATTCGGTTAACCAATATAACAAAATTTAAAACCATTACGCAATGTGAAGCGACGTACACATCGTGGTAACGTCGACGATATTGAAATGCTTGTAAGAAATACACATAATCGAGATAGCATGTGCACGAAATCAAGACCCCCCTATTCACCAATCTGGAATGACAATCAGTCCATAACTATTTCAATAACATAATAATTATTTGGACGACGCAGTTATGGTCTATATAATGTAAATCCGTTGTCAGAAACGAATAGGAAATGAAACTGTCATCAGATCCACGACTTTTACGAAACTATTTCTCTCAGCTTTGAATTCGCGCAAATAGGTGCGCGAATTTAATGTGCGCGAATTCAAAACAGAGCGAAAAATAGTACTGCGCGAATATAAATACGAGTAAGGTAATCACGAACCAGGAAGACCAGTTTTAAACATTTTGAATAGAATATGTATCTTTCTTATATCTTGAGTTTATATCTTGTAGTGTCCCTGATTCTGGTTATGGTTCTGAAAAAGAAAGAAAACATGGTCTGAAATATGACAATTGCACATTGGACGTGCCCAGTCGTAAGGCAGGTTGGACACCCTTGTGGCTATGTACTGTCCAGTTCTTATATTTTGAAATACCAAGGACAAATTATTTTCTTACATGTTTTATGAAATATGGAAACGTTTTACTACACACAAAACCTAACTGAACACAAGATGCTGAATACATATGTACATCCCTTTGTAATGTTAAAGCAGTTTATATTACGGGAGATAACTCTGATGTCATACAATATGAATATGACTCAACCCGGCATATCGAATTGTTGGATAAAGACTAACCATATAGTTCTCGTTTCCGGAAATGCAAGTGATAATGAGTGGTAGACGCCACGCATCTATGTTATTTGCATCGCGAACGAAGCTAGTCACATGATATTCTCAGCGAGATAAATAAAACAAGGCATGCATAAGATTTATCAAAAATGCTCACCGTGTTATCTTGAAGCAATTATATTTTCTTCGTCGCATCACCGATGTCAGCGATAATAACACACAATAATCAATCCGGAAATCGCTGATGAAAAGTTCGCATAGAGGTTTAGCGTGCGGAATATAGGCAGTAGGTCGACTGTTTGATTGGTATGTGTCATATTCAGCTCGTGTGGGAGATACAGAGGTTTAATTTCACAATAATATCCCCAACCACGTTATGCAGTGACAATATATGGCCGATATTCAAATCCGAATATTCTCCCTTTACATGGAATATCATTTTACTCAAATCGTTATCTGAACCAGTCTCACCACGTGATTTATGACAACCTGATGCATGAAGCACATTGATGATGGAGCACCCGGGGTCGGTCGAGTCTTTTGAAGAAGTTAACTTAGGATCCGCGCTAAGTGGCGTTATCCGCACGATGTGAACCAAATGTGTACCAGTAGCATGTTATATGGACGATATTTTACTACTATCTAGCTAGCTAGTAGGTCTAATATATGCTGCGCTGTATTGCGACACTGCACATATCGAAGCATATTTTTTGGTGAAGATAACGTGCAAATGCAGGTATAATCAGCTTCAAATTTTACACCAGGAGCCTTTGCTTAAGTCAAAATATTCTCGCATGTTGCTCCCTGTCGATAGATTCTCGCGAGACCATGGGTCAAACCAATGAAAATAATTCGATTAAAACCACATATAGGTATGATGTCCTGCTTTACAATGATACTAGTCCAAGCACATTAGGTTTCACTAGGTAAAACAATCGGGGAAAGCTGATTAATAAGAATATGTTTACGGCAAACGTCCCCTAAAATCCGAGTTGAGATTTTTGAGATATCTTGAATTTTCGGAATGGTTCAAATTCTGGAGCATTTCCATCAGGCCATATGCGAATGAAGTCATGTGTAGATCAATTAATTCCAAATTGATAATACATTAAGATATATACAAACAACTGTTAGTCGTGAACCATATAAGTAGAATCTATGTCCCAAAATGTCCGCTAAAATAGCCAAAATTGTATGAAATTACATTTTATGCAAAATCGAATAGCTAGTCCTATAATAGTGACAGCACGCTCGAATTATGTGAAGAAGACTGATTGCAGAGTATAAAAGGAACATTTTATCAGGAATGTACGACTTCTCTCTAATATATCTTGCGAGAGATATGGCGAAAAGCAACGTCTTATACAATGGTCAGATCTGGACTTTTTGGGCACAAAGAAACGGAAGAATAAGGCAATAATTTCTGCAAGATTTATCTTGAATCGTGTGATATATGTATCTGTAACAAAGACTGTCTTTATACCCGGAAATAATATTTGGTTATATTCACCAAGGTTACATATACGCGAAGAGTACTATGTTTTATGTGACCGCATTACCGGTTGTATCCCTTCTACCTAATGTTACACATATCTGCTTGACTCACAACCATAACTATCAACATTGAGTCAATGGTCAACGCTGAAATAACAGCTTTAAACTCTGATTACCTGATATTTTGCACAAATTCATGTGTGGTTTTGGTAAGATTTTTTCAAACACAGAGATACCGAAAACTAATATTGTACATTGCAGTCCAGTTGCAAGTTGCCGCTGAAGGAATTTGAACAAATTGTCTGCTAAGACCTCGGTTTAGAAGCAGCATGGAAATTAGTCTTATATAAAATGTATGATATACTGTCTATTTGATCTGTTGATATGGAATGCTAATCTTTTGAAGTGATGGCGGTTTCTTTGCAATATAATAGGCATTGCAACATACGTGTTTGGTTTATTATCACGGACAGTGCTGAAAATTCAGGAATTGAAACTACTATTTATATTACAAAGATATGCATTTAAGTTTCTGCGTTACATTCAACAATTAATAATCACGCCAAATGAAACTACCACACACTGTGTGGCGAAACATTACTTCGTGTGTTGCATGCCCGAAATTACTATTTTTGGGCCCGAATGTAAACAGAAACCCGTACTTTTAAAGACGAAAATCATTGGGTTTGACTTGAATTCTCCAGATGTATGTTTTAATGATCTGTGTACCTTTAAAGATATTTAACAGCAGACTTGTATATTACCAATACGTATTTTATCTACTAGGTGGCTATACAATATGGTGCTTTCGTCGTGGCTTTGCTTGGTGGTTGCGGCCATTTTGACAGCCATTTTATGACCGCAATTGTATTATTCTGACCATGTCACTATATTCGCCCTCGTACTCATATTTCACATAAACTGGAATCACTGCGTAATTTATATGACCAGATTACACAAAATAGAACAGCAAAATATGACCAGGTCAATAACCAGTTTTGGGGGTAGGGTTATTTTTTATAAGTTTTGACCACTTATTATATGCGTACTCGCTAATGCTGCCTATTATAGTGAAGGAGTGGAGTCTGTGCAGTTTTTATAATAGATAGCTTGTGTATATGTTTTTATAATATATAGCTTGTGTATATGTTTTTATAATAGATAGCTTGTGTATATGTTTTTGTAATAGATAGCTTGTTTATATGTTTTTGAGAGGCAATCCGACATCGAGTTTAACAGTTTGCCTTCGAAATCGTCATTGTTTTGGCTAAGTGTTTTATTTCATATCCATATCTGCGAAATTCATTCGAAGTTCCCCCTTTGAATGGGTGTCCTTGGTTCGATAAAAGTGTATCGAACAATATTGAGTGCATTTGGTATATGTTTCGGCTGAAAAATTGTTACAGCATCCAGTTGTTTACATGATCGTGATAATGTTTTTTAATTATATGGAAAAAATGGTGTTACTCAGAAAGCTCAACTCGGATTTTAGGGGACTTTTCGTGACGCGTCCGCGATGTTATGGCCTAAATAATATTAAAAAATCAGCTTTCCCCGATTTATTTCCACTTCCATGTCTAATATGCCTGGACTAAAGAGAAAGAGTGCAATAAAGCTGTTTTGTCAAAAGGCTTATTATTTCCGAACAACCAGATGAAAAACACCACAGGAGATTTCACTCAGACAAGGCATCGGCTGACCTTAAAAGGAATTATTTCATGGTACAGGTTGATCACAGAATTGGATCATTCAAGGATTTACTTCTGGCATTAACATTGACACCAGCCTTATTCCACATGGAATAGTTCTCTTAGACATTTCGATTGTTTTGACTTTCAAGTCCATTAAGAGGCAGCTGGCGATAATTTGTTAGGAAGGAAAACTTACATCCAAATCCCCTGCTGGTGATATATGGTGAGCTATGACAGGATATTGGCCACTGAAGCTTAGTGACTTTAATGGCGAAAGAGGGTTACGAGAGGTGCATTTTTTTTTTATATGTTCTGTTATCAAGACCGCAACGGAAATTGTGAAAATGCCGGTGCACGGTGATATAATATATATTCAGGTCATTAAACAAGCAGCAAATAATTCAACACCAACGCCATTTAAATTCAAAATGCGTGTTAATATTAGTCTGTCAGAAATGAAGCGTACCATATCCTACATTTATTATATTGGAAGAAATGTCGACTCTATTGCACTGTCCAATTTTGACATTGATCGTGGGGAGGAGTGGTTTAATGAGTTATGATTTACCCAGTTGATATATTTGCTACATTGATTGCGTTCTTTTTGGTACATTCTGCAATGTAAATACGGCTTACCGCCTGTAATATTATCTGTGCCGAACGTTGTTTTAAGTCGACTGGAGTAACCTAATTTTGTCAGAATTACTGAAATGTTTTAGGCAGTAATATGTTATGGTTATACTCTCTAGGACTACTCTGAACCCCAAAAATTTCCATAAAATGGTCAACACTTAAACTGTATTTCTTATTTATTCAACCTAACCAGTCACATTCTCCGCCCGCACAGTTTGACATAAAATATATAGTATACTCTATATGGGCAATTAGCGGTTGGGGTACCATTTTAAAGATTAGGTGCCTTGACTGCCATGTGTTATTGTCTCTCTGGTTTGTGTTATCATACAAGTACAAACATTTAGGTTTTTATCGGGTAATAAATTATAACTCCCCATATGGTGCTATCCACCTGCCTTTGCTCCTTATAAGCCTTCTTGTTACAGTACTCTCTCAGAAATCATTGTGTTAGCCCACAAACGGTATCTAATTTGTCCAAAGCTACAAAATAAATCAACACCAAGATTTCCAAGATGAATTAAATACGAAATTATGTGAAGAGTACATACGGAAACTACGCTTCATCACAGCTTGTACTTTGGCACTGCGTAAATGGCGAATCTGCCTGCTTTATCGGGGCCATCTTTCAGTTACATGCACAACTACTATGGATTAGGCTGGGAAAGCTGATAATGTGAATATATAATTATGTAAGTATAAACCTACATAATCATGTTTTCATGGAAGACTGCTCCATTTGTACACACACGCTTATGAGTCTCCATACTATTTTGTACAACAGGTGAAAAACTAAAATACCACATTGTCCCTCAATAAACGTAAATGCTGTTACAGATGCAACGAAATGCGATCTGAGGGGTTTAAATTCAGAAAAATTTCCCCACCGACGAGAGGGGACACCCCTCTCCTACTAGAGGGGACACCCCTCTCGAGCTCTCCCCACATCCAGCCTGTGGCTGTCGTCGATGGCATACGGCCATCGAGTGTGGCCCCTCATATACAAACTTCTTTCCTACGCCCTGATACCCCCCAATAAATATAGCTTCCTACACCCCTGAGTTCAATATGTGATTTATGTGGGTGTTCATTTATCCGACTTCGCAGATATATCAAATTAAGATCTGAACATAATTACTACCGAGATTAAAGCATACACTTGATACATATTATCTTCTGTCTAACCACATAAGCAACCAGCAAGAGGGCTTATTGTTGGGTGTTAATATAATCACGTTTATATTGGCACTGCGGTGTTAAGTGGGTCGATATTTTGCTGAAAAACATGGTATATATATCAAGACGAGGAACGGAATCACTATATGAATCGCAATGCGAACATTGGGCCATGTGCCTATATGCCGTTCTATGAAATAAAATGGGTCCATGGGCACAAACCACATACGTTAGACGGGGGATTATAGACAGGCTTACGAGTCCAGTATATATATATCAGTGTCGAGTATCTATTTGGAACAATGATTCGATTGTTTCGTTTTCATTCTTACATCCACTTCATTTGGATCAGAATGCAAATTTTACTATTGTTATGTTATCACAATTGTTAACAGCACTATGTATGCACAACTTTTACAATAAAATCATCGAGCCACTTTGGCTATTTAATCAACTCTCTGAAGCAACATATGCATGGAAAAATATTGCCAGTTAAACTTTACCCGAAAGGTACTGCATCATGTTCCATTGCTTTCTCCAAAATACTACATATCCACACGCACACACACACACCACCGGTCACTCTTGGACTCAGCATACAGATCACCGTTCTACTCAGCATAATATATTGCAATATCTACGTTCAGTGTGTTGTGCTGCCATATTTTAGACAACATAATATGATATGGCAATATTAAATAAAATATTATTCATGCACTACTTCATTTGGTGGCTGTGGGCTTTTTCCGAGATTGTAGTGCCACAACTGCACCAAGTCTTTCCCTCTATAACTTAAATCTGAGCATTGTACAAAATACCTGTATGTCATTTAATGACCAGAGAACTTCAATTCTTCCATGATTTAATGCAACTTATAAGAATCACATACATAATTCATAAATGATTATTTTTGGCGTATAACTTCACTCAGCAGATATAAGATACGGAATATGTATAAGACAAACCCACGAGTGACATCCAAGGAAAGATTGTGGTCCTCTGATTCTGAAATAATTGTTAACATATACTTGGCATGGGGCTTGATACATTAGTTTCATCGTGTATCATAGCAACGCAAACCTAATTAACAAACCGTGATTATAGATTGACTTTAAATGTAGTTTGAATTACAATCACCAGCAGCAAATAAGACTTCATTCTAAATTAATTCTTCAGGGGAGTTTACGACAATGTCCCACTCCTGCGTGTGCTTGTATAGACTATGGCATATATTCTTGTGATCTTGGCCACTTAAGCCAACCATGTGTTCAGTTTGGCCTATGACTACGATAATTATATATACATCTGTTTAGCATTTAAAGCATTATTTTTCTGGAAATTTGATCGTTCAAATTTATACTTCTAGTATAACTGGAGTTAGAAAATCTAGTTGAATAACACGTGGCTTCTACCTCTTTTCAAATGATATGTGCTTTCGTAACCTAAACAGTTTTCTCTGGCTGAAATAGAAGTAAAAATGAAAACAGCATATCAGTAGTATTCATATAAATCAACAGAACAAAAATTCTAATGAGTGATATTTATTACAATATATGGGGACACATTTAATAAATTAAGTATTTTGTTTTTCATCGACACAACATGATAATAATCACTGAATAATCACATACACTAGCATATAGTTGACACCACATGCCATTTTCTGAAATATCTTCATTATAAGTTACAAGTCAAACAATATGTACTAAGCACACATTAATAGCATTGGATTCGATTAATTCAATTTCGTGTGGGTAATTGAAGACACACAATTCTTGTTTTAAATCAGCACCAGCGGCGTTTATTTACCAATTCTTTGACATAATTTTGAGTCACGCACCTGGAAAATTCACCAAACTCATAATAATAAGCATGAACCATGTTATGTGTTATGTGCTGGATATGGTTAATTTTACAGTTGCGTGTATTTTGAAATATGATTGCAGGGCTTTTCGATGAAATAACCACAAGAAAATAATGTATGTTCGATTAGCTTATTATTGATGTGATAAATAATTTATATCAATCATGTGTATTGCATCACGTTCTAGTTGGCTATTGTATAAACGTATGCATATGTTGACTTGAACACATGTTTAGTATCAATACACGAATATACTATAAAGTAAATGAAATATGACCATATGACCGTAAATATATCGACCTTATGCGATCAAGTAGATAATAACACATGACAACATGATAGTTCACAAATCATCCTTCCATGTACATTGAATATACTTTGTGTATCCGTTAGTGAGATCCGAATACTATTTATTCTACAATATGCATGCAATAAGTAGAACTAAAACTAAAATGTTCATTATTGTTTTTGCGAGGATAATCTGGATACATTATCTCATAAATAGCTTCCAATGCGAAAACAATGTAAATTCTGATTATAATTTTAAGTTAATGAAAGACTGCGCATGCTGATTCACATTGGAAGTAAATTAAAGCTTATGACCACTCATCTGTAAACACCAGGCATTTCGTATTATTCGGCATGGCATCCGAGATGAAACAGAAAACCAACAATCTGATAATGCGCATTGTGTTTATCGGTAAACTATCCTATTGAATTTGGTATTGTTGTTGAGATATTTTGTATGTTTGATCAGGAGGAATGCTTAAACGTGACCAGTTGCAAAATCCTACGCAATACTCACGAATATGGTCGGAAATTAAAAAATATGGACATCACAATTCCAAATGTTGAATAAATAAGGAGTTGCACAATTGATAGTAAATATTGTTTCGAAATTTATTTTGTATACGATTGAAGAGGGATTCTCGGCTCGCACCCTTCCTGAACATCTGAGATGACATTGGTTTGTCATGACTAAAAGTACGTTTGGCAAAAAATCTATGGAGGACATATTCAATAAAATAATTTTTGGATCAAGTCAGTGATTACTCTTGAATTTCACATATCATCTTCATTACATACAGAATCTGAAGTTCTGGATCATTATTCAGAGACTACATAAAATAATGGAATTTTATAAATTAGAAAACTATTAGTTACTTTCTTGTCTCATTGTGTACCAAGAACTTCTAGAATAATTATTAATAATTTCACAAAACAAGCGAATCACCAAAATACTAGCCTATTATATTGGCTCTATGAGGTGGGCTTAATTTGAGTAAAGTTTATTATATAATATAACAGTATAGTCCCATATATTATAATGGCGAATAAAGCATCAAATGAACAGAACTGTCTATATGCAGTCTGGTGCACTCAACTGCAAATATGCCATAGCGATAACATATGTTGGTCGGTTGTACTTTGGTTGTAGACCAAAAACCTAGACCGCAGCCCAATGTTTCATTGATCAATAGGCATGACCAGAACAATATCAACTTTATAAACTTATTTATGGGTCGTTGTCTTTTTAAATGAAAATAATTGTGAAAACTTTTTGAATCAAGACAAATTAAGTTCCTCTCATAATCTTCAGATATATATAAACTGCACTCATGAAAGAGTTCATATATAAACTGCATTCATGCAGAAGTTTTTGATACCTGAACTCAGTGAAATTGTTAACTGTTTACATGCCCTAAACGTATCGAACGTGGACTTATACTTTCCAACTGATGGGTGTTACTTAAAGTTTGTGTCACATGGATCACATCCAAATTAAAAAAAAAGAAATTCCAAAGAGATTTTCGAAACATTTATTTTGAAATGTCAAGATATTTTAGCAAAGTGTGCATCCAGGCCTTAAGCTGTACACAGAAGGCTACTCCAGCGTCGTCTATGTGATTTACATGTATTACATGCGTCCTATACCAGACCTCCTCTCGCGCATGCAAATAGCAACGGTATATATGCCTGGTTATTCAAACCAGTTTCGCTTATATAAACTTTTTACATATGGTAGTAATTTAATTATATACTTCGACATATTGATAACATATACATCAATTCAGATGTAAAATCTGTCTTGCATCGTGAAGCACAAATATATCTGGGTTGCAATGTTTGATAAGAAATAATATCATTATTAGAGTCCATATACATTGTAATTGTTATTGGAGAGAATACACAAGCATGAAACAATATGTGTGTAATACCTGTTAACCTATGCGGGGCAAACAACAACTAAAGACGTTTCTAACATCCCTCTGTTTAATATCCAATGTTATTGATTGTGATAGGAGACAAGTAACAAGGACGGACAGCACGTCCGGTGGTCTGATAATTGTCCTATTGAAATATAAACCTGTATAGCATCAACTAGCCTGCATTTGCCAGAGGCGCACTCTTTGACATATAAGTCTATTGATCTACGCATACAGAGCTCAGGGTTGTGCTCTCATTGTCATGTTTTGTTCCTTAAGTCTATTACCAACATTAGCACACATTAACTGATAGATCGACTTAATTAATTGGATTTGATATATAGCCTAACCAGTCCGACTGTATGCATGGCAGTCAACGCTATTATGATAAAGCACCAGTTGATGTTAAGCTCAGAATTTGGTGATATTTCCCTGTAATATTGTAGTTGCTATAGATTCATCTATTATCAGTGCACAAGAAACATAACACTGAATGGCATGACTCGTGGGACCACTATACTCGCACGTCCGTGTTATAACCGCCTACCCGCGTCTTTTGGAATGATGTACAACAAACAAGCAAAATCAACCCCAAAACACCCGAATTCCGTACTCTTGGAACTTCCTATAACTGACTGGTCGTGAAAACTACCCCACCATGCCTTCCCCACAACATGGAACAATATTGAAAAAGTCTATACTTCTTGCCAAAGCAGGCATACATTGAAGAAGCGCTTACAGATAGCAATGCTGAGAAATACCCAGAAAATGTACGCTGTAAAAACAATGGATGTCCCGATTGTGCTCTATAATATTACGAACATTCATTGTCATACGCAATGCATAATCCTAATTATAATGCACTTAAGCCAATATACTCCCGGAAACATCCCATATTTGCGGGGGGTTATTCATCGATAACCTGTCGCAATGTATAGTCCGGTTCACCGCTTCAATGTTAGATATTCATACGCGCCAATATTGCCGTCAGCTAAATTCCTAATCTCCTCCCACGTGGCACACGGCACAATCGTTTCGACGATTCTACGACCAATTCCACGATTGTGCGGCTTGACAACCACGGTGCTGCGGCAATTTAACGATTCTGTGACCAAGCTGATGCGATAAACACGAAAAAACATTAAGAAATGAATAATTCCAGAAATATAGACAGTTATGTACCACATATTATATTTATATTAGATACGGCGATCTTCGATTCGATAATCGGTAGAGAGTTCAGCACTAGACAGTTAGCACAACAATACATAATCTTTGACACAAATAGACCAGTTGTTTTGGATTTACACACATCACTGTGTGAAATTCGTCATTAGAGTTGAGAAAATATATATAATGTCCTATAAAATTGAGTGGAAACCAAATAATAACATAGCCATACGTCTTTGGTTGATTTTAACCTCAGTTCTGTTATTGATGGCGCTGTGTCCAAATTTGTGGGGGGTATCATCGCATTCAATTGACAACGCCGATTGGTCGACTATGACAACGACGATTGTGAGACCAGCAATTGAAATTTCATTAACTTGTGCTCACGAGAAGTCGTTTTCTAATAAATGTCACGCTCGCTATAGACATGAATACGCATATAAATCACACGACACCAAGGCTACGAGATTAAGACTCTTTTATTTTGAGCCAGCTGTGGATAATAAATTAATGTCGAATCGTATATTGCTATACTGTGCACGATTAATTTCCATATCTGTCCACCACACATTACATGATTTAAATTTTCCGCTTATCCAACTTTCCTTCCGTCTGTCTGTACGCCTAACTAGCAGCCGACTCACAATGCCTCGGTATTTTCTTATGGCCAACATGTCTTATTCTTAGTTGCGTTGTGGTATCGATGGTGGGGAATGGTCGCCTTCATGTTAGAATTAACTCCACACATGAAACTTAATATTTAGTTTTGAGTATAATTCCATATTTTGACATCCAGGTATATATATCTATAAACGGTGAAAATGATATTCTATAATTATTTATTTATTTGTGATTAAAATCTAGTTATCTAAAATATAATTCCCTCGCGCAGTCAAGATTTGCCTCCAACAATTCTATGACATTTATTTCCTATTAATTCTTAACTCATTTGAAGTATGCACACACCAGTTTACCCAATTAAAAATACTACCGCAACAAAACACCCCATGTTAATAATATACCGGCAAGTTGGCGTCCGAACCGGGGGATCAGGGGTAGGGGTCATAAATCAGCGTATCCCTATAGGTTATTATTTTTATTTTGGCTACTTTCGGGACCAACCAACCCAATGTTCTACTATTTTATGTATGTATACGTTTTTACTGCAATTTTCTGGCATCCATCCCTTTTATTTTTATTTTTTTTAAAGTGTTGCTCATTACTTTCAGTTTCAGAGAACCATAAAGAATTTTAACTAATACTTTCATACAAACACATTTATAAAAGTAACTAAACGGTCAATAATTTTTCGAGGACATCTTTATATGTAGGGCCTACCTGCTAATCAGAATATGACGAAAATAACTCATGTTATGGTAGGGTAAGTGGTGACATTTTCGAATGAACAAGTCAACTTTACAAAAAATACAAAGCCGCTAGGTGCACCAAGAAGGAAAATGTTCAGGTACATGTAAGTCGGGCATTTTGTCATGTTCAAAAAATTAAAGAATGCTCGTTTAGCGACAAATCTCTTATGTGACTTGGTCTCTATACCTTCACATGTGGGGGTCAGTAAATACACATGTAGTACTATATTGAATCCAGGATATGTGCATTGTACAACGAAGGTACTGTTCCAAACATTTGTCGATCCAGCATACATGGGCTTACACGCATAACTAAGCTGTCCGATCATGCAGTGACAGATACGTCGTATACAAATGAAAACTACCGTTCAACGAGTCGCTCAATCGTCGTTGTCATGGTCGAAGCGGGGCGTTGTCAAATAGTTGACACTGTTACTGCATTTCTGTGTGTAGTTTAATCGAATATTGCGTCAACGGAGGTACGAATTTGATAAATAATACATTTATGCTTATCAAAGCTTACGTTGGATGTTAATATTCGCACTGTTAATGTCCCCTTGTAGCCCAGGGAACGACTTTTTGCGATCGGTTCACGGTTCGATCGGATTATCCAGACTTGACCGAGCCTATTGTGACTCATTTTATGTATTGATCGCATCTTCGTATGTATTCCGTGAGTCAACCTGGTGGACCTGCAAAGTCTACTCTACACAATGCATACAAGAAGAAGCCCACTTTTATCGTCCAAATTCAGTAAAAGGCCCCATTATCTAAGTTTGTCATAAAATATCACGTATAATAAGGCCGCAGAATCGTTGAACTGTCGTAGCACCGTGGTTGTCAAGCCGCAGAATCGTGGAATTGGTCGTAGAATCGTCGAAACGATTGTGCCGTGTGCACGTGGTGTCCATGCCCAATCCAACTCCGCACACTGTTCCGTTTCTCTCCGTGACGTCACCATTATGCAGTACATGTCGGCATCGTTACGGAGTAGATGTATAGAGTAACTGTTGGCGCCCGGTCTACTGACTTCCGTTACTAGCTCGTTGCTATATAAACAAACCAGCGGCATCGCTTTTGTCGAAATTTGACAGTCAGTACATTCGCCCTGTATACATGTACTTTCAGAAAGCACAAAGCACCACGCCGTTATATCCCATCAATATCATTGTTTCGATATCATTTGACAAAATTTCTTGACATGAAACCGCAACACATACGGAGTGAAATACATCTCATTGAGTAAACAATTTTCCATTGTTTCAAATTAAATTCAACTTCAAGTTCGTGGTAAAATAAAAACCGCAATTTGTAAGTGATAAAATTCTGAAAAAGACATCAACTTCATGCAGAAACTAATTGTTGTGCATATTTATTTCTATTCGAGGTGGCAATTTTTCATCTTTATCAGCATTTTTAACGATAAGAGCGATGTTAATTTGGGGACTATATTTTATCTAGCGCATTAAATTTAAAATAAAAAGTCGTGAATTGGCTGAGTGTTTTTTCTGGCCGCACATTTCGTTGATAATTACGAGGCATTTGTTTGTCTAAATAACTATTTAAGTTCGAAGAGCATTAGAATGGGGATAACAGTGTGGTGTTTTGTGATTTCGGATCGGTACAGGGCGCGCCCTGTACCTTTCCGAAATCACAAAACACCACACCGTTATCCCATAATTCTACTCGAAAAATTTTCTTCACATCTACATGTGGACACACATCGCATTCTCGTCCCTAGCATGCCCATATACTACCATACATAATAAATGCTACCGTATATTATTATGATTTCTCTAACGAGACTATGACCCTATACCGCTAGACATACATATAAACATTACATATATGTAATATTGTTAATTTGAATTATCCCAAAACCTCACTCAACAAAGATACTTTCCGGCGATCAATATAGATTCTCATTTTGTTTACTAACTAAAGATGGTGGTATTTCTCGCCTGAATCCGTTGTAGCAACAAAAAACTAAATATTTTGTTCCTAATAAACCCATGGAACTGGAACTGGAACCGAAACTGTTCATATGGTTTAGAAAATATGAACAGTTCAAAACATTCCTATGGAGAGATAATACATTTTCGATCTTATAACTCGTCTGGACTGGCTCACAACCACACCAATACTTGTTTTTTATATGCCCTAAGTACTAGATTCTATAAAGTTTTATATATGATTATAGTCTGTACGTGGATATGAAATACAAGCATATATTCTATTATTTATACTGATACTTGTTTTAGGGGGTAGCAGGAAGACAGCCCGATACCCCGACAATATAATGCTTTACCTTATTATGTATTACTACATTGGATAATGCAGGTGTATTGTAAATAAATTATCCGTTCATATATCATGACTATCCACATGACATGAGTACCCAACGGCCAAGATGTCAGATTATTTTGAAGCCAATATGAATCGTGAAATCACATCTATATGGGTTTCTCCAAATTGTGGTTACAGAAGTAATAATAACGAAGGAAACATATATATAATATATAACATATAGAACATATATATCAATTTAATGTCTATTTATTGGTATTTAAAGGTGTTTTTATACCACAATCTGACAGGTATGAAACTGTCAAAAATACGATTGTCATTTTACATCAAACTCGCTGGATTGCCATACTCGTTATATGTGAAACGTATTCTGAATTAAAATATGAATACTGACAGCCACATTGTATGTGTCAGGCGTTGTTCGGTTTGAAATTCAGTGGTATTTTGTCACAAACTAAGTAGGTTATTTGTGATAGAGACTACTCATCAGAAGAGCATAATCTCTCACCACCTTACTTGACATGATGACGATCCTTAATATGTGGTGGTAATTTGGTAGGTTCAATCAAATTTGGTTCTTTCTGAACAATATCTGTGTTTCCCTCTGAACATCCATATATTTTATAACACAATTGCATTAGTGTGAAAGAAAATTGGAATTGGTCAACAATCCGTTATCTAGAATAAAGCCTCGTTCTGAATAAAATACGACAGCCATCTCGGATGCCATCTGAAATATATCGAAATGTCTATATTGTCTTCAACCATATTCGAATTCAGCACTGCAGGGCTTTGCATGCTACCTGATATATTAGCTATATATCAATCTACACTCCGTATGGAACACTTTCCCTCAATGCTACAACTTGTAATCAGCTAGATAGTAATTGATCATGGTCGCTACAATGGTGAGTTTATATGGGTCTCCATGGTATCTAACTGCTAGATATTTGACTATGAGTGTATCATCATGACTGTGCTGAACCTCATCTTCATCGCATGATCAGAACTTTTGTTGTGATAATGTTGCTGTCACCTGAGACATATTGTTTCAATTGGAGAACAACGCAACTAGCATATAGTCGACGTGGATATGAGGTACAAAACACATGCCAGAAAACGGTTTTGTTCATAGAAAATATTTATCTTTTACATATTGGGTGTGAGCGAATTTATTTGAAAGTCTAGAATACACAATTAAAAATACAACCACAAACAAATTATCTACTGGTATGCTAGATTGCCCATATTACATAATTCATAGCTTACATAAAAGATTCAGTTCTGCTAACATAAAAATACAATCTACATGTGTTATTCGGTTTTGACTAACTATGATTAAAATTCAGCAACGAACAAGTTGTACTTGATTGTCTCTATCAGTGTTCTTAATTGACACATTGCGATGTTAGTAATGTGCTAGAAGTAGCCATACGTTACAATATCAAACCGGTTTGGGGGTATCATATACATGGATACATATGCTGATTGAAACTTCTTGTGAAAAAAGAAATCTTCGTCATCCTATATACCGAATTCCAATTTAGTGAGATCGTCTCAGGTCGCAAAAATATGGTGCTACGCCCAATAATCGATTATCGTATAACATCGATCAAACACATGACATGTTCATGTTTCTGTCTTAGAAACTATTGGACTATAAATTCAAACAAACAGATGGTGATTCGGTTCATTCGAATTACAGGTTATATTTGGCAGGAATAATGATATGACAAGCAAGCCGGATGTTACAGAAACATTGATGACATAAGTATTGATGCACATAATATGGAGAAAATGGAAACAATAGAGCATGCCGCTTTAACAAGTAATCCAGCAGTGCAAGCTTGACTATCCTGTCACTAAGATACAACTAAGTTCATCTCTCGTTGCCCGGCCATTACCCCAACACAATGTTTCTGACCATGGGACCAAGAATAAGCACAACACATAAAGGGTGATAAAAATGACAGGAGCCGCAATGATTCAGGCACACACTGTGAATTTGTTTCGTATATACATTTATGTTACAACTGGCTGGACGTACCTGAATTCGGGTATGGTAGTTTAACATCACTATTTAATGTTGTGGAAAGCACCCTCGTATACAAACACTACTTATTAGTGGAACCAGTAGTGGACATTGGTATAATTTGTTACCAGTAGCCTTTATCCATCAGACCGAAAATATATGTAGGTGGCCACATTATCAAGTAATTGTATATGCCATAACAATTTCAATTTTCGCAAACGTGATGTTAATGTGGACCATCATTTTGATACTTATAAATTAATATAGAACTGAACTCTCCCTTATACGTTGAATAATGTTATTATAATCATGGATATTATTAAATACCGTCTGTGTGTATTTCAATGTGTGATTACCTTGATTGAGTTACCGTATCCAACATCGTTCAAAAATATCAGAACTGTCTTCATTTTTCGATGAAAAGTTGTGTTTTTGGTTTGATATCTAACATCATTGAATTCAATTGTAAACTACCTGTATGGTTATCATACGTCCGGACTAAATTGTCATTCGTGACATTCGGTATAGGCTTGCAGTTCTCAAACAATCTATTGTCCAATATCAGAATACACTAATGCCGTCTGCGTTATTCTGACTTATGGCATGGTCAGATAAATTAGATATTAGCTGCCCTGCTCAATGACACAACAGTTCAATTACTGGCTATCCTACAAATATGACTCATATAGACGATACCATGCATGCAATATTCGGCAAACGATATACGCAAATGTTTGCGTCTAATATACACTGCCTAATATACACACTATAGTTGGTACCAGCCGTATGATACAACATTCAAATAGTGATGCGATGATACATAAATGAACAACTTTTAGGTGTCCATACAATAAACTAAATTGTGCAAGAGTCGCGTTATAAATCAGACAGTTTTTCACGAGTGATATTAACTGTTGTACGCGAATTCAGGTTGAAAAACGTCCGAATTATGCATTATCTGTCATCGGAACAAAATGGTGAATATGTGAGTGCATCCTGGAATACATCTTATTGGAATTCTCATGTTTCAATATACTAAATTAGTTAGCAAAATACACTGTTACAGATGATGCACATAACAGTTTCAACATGATTTTTATTGGTGAACATAAATTATGCGTTCTCCAGCAAACACTACATAATTTTCTTCCAACATATGCCAGTGTTTCTACCCGAAAAAAATTAGCTCTCCATTTGTTGCTCTTTTCTGCTAGCCAAGATAATGTGGTAACTATTGCAGATGGGCTTTCTGTATAGATAACCAAGTTTCACCAATCACATTGAAACCGGGTCTGCCACTTTTGACAAACCCTTGTCTTGATGATGCATTCGTGTGTCAAACATTCATGACGAACCATTATTTGAATTCATTTAACGAAATAATTTAACTGATTTTCGGTGGGAACAACAAAAGTGAATTAGGTAGTATACTTACATGGATTGACGCCATAACTTACAGATACGAAGTAGGTCAGCGTCACCAGTATTCCAAGAAACAGTGTATGCATCTGAGAAGAAAACATAGCAATGTGTCAGTATACCGTGTACTTAATGTATCAGACCCCATGAGGCTGATTCCATTGTTTATACCGGCATCACCAAAGCATGTGTGCCATACGTATTTCACTTACCTATACATTTGCTTCGATAATTTATCGAGAGGTTGCAGCTCGGTTGGTAATGGAAACGATCTCAAAACAGAAGACTGACGTCTATGCACGCTACATTTAATGTAACTCCAGATATTGACGACCAAAACAATATTGACCGATTTATCAGATACACTATCTAACAACAAATCCCTAATAGTTATACAACCAACTCTAAATCTAGTATATATTGTAGTTATTAGAATCATGTGTTGGATACATGATGTTTTTAAAACACCTATAAGTACAGCCAGGGATGTGGCTAGAGTGGGTGTGGGGTGTCTCACCCCCCCCAACTTTGGTCAAAATTTTCAACAGTTGGAAATTTCATACCTGCCAAAACATTAGTTGGAATGGTCATCAGTTGGAAATTTTCCAACCTTAGGGGGTGACAGGTTGGAAATTTCCAACACTTGGAAAGCTTGTGTCCTGATCCTCCCCCGTGGCTAGTCAAAACTGCTACTAAATTTAAGAAAACAATATTGTCATACATTTGGTCAACATTGTCATTGGAATTGTCATCATTTGGAAATTTTCCAACCTAAGTGGGGGGGTGTCAGGTTTGAAATATCCAACTCTAAGAAGACTTGAGGCTAGTCTAGATGCTAGGATTTTCGACTTTCTTGTTCAGATTTCAAAATTTTCGAACACCGGACCGAACCATGGTCGGTCCGGTGTGTCACTGTCCCTCCCCCGTGACCAATACAAAACTGATAATTCGTTTAACAAAACAATAGTTTAGTACATTCGGTCAAACTTGTGGACTGAAATGGTCATCAGTTGGAGAAATTTCCAACCTAAGAGGAAGTATGAGGTTTGAAATTTCCAACACTAGGGAAGCTTCAGTTGAGGCCAGTCTAGATGCTAGGATTTGCGATTTTCTTGTATAGTTTTCCAAATTTTCTCACACCGGGCTGAACAAACATGGACGGACACAATGTCTTGGTCTCTTACCCGTAGCCGTGTGCATTTGTCTGGAGTAGGCTACTAGATGTTAGGATTTAAGTAGTACGGGTGGCTTGTTACCCCCACATCTAAAAATAGATTTTTTGGGGGTAAAATTGTTTGTACAAAAATATTCAAAAAAAAAAAAAAATTCAAAACCCAGTTTTAAAAAATCTAAAAAATTTATAATGAGTTTTCGGTCTCTTACCCAAATATCGGCCGACTATTAAATGTCGAATGTTTTTTAATTATTTGCGTGTAATATCTTTTGTTATAGGCCAACTATTTTTGTTCAAACAAATTTTAAATATTTTTCATGAAACTCTGTTAATTTTATTAATCGATGTTTAGAAATAGCTTTATACCAATTATATGTGTATGGACTGGTCCAAGTCGCTGTAATTTTGGACATTGACACTATAGGTATGAATGCATACTTCAAAAATTTCAAAAACTTCAAAAACTTCCAAAATTTCAAAAACTTAAAAAATTCAAAAAAATTCAAAAAATTTAAAAACTTCAAAAATTTCAATATAATGGTGGACAATACACTCACGATGTGACAACATATACAGGCATAGGCATAGTGTTATACAGTCTTCTATGTACCAACGCTATGACATAATTAAAGGGGGATAATGCACGCATGGTGTGGAATGTTAAAGTGACACGATGTAAGGGACGTTATGTAATATTGGTGTGTGAATATTAAAGGAGCACAATGCGCTCTAAAGGGACACACGGCACTCATTTTGAATGAATGTTAAAGAAACACAATACACACGCAGTGGGTGAAAGTTAAAATGACACAGAACAATATTTAAACTTCAAATTTTAGGGCTCTTAATGTACCATTTATGTATCGTTTCTCGCTCTACAATCTCCCCTCCCCACTTATAGATATATAACGAAGACGAGAATAACATGTTGATGAAGTTTATTGAAATTTAATCATTGTCTGAATCTTCGACCGTTAGAGTTATTTCTAAGAGTTTCTTGAATTTTCTCATCGCTTCATCTGCAGCCCATTCATTATTATATCCGTGTTTGGTCAGTTTGACCATTTTCTTCATGATCATGTTATGTATGGGTGATGTTTTCAATCGATACTGGTATTCTATTAATCGTCTATAACTTTTGAGAAAGAGAGCAAACTCTGTGTCGATGGTAGCCTCTTTTCCCGACATGCTCTCATCTCCCGACATGCTCTCTTCTCCTTTCGCATCATTGGTGATGCGTTTCATCATACTTTTGAATGTGTCCATCTCGTTGACACATCGCGCAGCTTTCTTAAGACCGAATACCGTTCTACTACCGACGACATTATCATCTTCTGAATCTGACGAAGCGGTTCTAGATTCAGTTGAAGATGAACGGGGAACGATATCAGATTCTAGGTCATCGGTATCTTCTCCGAAGAAATCTGTTTTTGTCTCGGACATAACTCCGTGTTTAATCTGTTTATGTCTTTGTAGATTGTAGTTCGTCGATAAAATATTTCCACATAAATGACACCTGTGCATTATCGCGAATTATTGGAAGAACGATCACTCTTATAAGTAGCGATAAAAAGAGAGAATAAGGTGTGGCATACAACCGTCGCGTTAAGAGTACGTTCGTCCCGGGTCTAGGGTATAGATCTTTGACCGCCGGTGATTCAATTAATGCCAATTTATCAGTATGGTACTCTATGTATTCATTCATGATTTGGCTAATCGTATGACACTTTTCTTTTCATTTTCTTCTTATTATTAGACAAACCTCCAGCTAACACTCTCTTGTTGGTTTGTTTGGACGCTTTACGTGTGTTTGTCAACTTATTTGCTGCAACTTCGGCCTTAGCCATTTCAATCGCTTGAGCGATGGGCGTCACTACGTTAATATGTGGTTTTAGAACGTCTTCTTCACTATCACTATTTTTAGTTCTGTCAATAAAGTATCGACCCTTATTATCTGGCGTTAACTTCCCATCAAGCATGTCTCTGAAATGTTTTCTCCACGTTTCAATATCTGCTGGAATATACGGGATCGACATGTTTCTTCAAATGTAGTGTACAAGTCACTCTTTTTTCTGCATTTTATTTTAGAAAGTTTATCGCCTCTTATAAAAATCGATTATCTGGATATTTATTAATCGAATCGTCGCTAGTCAGGTACAGATAATAATTATCCATATGACTATAGTTTATAAAAAAAAACAATTCAAAGAGAATCATTATTCTTCTTCTCTTATAGTTTTATTGATATCACTGAATATATGCTTGAAGATTGACCTCTGGTTCAAATTTAACGGAATACCTATAATCGTCGGAGTGTTATTCACAACTCGCCTAATGTCTGTATAAATGTGTCCTTGATTATTACATAATGTAGCAGTAATGTTTGATCGTATTGTCCACTTTTTCACGAAAACACACGGGTGTTGTTCGTAATCATTGGGGTGTGACATATTAGTATGAAGTAATTCATAGTCAACCGACTCACGCGGTATCTTCTTTGGAACTAAAATAAATGGTAGTGACACAGTGATTACCATAATAGTACTTCCTATCCATTTAAGGAGATTCATATGTAGACGACCACGTTCTGTTTGAAACGTATTCGTCAAGGTACCTGTTCTATTATCCATGATTGTAATTGTTCTCGTGTACAACTTACTCTTATTAATTTTGATATCTGGCGACATCAGACTCTAAAATCCATGAATTAAATTTGTCTGGCCATGAATGCCAAATGCACCATGATAGTTATCGATGTCAATAATGCGTTTCGTTGAGATCTTGATTGAGTATGCACCAATTAATTAACAATGACACAGAATATCACCCAAAGTATATTCAAAGGGGGTGAGAAAAAGAGCAAATAAGCAAAAAAAAATGAGCAAATGAGCAAAAAAATTAGCAAATGAGCAAAAAAATGAGCAAATGAGCAAAAAAATGAGCAAATGAGCAAAACAAATGAGCAAATGAGCAACAAAAATGAGCAAATGAGCAAAAACATGAGCAAATGAGCAAATAAATGAGCAAATGAGCAAAACAATGAGCAAAAAAAATGAGCAAATGAGCAAAAAAATGAGGAAATGAGCAAAAAAATGAGCAAATGAGCAAAACAAAAGTTAGCAAATGAGCAAAAAAAATGAGCAAATGAGTGTTGTTGTTGTTGTCGTCGCTAGTCAGGTACAGATAATAATTATCCATATGACTATAGTTTCTAAAAAAAACAATTCAAAGAGAATCATTATTCTTCTTCTCTTATAGTTTTATTGATATCACTGAATATATGCTTGAAGATTGACCACTGGTTCAAATTTAACGGAATACCTATAATCGTCGGAGTGTTATTCACAACTCGCCTAATGTCTGTATAAATGTGTCCTTGATTATTACATAATGTAACAGTAATGTTTGATCGTATTGTCCACTTTTTCACGAAAACACACGGGTGTTGTTCGTAATCATTGGGGTGTGACATATTAGTATGAAGTAATTCATAGTCAACCGACTCACGCGGTATCTTCTTTGGAACTAAAATAAATGGTAGTGACACAGTGATTACCATAATAGTAATTCCTATCCATTTAAGGAGATTCATATGTAGACGACCACGTTCTGTTTGAAACGTATTCGTCAAGGTACCTGTTCTATTATCCATGATTGTAATTGTTCTCGTGTACAACTTACTCTTATTAATTTTGATATCTGGCGACATCAGACTCTAAAATCCATGAATTAAATTTGTCTGGCCATGAATGCCAAACGCACCATGATAGTTATCGATGTCAATAATGCGTTTCGTTGAGATCTTGATTGAGTATGCACCAATCAATTAACAATGACACAGAATATCACCCAAAGTATATTCAAAGGGGGTGAGAAAAAGAGCAAATGAGCAAAAAAAAATGAGCAAATGAGCAAAAAAATTAGCAAATGAGCAAAAAAATTAGCAAATGAGCAAAAAAAAATGAGCAAATGAGCAAAAAAATGAGCAAATGAGTGTTGTTGTTGTTGTTGTTGTTGTTGTGGCTGATGATACTGTTGTTGTTGTTGTTGTTGCTGTTGCTGATGATACTGTTGTTGTTGTTGTTCTGAAGGCTTGTGTTTAACTTTGATATGACGTTTCAAACTATCTTGCCAAGCATAGACACTTGAGCACTCTTCACATTGATACTTCATTTTCCTATATAATCAGTGAAATCGAGCGTTCTTCTATGCACCTATATTTATATAGAACAGAAACAAGGGCAACGTGGTGGACTAGTTAACTAAAGTACCGCTATAGAGCAGAAGCTAAAATACCGCTCTATGAGCGGTTAGCTTCTGCTCTATAGCGGTACTTTAGCTATGTATCTACCCTATGGTCGGTACTTTAGCTTTGTATCACAATCGATTTCATCATGTCACCAGGTTACACATATCTATATAATAGAGTGCTCATATTGAAATCACTCATAATTGCATTGACATCTGGATAGGTAGGTTGTATTGTAGCCAATGTGATAAATTTGTATCCAGTACAAACAACACGAAGAGACGTTGTGAACGACAGCCTGAATCTGATATCGTTCCCCGTTCATCTTCAACTGAATCTAGAACCGCTTCGTCAGATTCAGAAGATGATAATGTCGTCGGTAGTAGAACGGTATTCGGTCTTAAGAAAGCTGCGCGATGTAACAACGAGATGGACACATTCAAAAGTATGATGAAACGCATCACCAATGATGCGAAAGGAGAAGAGAGCATGTCGGGAGATGAGAGCATGTCGGGAAAAGAGGCTACCATCGACACAGAGTTTGCTCTCTTTCTCAAAAGTTATAGACGATTAATAGAATACCAGTATCGATTGAAAACATCACCCATACATAACATGATCATGAAGAAAATGGTCAAACTGACCAAACACGGATATAATAATGAATGGGCTGCAGATGAAGCGATGAGAAAATTCAAGAAACTCTTAGAAATAACTCTAACGGTCGAAGATTCAGACAATGATTAAATTTCAATAAACTTCATCAACATGTTATTCTCATCTTCGTTATATATCTATAAGTGGGGAGGGGAGATTGTAGAGCGAGAAACGATACATAAATGGTACATTAAGAGCCCTAAAATTTGAAGTTTAACTATTGTTCTGTGTCATTTTAACTTTCACCGACTGCGTGTGTATTGTGTTTCTTTAACATTCATTCAAAATGAGTGCCGTGTGTCCCTTTAGAGCGCATTGTGCTCCTTTAATATTCACACACCAATATTACATAACGTCCCTTACATCGTGTCACTTTAACATTCCACACCATGCGTGCATTATCCCCCTTGAATTATGTCATAGCGTTGGTACATAGAAGACTGTATAACACTCTGCCTATGTCTGTATATGTTGTCACATTGTGAGTGTATTGTCCACCATTATATTGAATTTTTTTGAAATTTTTGAAAATTTGTAAGTTTTTGAAATTTTTGAAGTTTTTGAAGTTTTTGAAGTTTTTGAAATTTTTGAAATTTTTGAAGTTTTTGAAATTTTTGAAAGTTTTTGAAATTTTTGAAATTTTTGAAGTTTTTGAAATTTTTGAAATTTTTGAAATTTTTTGAAATTTTTGAAGTTTTTGAAATTTTTGAAATTTTTGAAGTATGCATTCATACCTATAGTGTCAATGTCCAAAATTACAACGACTCGGACCAGTCCATACACATATAATTGGTATAAAGCTATTTCTAAACATCGATTAATAAAATTAACAGAGTTTCATGAAAAATATTTAAAATTTGTTTGAACAAAAATAGTTGGCCTATAACAAAAGATATTACACGCAAATAATTTAAAAACATTCGACATTTAATAGTCGGCCGATATTTGGGTAAGAGACCGAAAACTCATTATAAATTTTTGAGATTTAAAAAAAAAAAAAATTGAATAATTTAGTACAAACAATTTTACCCCCAAAAAATCTATTTTTAGATGTGGGGGTAACAAGCCACCCGTACTACTGATTTATGCAATTCTCAGGTTAAAGTATCTGATTTTTCTTATACCGGGCATATAGAACAACATAGTTGATGAATACATAGGATATTAAGCCTGAGGACTGCTGTGCAAGGGGGGGGGGGGGGTGCAAATGGAATTATGCAAAAGTTGTGTTTGGTCTGTGATTCTGATTCAAGGGGGGTGCAAATGGAATTATGCAAAAGTTGTGTTTGGTGTCTGATTCTGATTCAAGGGGGGTGCAATTGGAGACCCTCTAGCCACATCCCTGAGTACAGCCAATTTTTACCATTGTCTCACGTGAATCATGTCTGTTGAAATAGAAAACCACGCGTCTTGCACATTTTACCAATACCGGGCCTGCCTACAAACATATAATCTGAGCTTTTTATTATATTTCAAATTGTTTTATTAGAATTGTTCTACATTTTGAAGTCACACAAAAACGGAATTTATTTACCAAACCTTATGCATGTTAGGTATGTCAACTATAATTTTTGTTGGCGCATAGCATGGAGCATATATTTAATCGAGTAATTATATTTTAGAATTTGCAGCTGAAATTGTTAGCTAAAGTAGATTCGAATTGTTGGTTTTCGTTCTATCAGTGGGACCAAATATTAGTAGTCTCTATGCCAAACACGAAGTGTTCCTGAAAATGTAAACCAGTGTCTAAACCCAGACCATAACATGTTCCTATACTCTGTTAAAGAAACTATATAAACTTGTTCACCACCGATGACATCAGACTTTCACCCACGGGACTAAGACTACGTTCACACACCTCGACAAATTGCACGCCAAATTTCCACACTATTCGTCAAACAGAAGCTAATTTCTGCACATATGAATGATAAATCTTGGATTAATGTATATTCTTTTAGCATTGAAACATGATTTTAGATACTAAACACAAATACCGATTACACGGTTGACCCTTAAAATTGTTTTACATTGTATGCCTAAAATCTCTAAAATTCCATGAGCACATATATATTTCCAGGCTTCGGAATTGTCAAATATATAGTAGACGGCAGTGACTGAAAATCATACTCGTAGTTTATACTCTATATTTAGCAAATCGTTGACATGTAAATCAATTTCTGCGCATTTCCCTGACAGGGTACCCCGGTTTGTGAACGTGGCCTCAGTCGGGATTGTATGTAAGCCACGTATGGAAGCTGGTATGTCTGTAGAGAGCGCAAGACAGAGCGATAGGAGTGTATCTGCTTATTAATACATTGTTTACATGTAACATGTATTCGCATATATATATATATATATATATATATATATATATATATATGCTCATAGGAGGAGATATTACAGACGCCAATATGGAACACGTTATCTTAACAGGCTAATAATATACAACCTCTGAACTAGTTGTAATTTTCGACACAATAGCATTATTACTTTAAGTATTTGTAATTCCTTCTAAATATTTCTTGTTAAAGAAAAGTTATTTCTGCTAAAACTTCTCGAGAGAATGATACGGTAGTCTATATATGCGAGGACCTGAACTTGATTGGCATTGACTTTTCGGCTCAATTTAATAATCTAACATTTTCTCAAAGACTCAGACTCGATTGTCAGAATATGAGCGATTTAACATAACAAGTCTCTGAGAACGTAGTTTCTCCCTGCAATGCATGGATTTTGCTTCTCCCAATAATTTCCCATAGGACACAGTTGTATAATAATTGGCTGGCAGAGTTAAAAATTTATATGGCAACACCACAAGGGCGAGAATAAATGACTACCACAATTCCATTATTGTACGACAAAGGCGATCTGATCAATACCAGGTAGTAAAACGCCTATCAATTAAGTCAGAGTAGTTGCATAGACAATATATATATATATATATTTCTCCGCACCTAATATGATCGAAGAGGTCACCCGATTACTTACGTATATACCATCCTAATGCCCGTTAATCATAGTATGACGATGAATCGATAGTACTCAGTGGGAATGGCATGTCATGGGCTTAATCAACGCGTTTCCGGATCTGTTGGCAGACCCAACTCTGACAGGAGCATAGAGAATTTTATCGAAGGCAACAGTCACGTGCGACCGTTATAACATCCGGTGGCAGCCTCGATTCAATTCCGGCGATTATATATACAAACTAATAATAGTGTGACGTTAGTTCGACAAACTATTTATGGTCACAATCGTTATAACGGTCGCCAATGTGGAATACTGAACCAATACTGAACAGAAAACCGTTGATACCACGCATATAATTTAAGATCAGATAGTTAGGGCAAACTGATATAATTGAACAATAGCCGTAAATATTTCTTAATACGTCCCTGCCTTATTCGAAGGTCGGAATACAAAATCAAGCCCTATGTTATGCGAATAGAGTTGGTATCAACATCATTCGCTACAACGCATACAATAACGCAACAATGTCATCGATGGGACATGAACAAAGAATGATTTAATTTATAAGACTGAGTGGAAGCAAAACTACAAATTAATTAATCAGAAACAGGCCTCATGTGCATTTTTCAAAGAATGATCAAAAGTACCTAACATTTGTTAGACTCCGAAATACTGGTACGCCGAAGGAGGTCTAATGGTTAAAGGATATTTTGGAAATCAACTGATACACATAAACTATTCACCATAGTGTATTGTTTTTGTATTAACTTTTCGTGTGTGATATAGCGTATTCCACTTAAAATGGGAACCAACTCTGATATTAGTCTCACATGTATATGCCTCACTGTGAATATGAAATCATAGCCTGTTACTTCAGGGTAGATTTCGATAAATTACCGACTCTGTCCTTGGCTTGACATAGACAAACGTATGAACTTGCAGAATGGTTCAAGTTAGTGGTTTAAGTAGGGTGATGCAAAAGTGCTTCATCCAGTTTGAAGGGTTGTCGAAATGAAATAAGGCAACTGCACGATAACATCAGACCTTCAATAATTTAATGCCACTGTAGTCACAGCCCAGTATTGTCTCCAGTTGAAGTTACATGTGATGCAACCAAAGAGAGTACCAGCAAACCTTGTGCTCGCCCTTTCATTGCTCCACACTTCGACAAGAATTTCGGCTGTCTGCATATAATTCATGGACGCTAACAGAATTACCACCAAACACCAGCCACCTTGCTCATAGTTTGAGCAACGTGCTAACTCATGTGAAAGGTTATCTATTAACGGAAAATGTTCCGCTCGCATCAAACATAATGCGTTGTCTATCGATTTCAATTTTACACCAAGCAGTAATTTCGTCGCTCTTTTCTTATCTCAATTCGATTTGGTCAACATCACACGCAATTGCACGACGAGGCGCCAGGCATGGTCGGTTATGCGGGACGAGCAAACCATCCCAATTGGAATTGGAAGACTATGATTCCAGACAACAGCTCACGAAATAATTACTCCAGGCGGATCACCGGATTAAGTATCTGCATACACGCAACCGGACAATTACGGCCGCGTTGTGATCGTGGACGACTGGCAAGCCAAATAACTCCAGCTGCATCCTTACACTATAGCAATCGTTGTCTCGCTTGTTCCGACAGTGTCCAACGTCGGAATCAAATGTTCGATTGTGAACAAACCATAAGAAAAAATCGGATCAATATCACGAAATGTGTGAAACTAAAAAAAAAAAGAAAAGAGTTATGTGACTCATCGCGAAACGTTCGGTCGAATACAAGATCAAAGTTCGACGCTTGCAATCTTGTTAAAGTCTCTTGATCGTATACAGATTACCAGTTGATGCATTAGGACATCATCATATTAGCTGATGAGTGTTCACAATACAGTGCAATAAGAAAATAATTCACAATAATTAACTAAGAGATTATTCACAATCGATATCTGGAAGCTGGGGTACATTCATCCAAACTCAACAAATATCTGTTGAATGGTATTGAATATATCTTAGACGAGAAGTTACTAGAATAGCAATGGATGAAAACCAGAATAATATTTTTGATATATGAGTAGTCGATGATGAGTAGGTACGTGGTTGCTATCGACTCATTCGTAGACTTGTTCAACTAAAAAGTTCAACAAACGTCATTTGGCTTTTTGTTGAGCGTATTGGCTGAACATTTCTATAAATGAATCGTTGTCTGCTTAGTGGTATCTGAACAAATAGGAATTATATAATATCAACGCTTGAATGGATATGTAAATTAGCAATAGGATAACTACTTTTCGCCTACTCTTACAAGTGCTCAATTAGCACACACTGTCGACAGTGTTATTATTAAGTTTATTAAGTTACACTCCTTGTAATGTGCTTAATCACACAGCCAGAGTGTTAAATTTTGGGTGCATCAGTACAGATTAAATGTTCCACCATACTGCAGGAAAGAAGAACGTCATTCTTGGGTATAGTAATTGAGTGAGTTTTCGAACTGATGAAGAGATAATTTCCAGGACACTTAAGTTTATTGGTGTTAACTCGTGCATATGTGTATAGCCTTTTCTAAAAGAACCAGTTTTTTGAAAATTCTTGTTGTTTCGATTGGCATCGTGCGTTATACTTCTCACATTGGTATCTATAGACCTTTCAATCTTTGATGAAAACATTTAGCGATAGGTTAATTGGCTTGAATTTAGTCTTATAAATGTAATGTTTAATTATGTAACGGATGTGGGGTCAGACTATATGGTAGGGTGGATTCTTTGACCCCTTTTTATATCTCGTTACTGTAATTATATATATCTATCTTGTATTGACTGTCTTATTGAATCTTGTCTTGGTTCTGGGTTCATAGTTTGTAACCTCCAGCCCTTGGGTTCTGATTCAGATAGTCAAGACTTTGTTTATAGAAATGATTATGTTTTATTCTGATAATATTCCCATCAGACAGGTCAGAATGATAATCATCTATAATATATAAATGTGATCAATAGCACTGATAGCTCTCTAAGATTACAACTCAATAGAAGAGAATAGAATCTGGGCATTAAATGTGTGCAAATACACGGTAACAGGTATTCCAAATTACGCCACAAAAGTAGAGTCAAACTTCAATAAAGGCACTTTCAGAAATCATATTAATAACACATCAAGCGTGTTCTATTGTTTACTCAAATGATTGGGCTCACATTGGAAATACCGGGCTTTGAATCCCAAATTGTGTGCAAACCCTCAAGACGGGTGCTAAATTTGACTTGCTCTCTTGAGATTTCCGTTACAAAGCCGACCACCGGAAGTGGTCACTTGTTTTTATACTAGGCAACCATATGGTCATAAATCCAACCACATAATGTGGTCGGAAAACGTCCATATGGTCAGAAATATGGTCAGAAAACCGACCATACGGAAGTGGTCAGTTGACCACGAGCAGCGGTTAATTGTCACGGTGACGGGTGTCAGTTGGGCGAAGTTGCACAACTGGTGACGTCACCGCTAAACCCGACAGTGCTAAGAATCTGGGACGAAATACGAACAAATTACCAACTTAAAACATAAAACTATGCAACCGCTATTAGTAATTACGACTTGCTGTTTAAATACAATAATAAATGTGACGTAATGAGATGAATATAATAGGATGTTTATAATATAATAGGATGTGCATGTTTATAACTAGAATGAGGTGAATAAATGGGCCAAGTGGTGACGAAAATGAGCATGTTAACAAAGTGATAATGCGAAACCGAAAATAGGAAACTATACGCTATGACATTAAAGGTATACTTTACAACATCGCTACACCTAGAAGCCATAGCATGTTTGTTGTAAAGTTTGGATTCGTTCGTGATGAGCCGAGAATCATTGTCATCTGGTGGGGATAGAGATCAATGCTGTTAATTTTACCTCAATTTTACCCCAATCAATCTCATTAGGGTCTGAAATGGTAACTACTGTTTATGATGGCAGTCAAGATGGCGGCAAATTTATAGAAAAGTATATGTTTCGTCCTTATTCGTTTATATGTTGTTGTTGATGCGTTGGTGCGTGAAGTTTACTAATCTGCATTGCAGCATTGGAGATATCACAGTCGTTATTTCTTTGGTCTCAGTCCATGTCAATAAATCAACAAATGTATCTTGGTATAACTTCGTGTTTCTAGCCATATTGCAATTGAAAGGAACCCGGACTGAGGGAGTTAAGCACAGGCTAGTATTACCTATACAATCTCATTGGTGCTTGAAAATTTGAGATGGTCAATATAATCAATTATGACAGTCAAAATGGCGGCAAATGTATCAAAAGTGTTAGATTGGTGACACACGCTTGAACATTTTTTTAATTAACTAAAGTATCGTTCAAAATTGCTGCCAAAATCAGTATTTAGCCTTATACGACTGGGGCATCATTTACATTTACATAAGCAGTGAGGCAAATGTTGACATTTCACCATAGAAACAATGCAGTTCACGCCTGTGATCAAGAATTAACTCGTCATCAAATAGCTGAAATATCACGGAAATAAAAAAAAACAACTACGGTCAAAGTTCACCATACTCTGGCTGCGGAAATGGTGTAGTATTAGTCGTGATATGGTCTATCGACTGAAACAACCAAACAAATACTGAACAGTCAATTAACTTTTTCTGGTAACATTCTTTATTATGCTAAATATTTCATAGAAAGCTGTACTTACTACCGAGTAATGCTAGATGGATGATTATTGCTCACATTTGAGCGTTTTCAGAACATTGAGATAGCACCAATCAAGATCACCCTATCAATAGTAACTATCACCAACATTCGAAGTAGAACCGACCGAAATCATGCGCCACTTGAAGGACGTACGATTTGAGTTTTTATCTTGAATTTGCGCTCTAGTCTTCTTGGGTCTGATACGTCCCACCAAATGCAAAATTTGGGGAGTTCTGGTGAGAGTTATTTGCACATCTACGCAGTACGCATGTGTCTACACCAAATGTGGAGTACTGGGTCAGAAATTTAATTTAACAATACCATGGTATATATATAATGGAGACTGGGTCCAGCTGTGGTGATGCTTGTTTCGACAGGCCATATAGCATTATATACAATGGCATTCAAAACCCTGTACAAATATTCACGTTGAATCTTCAAAGTTTCCAACTTTTTCCTGGTAAATATGTTCGTTATATCTGCCGAGATATCTGATAATCGGACGTGCAAAACAATTAAATACCATAATTTAGTCAGGAACATGTATATTTCACAAAAATCATGGACAGAGGTTCAGATATTTTAAAAAACCTGTTATGGGCATATACACTTAGAATAAAAAATTAAGTCATAGAAGTGCATTCCCTCCTAAACTCAGAGTCTCATTCCGGAAATATTTGCATCACAACCTGTCGTTGATTATTGCAAGATACTACCAGAGTAGAGAGCTTGTCATTTGGTGCCAGTGTCATAATTATTATGCCCTGTGTTGTGACCACAATAGATTTAGCTCACCCCAATTTGGGATGTGCCATGGGCGAACAATTGTTTCAGAGAAACTGATAGCCTAGCCTATCCCTGTGTATCTTCAAGTTTATTCCTCAGCGACCCGATTTTCTCAGCAAATATTGCTTACAAGCAACAATTGTTTTGGGCATACTTTGAAATTTCTCAACCGCAACGATCGGGAGTAATCGCCATAGTTTGATTTCTATTTCACTGAATAGTACAATTTTGCACACTTCCATGACTAGAGCTGACCTTTATTCAACCAACTGTGCGCTACGATTCAGCCAGCAGGTTGAGAATTAATAATAATAATAATAATTATAATAATAATGACCAGTTTTATATAGCGATTAACCAATTACTTGCTCTAACACGCTTGGTACAATAATTAACCAGTTGCCAGTTGACCATGCTTACTTTGGGATCGGGTCATTATATGTGTTATATTCATTGGGAAATTTCCTTCTTCCAAATGTCGCCGAAATACCATTGTATTCAGGCGCTTGTTCTATGTCAGGTCACAAGGTATATAGATTGGTACATATGAAACTAGAATTCGTGGCATCCACTCTAATCATATTGCACAAGTAAATTATATTGTTCTTCGTGCATTAAGAGGCTGTTGAATAAATGTTAGTTCAGGGTCATATGATCAACGATACCCGGTATACGCTGATATCTAAACTCATGCAAGGTTCGATGCTGTCATCTGAACGTTTGTGAGTGAAGATTGAATTCATGATAACACCGTTACATTGCATCAGCAGCCCAATGTATCTTCCTTTGATGATGGATTAAAATATATTACCAAGGCATCAGATATCATTTGCAGAATATGTCATTTCATTTCGGTAAATATTTAACAAAATGTATTATCCGCATACGCCAAATAATATGACAAATCAAAAAAGAGGAACGACGATAAACAGGTAACGGAAACAACTTCGATTAGAAAGGATTAATCAACAATGTCTGACGTTGCAAATATTATATATACCGTATAATAATATATAATAATCAGATAGTAACACATGTAATAAATATATTATGTATTTGCACTGTATTTTTAAGAACTGTTTTCTGTTTATATATTCGTTACTTGTGTTTGTTTGACGAATACAATCTGTTTTAAAAATAGGAGCTATGGGGTAACTTGGATCAATAACGTACTCGCTATATTGCGTACCGGTCATACTTTTTGCAGGATGTACGTATTCGCTGGTGTATGTTCGCGGATGTCTCATTGTTGCTGTATGTAACTTTTATGACCGCGTTAATTGCTTTTGATATTTAGGTGTGAACAATGGCTGAGTCACTCTTGAAGATTATATTGCGGAAAACAATGTATAATATAACAGCTAACATTGCTGATGATGTATATGTCAGTTAGAATGTAAACTAAAGGTCGTGTTGCGAAGTATTGGCGGTGTATTTAATCTGATTAGTAGAGTTTTGATCCGTATTTTGAGGCTTTCTGATGTAGTGAATGAGAAATATTCAATGATAAGCCGTAGTTGTTGTAATAATTTGAAGGATTAGTTGTTTTAACGTAATTCTGAGGTGGTGCAATCGTGAAACTAGCATATTTTATAGTTTGTATATGCGTAATAATACGACCTTGAGGTCGTTAACATTTCTGGCTATGGTTTTCTTGTGCTAGCCTATTTTATGTAAACATTATTTATTTAGTATCCCAGATTTATACAACAATTTACAAAATGATGTTAATATTTATATATGTAAGTATGATAAGTCTGAGAGAGAAGAGGATTTGACATCAAGCGCCAGGCGCTTATATGGAGCCATCTCCTCAGAAAAAACAGTATCGCGTAATGAAGAGATAGTATTAGAGATCGAGAGGTAGGAGACAAAGGATATGGAGTGGGAAATAGAGACATGGATGAAGTAAAGGTCGAAAGATGAAAAGTGAAACAAGACATTGACAAATATAAAATTTGAAATGATCACTGCTCTGTATATTTCAGTATAATATATAAATTTGAAATTGACGTTTGATTCATTTTACTATTACTATCGATTAGCAAACGAATTGCCAGTCGAGAGGAGTCACTTGATCGTTGTGCCTATATAAACACAGCTATTTTGCTCAGCCTATTTCCGAGTTGCAATGGATGCAGAGATCGACTCTCGCGTGCATGATATGATGCTTTAATAAAAGCAATGCCTATGTGCATATGGAGAGTGAAACCGGGATGCGACAAAAATGTAACACGAGAGACGATAGTGGTTTCTATATTATCGAATCTATACTCTTTCTACCAACAGATCATAACCGCTCCATCGGATTTACAATTTCCTATTAATTGCGTGATTTTGTGTTGATTGGAGCAAAGTTAAGAACATTGCCATTCAGAATGATGTATGTAACTGTTAAAATAAAAAGTCAAAATACTAACGGGCATTGTTGACAGTTCCCCAGCTAAAATCCTGAACGCACACGCACAACAAACGCGTAACGGAATGACCCAAAGGAGTATGACAAATATATACAATGTTGATTCGTTTGCCGATCCTCTTTACCGAACCTATTTGGTTAGATCACACAATTTCAAATTCTGTTAAGAAATTACACATTCTTGTAAACATAGATTATATACCATTTCAGAATTGTATATTTTGCAAAAAAATATTTCATTTAACTTCAGAGTTTGAAATAACTGTTTCATCAGTCTCGGTATCTACGGTAGTTGAACCTGCACGGAGCAGTCAATTCATATACTTCCGTTGTTCCGGGTTAGGTGTTCGAGTACAACAATCAATTCGTCCATATTTCTATGTTTCGTTGTCCATGCATTACGAATAAATGTCGCTTTTTACCAATTTCCGATGGCATAATTATAAATCACAGCTTTGGTGGACTCTGCAATAAATGTTCCGTTAAATGAGGTAATGTTTGCGCAAGTTAAGCGCATAACAAATGAGCGGTGACTGTATTGAAATTAAACACGTGCTTTTGCAAAGTGTAACACAAATTTCGGTCATGTTTCTTTACGATGCATGTCATGCTAAAGAAGGTATTATATTGATGTAATTGAAGACACATAGTTGCAACATACATGAACATACCAATGTTTAAAATCATTTACCATTACCGACAATGACATACATGTATAAATCCATTCACTATAAGTATAATAAACAAATTATCCAGACTTGTATATAAAATTTACATACATACATATTAATTGAGTCTGAAACATATATGCTAACATGACTGCAGATAATTAGGCATTCAGAAACAAATTTATTTTTATATATTTTGTTCAGGTTAGGTTTCTAAGACAGTGGGTTAAAATTTGTGAATTCTTTGTTTACAATCTTAATAAAATCGCATAGCTTTCGCAAATGAACAACATTACTATTATTGAATATATCGCTCATAACAATAGAGTTGGGCCTTCGATTAACGAAGTTTGATAATAGCCGATACCTGGCATTTGAGAATTTTTGGCAAACCAATATGTAATGAAATTCGTCTCCAACTTGGCCTGAGAGGCATAAGTGGCATTTCCGCTTATCTCTGTCGAGTCCACTCCAACGACCAGTTTCAATTGGGAGTTTATTATTCCCCGTCCTAAATATACAGAGAAGTGTCCGGCTAGTTTCGTTCAAAACATTCAAATATGTTTCAAATGATATATCGTGTTTAAGAATGCGATAGATTTTGCCACGGCTTGAGTTATCCATATCTGATTCACATTTTGCTCTAAATTGATCAACGAGGCTGCATTTGATATATGAAATAAACTGCTCACTAAATGTGATTTGTTCCATATTCCTCATGTGAGTTTGACCACAGACTTTAAGAATCTCATGAATTTTTTGGAGCCATAAAACACTACCTTCTGGTTCAGGCATGCTTTCCGTCATGGAGGTAACTAATCTTAGTAGTAGGTTTTGATATTTCACCTTTTCACGGTTATTGTTCACAATTTTACACCAAAATTTAATCATTCTACCACTAATATGAACATCCAGTGGTAAAGCACCAGTTTCACAATAAATCATGAAGTTTGGTGTTGATGATTTTAGTTTCAATATGTGTTTGATAAATTTCTTTTGGACTGCTTCCAAAACATCATTGTTTCCAAAGCCCCATACTTCACATCCATATATAAGTATTGGTAGTACATGAGAGTCAAATAAATCCAGTTGATTTTTTATAGTCAGACAATGTTTCCTGGCTTTACCAATTATGACGTGCATTGCTCTTGATGCTTTTTTTGCGAAGTTCTTTTTTGCAGACATATATGAGCCTGTTTTACAGAATGTTATGCCGAGATAATCAAATTTTCTAACTATATTTATTTTTCTACCCTTGAAATAAAACAATTTCTTTTTCGGTAGAGAATTTTTTGAAAAGCACATAATTTAATCTTGGCTACATTTACAGTTAGTTTCCACTTTTCACAGTATTCTTCGAACCTTCCCAATAAGTAGTTCAGATATCTTGGGCTTTCAGCCACGAGTACTGTGTCATCTGCATATAGTACAATGAAGATTTTTATATACACATTGAGCATAGTCTCCATTTCTTTGCTAATCGTGCTCAATGAGTCTGTTTTATGTATTTGTAGGAATGTTTCTAGATCGTTCAGGTATAGGGAAAATAGGAAAGGGGATAAGTTCACGCCTTGCCTGACTCCTACCAAACATGGGAAATAAATGGACCCCCCCCCCCTAGTTGCACACATGATTTTACATTACTATACATATTGGTGATCACCCTAAATATTTACTCCTGTTTTAATGAGTTTATACCATAGGCCTTGTCTCCATACCATATCAAAGGCTTTCTGAAAGTCTATAAATGCACAGAACAATTTTTTTTTCATTTTTTTTTTACTAATTTTAAACAAGAGATAGAGCGCAAAGATATTGTCTGAAGTGGAATAATTTTTACGAAAGCCTGCTTGATTTGGCAGAATAATTTCATTTCGTTCTATGAATTCGTTTAGTCGATTAGACAAGATTTTTTGTAAAAGTTTACCCAAGCAGCTGAGAATTGTAATTGGGCTGTAATTATTTGGGTTTGCAACATCACCCTTATTTTTATATAATGGAATGATCGTTCTACTAGCCAAGTCTTCTGGTATTAACCCAGTGTCGAGAATAGTATTAAATATTCGACAATATGTGTCCAATAATATTTTTGAGGAGGCTTTTATATATTCGTTTTGGACTAAATCATGTCCACAAGCTTTTCCATTTTTAAGGTCTCTTATGGCTTTTTCAGTTTCATCATGTGTAATTGGACTATTAAGTTCTGAACAAGCATCAACACTAAATCCACTCTGGATAACACATTCTAATAACTGGTCATTTGCATGATTTGTTGAGTTAATTTCCATGAAGTATTCTGTGAATGTTTCAAGATTGACGCCGTGACTATGATGTGGATTAAAATCTTTAATTTTTTTCCAGAATCGTTTGGGATCTCGTTTTTTCATTAGAGCCAGTTCATTTGATACTAGATATCGGTGGTACTTGATAGCAATATCCATTTTATGTTTATACATCTGTGATGCTTGTCTCATTTTTTGCTCAGAGTCATTGGTGCGTTTAGTTTTATGTTTACGGGATGCTTGTCGGAATTGTTTTCTTGCATCCCGACAATATTAAACAGATACACAGCGATAGAACCCATTAAGTTGTTAATTTTGTAGAATTTTTCAAGATCACAATTTGCTATAAATTCAACTTCGCTATTTTTGTCCCATTTTGTTTTTAATCCGTGAAATTTTGCTTTGAGATTCTAAATCATGTATACATATGAGAGATTTATTATCTTCTTTTAGGTTTAATACTGTTTTGATTGGACAATGAATATCTGAGGCCATATCGGAATAATCAAGTACTTTAAAGTTCGAAATAAGGGGTAGGGAAGCTGCAGTAAATATTGTGTAGTCTACAACTGAAGCGTTACGGCATGTAAGTTTTCCCACCCGCTGATCATTCCCAGCCCTACAATTTAGAATAATCCAGCCATTGCATTGACAACTATCTAAAAGAAGTGTTCGGTATGGGTTTTTGGCAGGGTCTTTACTAACTCGGCTGATAGGCATATTTGATACCATCAAGAAAGATATTTGTTCAGTATTCATATTGACACATTCAGGCAATGCTTCTTCATATGTGTTAATATCACTCTCTGACGCAGTTCGCGCATTCAGATCGCCTGTGAAAAAGATATAAGGTGTTCTATTTAGGACCATCATATGTTCGCTTTCAATTGCATCAAATGCATCTTTTGAGGAATAATTGCTTCCTTCTGGTGGAATGTAAATAGTCCCAATAATTACATTTATATTGAATGGGTATTTACTTTTGATTTCCACCCAGTTAACAAATTTTGATTTTGTTTCGATAACTTTACTAAAGTTTAAAAGAGTATATTTTATGCCAATTGTTATGCCATCCGATTTACATGTTGCTAATTTTTGCCTATTTTTCATGAAGAATTTAAATCCTGGCAATACCAATTGGTTACAGTCATCTGTTTTACTTTCAACAAGACATAGTATATCATAGGAATAACATACATCTTGGAATTCAGGATATTTCAATCTTTTCTGCAATCCGCAAACGTTAATAGTGAGTATTTGTAAGTTGGATTTCGGTTTTGTATTAACTCTTTGATTGCCAGGGGCCGATATTATCGGCCCAAATATCCGGTTGGTAAATTGCCAGGGCCGATAATATCGGCCATAATTGTAACCGTAATTATTTTGATCACAACTGTATGACGATAATACAAAAGTTTTTCAAGTTTAATAAAATTATTGTTTTAATTGTTTCTAATTAAATTCTGCAGTATATATCTCATTTTTATTCCTTTTAAAGACGTTTGAAAATTTAAATAATGAAATAAGTTTGTAAATAAAATGTAAGATCCGCAGTCGGAAATCCAAAATGGCCGACAATTTCAGAAAAATATGTTTAGACAATTATTTATATGAAAGATCTGCATTTTACCAATGCATTAACTAATTTAAACATGATAGTATGACAACCTGACATTACAATAAAGATTATGTGTACTTTAGATTGTTTTATTAGTTTTTTTAATAGTCAAAATTGCCGTTTTTGCTGAATTAATCACCTATTTTTCAAGGTAAAAACGTAATTAATTAAAACAAACGGCGTGATTATAAACTCCCACAGGCCCCAGCGTGCCTCCGTGACAGTTTAGACCACATGCATATGTGTCATTTTTGTTATTTTATTTATAGCACAATGATGATAAGCTTGTAGTTAGAGATTTAATTATATATCACAATTTTTGTTTTATTTTTTTGACAGTCAAAATTGCCATTTTCCTCAATTAAAAAACCTAGCTATTGTGTAGCTCCTCACATATGGTCCAGCTATACCAGAACTAGACCCTAATTTACTCTTATAAGTTTTTAAAATGAGAAAGACAGTAGAAAGATTTATCAGATCATCATCGTTGGAATACTGTCTCAGAAAACCAATATTGAATATAGCAGGTTGTGGGCCATTTTTCAATTGGATTATTGCAAAAAAATCCTTATTTGGAGTTATTTCCCTTGGGTGACAAGGAGTTATGCCCCTTAATTGTCGTGAATATTCTTCGGCAAAATATTCACACGCAATTCTTTGGCTAATCACCTACATACATGTCCTTGATATTTGAAACATTATTTCATAAGAAGAAGACTATTATTGTATCATACTTTTCCACAATAAAATCAGTTTTCTCATAAATTCTCTGGCAATTTAGGTGTAAAATTAGCTCGGCAACGAAAGAGATCAAAAGTAAATACCCATTCAATATACATGTAATTATTGGTATTAAATATTCGACAATATGTGTCCAATAATATTTTTGAGGAGGCTTTTATATATTCGTTTTCGACTAAATCATGTCCACAAGCTTTTCCATTTTTAAGGTCTCTTATGGCTTTTTCAGTTTCATCATGTGTAATTGGACTATTAAGTTCTGAACAAGCATCAACATTAAATCCACTCTGGATAACACATTCTATTAACTGGTCATTTGCATGATTTGTTGAGTTAATTTCCATGAAGTATTCTGTGAATGTTTCAAGATTGACGCCGTGACTATGATGTGGATTAAAATCTTTAATTTTTTTCCAGAATCGTTTGGGATCTCGTTTTTTCATTAGAGCCAGTTCATTTGATACTAGATATCGGTGGTACTTGATTGCAATATCCATTTTATGTTTATACATCTGTGATGCTTGTCTCATGTTTTGCTCAGAGTCATTGGTGCGTTTAGTTTTATGTTTACGGGATGCTTGTCGGAATTGTTTTCTTGCATCCCGACAAGACTTATTAAACCAAGGTTCATTTTTACCTTTTCGGGGTGTGGTGTCACTAGACATTAATCTGGCTGTTCCTATGGTCTTTTCAGCTGATGTCACAAGAATACTTGTCAATAGTCTGATTATATTATTCATCTGGCCGATATTAAACAGATACACAGCGATAGAACCCATTAAGTTGTTAATTTTGTAGAATTTTTCAAGATAACAATTTGCTATAAATTCAACTTCGCTATTTTGGTCCCATTTTGTTTTTAATCCGTGAAATTTTGCTTTGAGATTCTAAATCATGTATACATATGAGAGATTGATTATCTTCTTTTAGGTTTAATACTGTTTTGATTGGACAATGAATATCTGAGGCCATATCGGAATAATCAAGTACTTTAAAGTTCGAAATAAGGGGTAGGGAAGCTGCAGTAAATATTGTGTAGTCTACAACTGAAGCGTTACGGCATGTAAGTTTTCCCACCCGCTGATCATTCCCAGCCCTACAATTTAGAATAATCCAGCCATTGCATTGACAACTATCTAAAAGAAGTGTTCGGTATGGGTTTTTGGCAGGGTCTTTACTAACTCGGCTGATAGGCATATTTGATACCATCAAGAAAGATATTTGTTCAGTATTCATATTGACACATTCAGGCAATGCTTCTTCATATGTGTTAATATCACTCTCTGACGCAGTTCGCGCAATCAGATCGCCTGTGAAAAAGATATAAGGTGTTCTATTTAGGAACGTCATATGTTCGCTTTCAATTGCATCAAATGCATCTTTTGAGGAATAATTGCTTCCTTCTGGTGGAATGTAAATAGTCCCAATAATTACATTTATATTGAATGGGTATTTACTTTTGATTTCCACCCAGTTAACAAATTTTGATTTTGTTTCAATAACTTTACTAAAGTTTAAAAGAGTATATTTTATGCCAATTGCTATGCCATCCGATTTACATGTTGCTAATTTTTGCCTATTTTTCATGAAGAATTTAAATCCTGGCAATACCAATTGGTTACAGTCATCTGTTTTACTTTCAACAAGACTTAGTATATCATAGGAATAACATACATCTTGGAATTCAGGATATTTCAATCTTTTCTGCAATCCGCAAACGTTAATAGTGAGTATTTGTAAGTTGGATTTCGGTTTTGTATTAACTACCCGTTCTGCAAAACCATTGGAAGGGGGTGGGCGTGTAATTGGATTGTCGTTTGTGGTTATATATTCGCTCGTGTTGGGGCTATATATTATATCCCTAGCTTCCCTAAGTACATCTGATATGCCACAAGTTGTATTTGGAAATAAGCTTCTATTACTTGTACATGTCCTATCAATGACATTATCTGTATTGCAATCATAGCGAGTGAATTGGTCATGCTTGAATCAGTCGTCGTGTGTTATATGATAGGAATTTTCTTCAAACAATGGCAAGTCATAATACGGTATACAACTTTCATGAATGGACACGTGTTCCTTATTTCCAAGTTAGTTATCCTATCATGCATACAATTATATTCATATTCATCATCATGGTTACTCGTGTCACACCGAAAATAGCTTTTGAAATTTTGCCATACATGTGTGAGTTATTTGATATTTAAATTTATGAATGGAGATTTCATGTACATGTATGTCAAAACAGTTCATGTAACTGTCAGAACAGCGATCGACCCTGTGTGTGACCTCATTAACTTCTACCGCATATAGTCCGTGGACCAATTCTCATAAAACCTCTAGTTTAGAAGTTGGCTGCACCCCCTCCAACAAAGGTTTTTATATATAAAATTAAAGTTCATTATATGACGCATCCGATTTTGCTTGTTGTCCGCTTCAGAATGTGTCCCAAATTGCGAAAAATTGCTTGGATTTTGAAAACTAGTGTCACATATAATTGGCTATAACTTGTGACAAACATCGGCTATTGACGGGCAACATATCTAAAAAATTGCACCATGGACCTAGCAAAATAATTTGTATGATGGAATGCCAATTATATTACTGTAAAAATGCGCTGTGGGCATAAACTTAACCCCACCCCCTAAAATATAATTTTCTTATAAAAATACATTGTATAGTTTACACTTAGAATGCCGCATGCAAAGAAGGCTTTAGGGGCATAAAATGAATCAACGTAGACTGATGAAGGGGAATTATAAACAACATTGTCCGAACGTGTTCTAAGATGAAAATTTGGGGAAAATGGTGAAAAATGGTAATTTTTACTAATTTCTCAAAATTTACAACATTGTGATTAAATTTTGATAGGGGTTTGGAAAAACCACACGAGGATACTGGTCCAGAATTTGTAAATTTATAAAACCTCACATGATAACTTTTTTGTCAACCATTTCATATTTTTTAAATTTTTATTTAAATTTCTGTGCAAAGCCATATATATATATATATATATATATATATATATATATATATATATATTTCAACTGGTCACATAATGGCTAGGCTGATGAGTGAGACTCACGTATACAGGCAGTTATTTTCTTATTTTGTGGCGCATTTTGTGACAATAGACACAAATGACGATATATACAGCTTCGGACACTTCATATTTGATAATTGTTTTAAGATGGCGTCCAAAACGGCCACCAACATCGAATATTTTCAAACTTACCGACACAAATTTAACTAGGTTCGTCGTATGGGTATAATGAATTGTTCATTAAGAAATGCATTCACTGGTGCTCCTCAACAAACTAAAGAACTCTAATATCTTGTCTCAACTCATTTATTGTGATGAGTAATTCATTGATGAAAATGCCCAAAAAACTGTGCTCGTCCTCAGGGTAGCCATTTAAGTGCAGATATCCTCACATTTCATACACCAGTACTTTCTGACATGTCGGCGGCCAGATAACAACAATTCGCATGAATCATTGTAGCCAATTGCAAATCGCAGTAGATCCATAACTGCATTTGGATAGGGATGAAGTGTCATCGATGCGTTGTTGATGTGTAGGCTTTCGGGTCCCTAACGCAAATGGTTCAGTACTTTATAGGATTTTTAGGAAAATATTTGACTCTATTTAGCTGTTATGGTTCTGCCTAGCTTGTGTGTATATATTCTGGGTCATCTGAAATCATTTGGATTTGTTAACAATCCGAAGATTATAATAGTAGCATGGCGTTGATCTATGCTACGAACCCGATGGGCATGAAAGCGACAATGAGAGTGGACCGTCCGATCTTGATTACGCCTGAATCTTGCTTCATCATTGGTTATAGATTCGTTCTTATGCATGTGTATCTTGGTGCTGACCATTCCCGCTCTGTGTCCAGGGGATAACATTATTTACATGACACTCAAACGGGCAATGGGTAAAGGGACATACTTTAGCGACAACTCATATCGCTATGCCTAGTGTTATCATATAACCATAAACATGTATCTCGTGCATTATAGACGGGATATGGTTATATATGCCACACAACGTAGGGCTATATATGGAGCCCAAGTTTCATAGGGTAGTAAGGACATGGCATTCCATAATGGGCGAGTTATTGTGCCAAGTAGTTGCCAGATAGTTTGCACGAAAAACGTGTTGCTTCAGAAGTCTTCATTTGGTGTTATTGTTCTCGTTTTATAACAGGAGAATTTATTTTTTCGTAATTCATCGACTTGAGTACATGTCGGCTTGTCACATAAAGCACATACACATTATTGGCAGGATGTAAGTGGGTCATCATTGATATTAGTAGATTGTTGAAGTTGTTGCATAGTATGATACATTGCACTTCCTTTTCAGAATAAATTATTATGCTACCCTTTTCTTGCAACCGAGAATACATTCCTGGTATTCAGGAAGGCTTCACATATTCTGTGTCCATGACACAGTTCGAGTCAATGCCAATATTTATCAGGTGGTGATAACAAAGACTCCTTGACATGCTTCTATTGTTTCGTGAATGGTCGAGTGCATACTCTACATGCTGTTTCAAAAACACTGAATTATATTTGCCATTGGGTCGAATGTCACGTGATGCGGTCCGTGAATGTCGACGTTCGCTTAGAGTTAGTTCCTGATATATTGCTAGTATGTTACCACGAGGAAGCGGATACATGTATGCTGTTACATGCAGACAATGCAGCATGCTTCGTGCGGAAGCAAGTTATTGTTTTTTATTCCCATGACGTACATGTCGAAATACTAGAATGTTATGGTTCTCGTCGAATAGGAGCTGGGATAATTCTTCATACTGAAAACAAATAGGTCATGTGTCATTTCCGTGAACGACATATCGGGCAGTGTTGTCCACGATGTGTGTGAAACGTTGCTTCTAATTCACACGTTGACGGGCTACGACATTCAAAAACACCTATAAAATGAAGCCGTTTAACTTAATAGTCAAAAGCAGTAAAATCTTATGCGAATTTTGTACCAATTTGTGCAATCTATTAATGTTGACGATGACACTATATATCCTACCAAGTTTGCATGTTGGCTATATTATAGTGAGCCATAATGTCGTCAATTCGACACACACGTTCTTATGTTGTATAACCGAACACTGGAACACATCTACCGTCAGCAGCCACTGACTCCTTAAGAAATCACATTAACACATCTTCGTGTGAACTATACCAGTGATTGGCACAGCATACTAACTCCCCAGCCTGGTGTGCAATGTCCTGACATGGTCGCTCTTTGATTGAGTCCTACAAACAAGGTCGGATTATACTTCCTCCCGATATACTGTAACTGCTGAGCCTTGGCTGTAAATATTCATATGTAACCATGTAACGATGTGTGTGAGAATGTCTATAATAACCGAAATAGTGTAAATTTTGACGACTCATATGATGAGCAGAGTGAGAGAACTCAACTTATAGAATAGGAAATAGTTGCATGCCTTGAAAACTGTTTGGCAAAACAATATTATATACTGCAAAAGTCATTTCTTTATTGGCAAAACATCCTCTGTGTAACAACTAATTTCGTTAACATAAAATATTTCACCTGAACAGATGTTTACATCAGAGGCAACTTGAAATTGGAGGCCGGAAATTTGGGCATACAATTTCAATTTCTTCAGAAAAATTATATATTTTGATATTACTTATCTAAACTGACCCAAAAAGACACATGTTAGTGATGATTGTTTTAATATTTTTCACATTGACTTCTATCAAGTATTCCCCCAATAAATGAGTATTATAGTCCTTAAGACAATCAATTACTCATTAGGTTAAATTAAATGAAGCAATAGTAGAGTTCTTCGGTTTGTTATGGTTACCAGTGAACTCATGATTAACAATTCCCTTGTCCCCAGATAACGAACTCAGTCATGTCTGTGGCGGAAAGTGTGAGAAACTTCGATATTGTTGGCCGTTTTGGATGCTATCCTAAACTTATTGTCAAATATGGAGCGTATGTAATGCCATATATATTGTCAGTTGTGATCACTCTCACGACATGCGCGGCACAAAATACCATTCTGTATAACGTAAGTCTTACTCATAAGCCTTTGTAGCCATATGTGTTCAGTTGAAATATATATAATCTTTCCATAAAAATTCAAGTAAAAATTGAAAATTATACGAAATAGTTGCCAGAAAGGTGATCGTATGAGGTTTTATGAACTTACTGATTCTAGACCAGTGTTATCGCGAGGTTATACCATAGCCTGTTAAAATTTCATCACAATGTTGTAAGTTTTACATAAATTAGTAAAATATCTCATTTTTCACAATTTTTTTCAAATTTTAATCTTAGATCACGTTCAGACACCGTTATTTATAATTCCCTTCATCACTCTCTATACTCTTTCAGTTTATGCTTCTAAAACCAACTTTACATCCAGCATTCTAAGTTTAAACTACATAATTCGTTTTTCCGCAAAATTTATATTTTAGGGGGTGGGGTTAAGTTTAAACTCATACCACATTTTCACAGCAATACTCTTGGCATACCATTATTAAAATCGTTTTGGTATGTCATTGGGGCAATTTGTTAGCCATGTTGCGGATCAATAGCCCATGCTGTTCACAAGTTATAGCCATATATAAGTGACAATGTTTTTCAAAATCCAAGTAATTTTTCGCGATTTCAAAATATTTATCGCATTTTTTTCTAACTAGCTCATAAATTGGTCTAGTTTTGTATCTCATGTCATTTTATAATCATTTCTTATTAATATAAACGATATAGTGTGCAGTTTATAACTGCAATATTTTGTTTATGCTCTGACACTTGTACTCGAAAACGTTAATTTTATTTTAGGGGTAAGAGTTGTATTCCCTGAAAAAAACTATTTTGGGACACTTTCTGAAACGGGTAGCAAGCAAAATCTGATGCGCTATATGATTACCTTTAATTTGATATATAGAAACCTTTGTTGGAGGGGGGGTGCAGCCAATTTGAAAAATATCTTGCTTGGCCCACGGACTAATAGTGGGATACACGATGGTCATTTTGCTCAAAAGTATTGTGCATATGAGTAGCGGTCTATATTGAGTAATCTGCTGTGACGAGCTCAGCAACTTCTCGGAAACACATATCTCAAGTTATACCGTTTTGTCCTAGTCCACTTCGGTGCGATGGGGCTGTGATAAAACATAGAAGGAAGAACTGAACTAGAAGGACAGTTGACACCTAATGTATGATATGTGAAGTAAATGGAACCAATTTACCAACATTTAGAACTATAGATATGTAAAGAACATGTATCATTCCGATTATCCTTCCTAAACTGAAGTTCGTATATATGCAGGCAAATTCAGAAAGTAGTAGCATCTTTACGGCATTGCAAAAATCGTTTTAGGGATAACTGTCAAATCAGTAAACTCCATTGCGAATAAGTGTCTTTTTTATCGTCCAATTGGTATTATATCACGGAGAGAATTAATTTTTCAATCAATCACGTGAACATTTTCATCGTAAATCGATTACTGAGTTGTATTGATCTCCACAAATTGTTGTGTGGGAAAGTAAATATAACTTGCACTATGGTATCTTACTGAAGCCCGGAATGCAGTACTGTTTGTGCTAGAAGCCATCTAGGCCGCTCAATATGTGCACACGATAGGACTTATCCAGTGCTTGATCATTGCTCCATTAAATTTTGATGCTAATGTGCTAATTGCGCCCTTACTATCGCCAAGCAATTTGCATTAGGTTTTGCACAGTATAATACATTGGGATTCAAACAAGGTGATTCCCGGTGTATGAATGAACCACTCATCATCCCTTAACTAGTTGTTTAAACACATTTGAGAACTGACCAAACATCGTCCACTCTAAGGGAACCTACTCTGGGAGAGAGCATATGTGATGTCAAGGTGTTGTTGCCGAGATTATACTGACGAAACAACGCCCCCAAGAACTTCATCTAACTTATTCTGCTGCCATTTGGCTGCTAACCGGTGTTATTAAGAGAAAGATGTACAATGTTCAAGCATATACACGCAGCTGTTTCCTGTTCAATGTCACTGACAATGTACTGGTTCAACTTGTATTTCAATTAATTTTGTTAAGTAATGATGCAATTTCATGTGCTTGCCAGTTTTGAGTCCTCAACACATTGGTGAAATTGATTAGTCTTCTCGTATATAGCGTTATTTCGTGACATACATACACACCAGCTATATTTTACGAATAATGCTTATAGCTAGCTATGCACACACCGGTATACAATCCCTGAACAATTCCTCGCCATTCATGTCGACACTATGACAAAAATGGACACTCATTAGAACAGGACAAGGACAGGTATTGTATGTTAATACAGTTGCAGATCATTTTCTCTCATATGTCATTGAAAACAAAATATAACTGAATAAAATAAGAACGTGGAGGAATCCGATTCGTTAGTCATCCGCCTATCAATGGAAGTATTAATATAACGAACCATATCATCGCCTTTTCAAACCGATCAAACTATATATTCTGATTCGTCAAACACCCATGAACCTGGAGTACGAGCTTTGATCGGCATGGGTATTCAAACAATCAGTGCCATGCATCCCACCTCGTCATCGCAGCTATCAAAAATTAAATTCTTGTTATTCATTATGGCCATTTCCAGAATCAGAACAGCGTGCATACATGGTTTCTTTGCTTTTACAATATGCCTGAACATGACCATATCCCTGACAGTTAAAACATCGGAATGGATTCCAACATAAGTACTTAACTCTACCTTCATGTACCCAACCTTCAATGCTTGTGGATTTTCGCACGGGTTGAATGTCAGAAGATAAGTATCCAAAGGAACTGTTTGTCCATCAACTGTCTTTGAAAATCTACGGATGTCTGTAACTCCCTATGGTGCAAACTCTGCCAATATCTCTGACTCAGAAGAATCAGCTATATCGTGAGTTCTCAACACAGATCAATGTAGTGCGTGGAGTAATCAACAATGGTGTTTGTGCAATATATGTTAATTGCATCAAAGAGTCAGGTTAAATATTTCTTGAACATCCAATGAGAAGAGAGCCACTTAGTGACCCAGTCCTGATTGGTTTGACAGATTTTAATTATCCGGCTATGCTTTGTAGCATTTTAGCAATCACAAACACAGAAGGTCTCTTGACATTCGGATACAGAAGGTCTCTTGACATTCGGATCAAAACAAAGTGCAATGTTTCAGCATCAGTTATCATTCTTACGTTTTTCTTTGTTTTTGGAAATAATCGACAATTAAACCAGTAGCCGACTCGACTATGTTTCGGATTGTGGTCGGGCCAAAGACTAGTACATAGCTGAAGTGGTGTCAAGTCAATACATATAGCAGCCTCTCTGTACCTCCCCATTATGAGACAGGCGTGAGCATTACACGATTGAAACATGTAACAGTCACGAAGACGAAATACAAAGAGACATGGCTCGAAAGAAACAACATGAATAACAGAGCACACAACAAGACACCAGGAACAAAATACAACAGATGACAGACATTTAATCTAACACATTGTAGAGAGGCGTGACTAGCCGATTGCTTGAACAGGGTAAATGCAATGGCCCGTCTTGAAGAAATTTAGGACAAAAAGACGACCATGAGCTAACCCGTATCCGCTGGTCGATGCACCACGTGATACGGCAGCCCTGGACATCCAGGACTCCTACACCACACCTCACGGGATTCACCTCACGGGAAACCGTGTCCCACATTAGGGGATTCTTACCCCTCGCAGTGGAACGGTAGGCTTGTTTTTCGTCTATCCCGGGCCCACACAGGGCGAGTATTGTAGAACGAACAATATGCTATTTCGCCATCGGGTGTATACTGTCCTAGAGATTCTAGATAGCTATGGTTCGCTGGGCGTTTTATAAATAGATCATGGGTTTTTCCGGTAAGTGACTATTTGCAGTAGGTCCCTATTAGCGGAGGTCCCCGAATTCGCGGAGATCCCTAAAATGGTCGAAATAGGTTGATTTTAATGAGTGAACGGATACGTATTTTAAACAAATAACGACACGATCATCATTATAGTGGTTTGTTCTATCAATCATATCATCATCATCATCATACGGAATAAGTCTTGCGACTTTTCGTCCCAATAACAATATTTGCAATATTTGTTTACAAATATATGTATCGTAATTCGATATTTACTTGTGGGTCACTTGAACATATTACTTGTTGTCGAACTCGTATTTTATATAATAGAAGAATGAGTCTATGTATATTTTGAATTGATCGAGTGTTGGAGTCTCAACACGAAGTCTGGCAGAGAATGCCAGCTATTTACCACCCTCTGCGTGAGGAAATATTTTCCTATGGCCCTGTTAACAATGGGCATCTGTAGCTTTGTATTATGTTCTCTTGTTCTTCCTGATGAATGCCCTTCTAATAGGTCACAGGCATTGATATTGTAATGACCATTCAACAGTTTATATACCTCGATTAGATCTCCTCTAAATCTTCGATATTTTTAAGACATCAGATTGAGTCTTATCATTCGGTCTCGGTAGCATAGAGTTTTGATTTGACGAACTAGTTTCGTTGCTTTTCTTTGTATTTCTCTAACACAATGCTTTGATATTTGTGATGTGGGCTCCATGCAGAGTTAGAGTATTCGATGATAGGTCTGACCATGCTTATGTAGAGCGATTAGAAAGTGTCGATGTCCAAATTCGTGAAAGTTCTATTGACTATGCGATGATTTGAGAAGCTTTATTGGTTTAGGATATTGTAGGAAGGCAAATGTGGCCGTGTCAAATTGAGCTATAGCGATGAGATATCTCACAGGACAACACATTTCGGGTTTTCGTGGGGTGTGTATTCGCTGGATGTCTTATAGTTGCGTATGTAACTATTATGACCGCGTTAGTTGCTTTCGATGTTTAGTTATGAAGAATGGCTGGGCCATGCACTCTTGAAGATGTTATGGCGGGAACACAATGCCTGCGATTTTTGATCCGCATTTAGAAGCTTTCTGGTGTGGTGAATGAGAAACCTGCAGTAATAAGCCATAATTTTTTGTAATAATTTGAAGGATTAGTTGTTTTAACGGAATTATGAGGCTGTGCATTTATGTAACCAATATATTTTATATTATAATTTATATTTATGGCTAATAATATGATCTTGAGGGCGTTACCATTTCTGATTATGGTTTTCTTGTTAATTGATTGTTTCCATATTGGCCGAGTTGTGAGGCCGATGTCTGTCGTATTGGCCGCTAATACGACAGGCCGACATGGCTATGACGTCACTCCTTTGTTCATCGAGTCCAGTTTATAGGATAATGGATGGTTATTGTCGACATCGTACATTATTTTACAAACAACGATCCATTATTTTAATAACGGACGCTCAATATCCAATTTAACGGTTATTTTTCTGTGGACGATTTAATTTTATACGACTTGCATGTATGGTACCATAGTGTATGCACGTATATCACTATAGACAACGGTTTTCAAGTATAATATCGCACTTATTGGTTGCTAAAACATGACGGAAGGGCCAGACCTATATAGAGCCTCGTCACTCGGGTTGGGGTGAGGGGTGTATAACTTCAAATTCCAATCATGTTAAAAAATTTCGAATCTAATTCCGTTCCCGGGTGGCATGCTGTAGCACCCCTCACGATGAACTTAGACTAATATAGTAATTTACATGTAAAGGAAGTCAGTCCTTCGATCTTCAGTATTATCCGCGATCTCAAACTACAAGTTTGCCAAATATCCGATTATGAATACAGCTCGCACCAATATGTCTTTCAATGCTGTATAATTCTCCATAAAATCCGAAATATGCCGCATAAATAATTTAATACAAATGCCGAAATGTATTATAAGGGCAAAACTCCCGGTGATATTCGTAAATCTATCACAGAAGGAGCTCACTGTCGGTTCGTCGTGTCATTGAACGGTCGAAGACGCATGCATGGGGTATATACTGCCTGTCCATTAAGTTGACAATGGGTTAAGCTGTCACGCCATCCGTGCAGCCAATGAGCGAGTGAATAGGACCGAACACAATCATGCCGTACGACTCAGGTGTCTTGATCCAATTTCGGGTTAATCCTTTCTGATAAGAGGTGACACGTCAAATAAATGGACTCGGTCATGTGTTAAGTCAGATAATAGCTTCAAACTGTACATTATTTCAGCGAAATAGGCCGAGATCGTTCCATTCCCTGAAATAATGTACAATGTTCAGCCATTATCCTATACAGATATATACCATTGTGTGCTTATTAATTTAAATTAACAATTATTCCAGCAATTTGTATTCTTGCGAACTCTGTGAAGAACTTGCAGCGATTTCACAGTGCAGTCTGTTTCCACTGACATGGATACGGATACACGTGGTTCATCCACGTATATTTACTCCCAAATACAGTGACACTTCGTAAATCATCCGAAAGCAACTTAATATTAGAAAACTGGAGTGGTGGGTCCATAAAGTAGTAGTAGAGTCGCTTTTGTCCGATGTTAGGCTCCCGTGGTGATATTATGAACAAATATAAAGACCATGCTCATGAGCCAGTATATGGTATCTACGTAAGAAAATCATTTGATAAACATCCTGCGTTCGCGTCTGAGTGGTCTGATGAGGTCACAAAATGGCCGTCATGCTAATTTTCTTATGTTTGGTATTGCTGAAATTCATGACAAAAATATAATATCGATATCAAATATATGACAATCCTTTTGTACAATGTATGGTGTGGCACCATGGTTTATTTTTAAATAATACTTGGTCCTCTCGGTCAAAGATGGCCGCCAAAATAGCGACCGGAAGTGAGAAAATTTATGATTTTCCCTACATGTCGCCTACATCATTTCCGATTATATCGAACTCCAGTCATAAGATCATTTTCATTATAAATAACATGTTGTTTGCATTTTGCACTCATCCATAGCGGAAACCCACATGGTGGTGATAACCTATAATTATTTCCTTAAATGAAATTAGAACTAATCGGTAATATAATGGAAGTGAGCAGGATCGTATTTACATCAAATTGGATCCACAAACTCAGCTTCATCCATGATGTCAGCAGCCAAGATGGCGGCCAAATTACGATAATAAGTCAATTTACCCTCTTCACCCAATTACGTTTATGTCGTGTGGTGAGTGTAGTAGAATAATTGCTTACTCCAAATAATGATCGTCATGCTATTATAAAATCCTAATAATTGTCTTACCGCAATGACTCGAAATGCAAGTCATATCACAATTATTTTCTAAATAAGCATTGTGAAAAATTACCCAAACATTATACATTTAGACGTCAAATAACGTGTCCATCACAGGAGAACGATATCTCGATATCAAGTATCTGATTTAGATTATCCGAAGTGGAGTGATTGATATCTCAGTGTAATCATGATGGCCGCCAATGTGGCGCAAATGTCGAAATTTGACATTAAAATACACTGATGACTATTTCCGCAGTATATCCCAACGTGTAGGAATGACACTATTGTGATTCATATTATGATCATGCATGGGCTTTCGGTGAGAACATACCATTCACTATATAAAACCGGAATATATGTTCAAGCACATTAAATATATGGACTTGTGTGCCAAACTCGATTCTGATACCATATGTGGACAGAATAATGACGTTGCCAACCTCGCTAGGCGTTCTTGCATGTCTATAACGATTGAGTATATCTACCCGTACACTATACGTTTTAGCGAAGAATCCAATCAGATTACTGTATATAGCTAACATTGACTGGCTTAAAATCACCCATGGCAATGTTATCCCACTTTGGGAGATTGCACGGGGCCTTGTTAAGATATCATAGCTATAATCTAATCTCGTCCATTTCATCATGACATACCGCCCGTATAGGCGTGGTTGCATGACACGGTTTGGATAGTCTGTCGAAGTTAAACGGATAATATCCATACAATTCTTAAAATTAATCCTTGTATGGATACTCTTGTGATTGGAATTGAAAATCGACAAAAAATAATCAGACGATCATTTTGGCAAACATATATGTGTAGGAAGAAATGTTGATGTTTGCCTCATGCTTAAACTGCTTCTTGCCATCAGTCTCTAGATGTGCTTTAAATGCCGTTATTGTGACTAGAATTCATGCAATATATTTACTGGTATTACGGCGATATTGGCATAGTTTTATATTACTACATGTATGTATATATTTAGTTTGTCTCATATATAAGTAGCGTTTAATAACTATCTGGACCATCAGGCTCTCTCGATAGATGGGTTGATATGAAATGATTCCTAGGAAATTACTCTGATAAGCCTACATGTTTGATGTCGAAACCGGTCCACGATTAAACGTATACGTTAGTTGATTGATTTATTTATTGTAGGAACTGTTACATCGGAAGTCGTTCTATCGCCGGTATTGTGATGGTTCTTGACTGATTTGTTACGGTTCCTTATTATTAAAAATAACCATTTTCTGGACAAAATCACGCATAATTATAAATATGTTGAATATATTATACTTCCCTGAATGAACAGAGTCTGCAGAAGTGCCGTGTTATCGAAACCCGAACTCTAGATCACAATTAACTCGGAATTAGCGAGTTAACGCGTAAATATCAACATGCTATCACTGATAATCAAGCCACGTAAACGCAATTTCTTTGTTTTTGGTGGCGTATGAAATATGAAACGAATTCTGAACACGAACACTGAGTGTAAAGTATAACCGGGTTATTCTTTTGTAAAATAACCGAGGGTATATCCCGATAGAAGTTGATAATTTGGAACAGTAGTCTCGTAATCAACACGTGTGCGTGTTATACGGTTCTATTTCAAGCCAATCATGGCTGTGACGGTTCAAAACATAAGATTTATTCCAACGATTTCTGCACTTTGGGTCAAATGTTGTCATGTGTATCTCACATTTTAAACCAGATAATGACTGTAGCTTATGCCATTTACATAATACAATAGGTATGTTAAGAAATAATACAATAAATACCTAATAATAATAGTAAATGACATTAATTGGAAGAAACCAAATATTGAAAGTCGCGATGGGTATAATAACATTATCATGCCTGCCTATATAAATAACCAATGGTAATAGAAATCTAATATCAGGATATTATGAGATGTTATTCATTTAATTAATACAGGGCCATGATTGAAAAATCCAACACCGACATATTTCTTCCTCGAAAGTCCCGCCTAAGGGGAATTTACGCATGTTTGTCGCCCAGGCGTGAATATATATTATGAAATAACGTTCAACTGAATCATTGATATGTTATGGTGTGGCCGGGGGGGGGTATGGGTGGTGGGGAGGGACGGAGCTTGGACAGGGAGGTGTGCTCAATTGGTGTATGACCCAAACTTTGGTCAACAGTAACAAATTTCATACCTTACACTAGATTGGTTTGAAATTTCACCAACAATAGGGCCGACTTCTCTCAGGTCGACTTCGCATTGGGCCATCTTCATATGGGGTCGACTTCACATGGGCCCGATTTCACTTGTACTCTTTTGACCAATAGTCACATGATTTTGTAAAACTTCCTTTGGCTGATTGAGTTACTTTTGCAGGTTTAGTATTTGTACCCGTATTTACATTCCGGAATATCCCCGAGGATGCCTGACTACTCAGCCCAAGACCAGTTGCCACGGGGGTGAACTTGCATGTTCGGGGCGACTGCTATAGTCAAAGTCAAGTCAAAGGCGTGCGACCAAATAATTTTTTCTTTCACTTCATCCAATTTTTATTTTATTTAATATTACAAAAGATATATAGCCTTTACTAGTGTAAACAATTATTCCCTCTTACAGGCGAGTGGATACAATTAACTGCGTGATTGGTTGTAATCTTAATAGGAATCTGAGTGGCATAGTTTCACTGTCTAGAGGCTTAGAAATTAGAACAAACCCTGAGTGATTGCCGGTCAGATTATTCCGAACAGCAGAACAAGTGCGATAAGGAAATAACGAATTCTAGAATGCGTGTTTTCGCGTATAAAGTTTTTTTCTCTGTGAATTTTGGAAATGCAGGTATCCGACAGCAAGATTTATCGGCTGGCCATCTGTCAGCCTTGAGCAATTTTTTTAATAGCGCCCTAAAAAGTATACCCCCCCCCCCTCAAATTTATCCCAGACGTAAAAACACAGGTACTTGGAATTTGTTGCAAATTCACATGACTAATCTAGTAAAATGTATACAAATGTATATATTTTCATGAAGCTAAGACATAATGACACTATTTTAGGCCAAAATTGAAACTCACCATCCAAGATGGCCACCAAAATGGCCACCGGAAGTTAAACTATGACATTTTTTCACAAATATCTTCTAGATCAGTTAATGCTGTTCGGAACTGGCTGAGTAATATTACTTTATTTTGTATTTTGTATATTAACTGATCATTGGAGCAATTAAATATGCAATTATTGCAATGTTGGGCCTGCAAAACGCGTTATTATTCAAACTAGCTGGCGACTTGGTGAATTTTGAAAGGCGTAACACAGATTATTGAATAAGCTTAGATAGGCAGTGTAATTCATATAAATTGATGGCAAGTGGTGCAAATATCAACTTAATGCATATTTGGTTGTGTTTATCTTTGGTTAATTTCACGACATGGTAGGTTTGAACCATTATCCGCCCATATATTAGCCATAGTATTACCCGTATAAAACCGATTAAATGGGGAGAGATCAGACTCGATCAGGAGAGAACCCAAACAAATACAAAATTCGCGGCTTTCTTCGTTGTTATGACTCGCATAATGGAATTTTCGTTGGGGCCACCGATTGTAAGGGAAATGAAAAACTTAATCGAATTATCAGCTAGATGGGTCCAAAATGGCGTTTTAACTGTCAAAAACTCGCGAAAATGTATAATTTCGATCATAAGGAACCGTCACAAATCAGTCAAGAACCATCACAAACCGGCGATAGAACGACTTCCAATGTAACAGTTCCTACACAGTGTATAAAACTATACAAAGAGAAATGATATCCGATTTTGTTGTCTAAAATTAGTTTGTAATTGTTTGCTTCATAAAAGGAAATAAACAACGCCAGGTTCTAGATATGCGTGACGTCATGCTCGTTCGAATTAGGTTTCGCTCATTTTTTTAGTGACGATTCAGACAAACCACCACATTTCATTGTTAGTAGCATTGGCATTTCCCCAACTATTTAACCAACTAACATACATTATCATGTGAAAGTACATTCAGTTTCCTTTACAACAAACCGTGGAATCAGTCGCGCCCCAAACTGTTCTGAAGTAAAACGAATAACTTAACACTCCCCAAACGAGATAATGAGACTTTTTCCAAAGTTTGGCTCTAAATGTCAGAAATGTCAAACGAAAACCATTATTAACAATCGATGGTGATTTAGTATTGACATATGTCTTATATATTAAAATCATCACATTTGCGGAAAAAAAATTGGAACCGCAAATTCGCAAAAGGTATTCAAAAAATCGTTTTCCATAACACTCCGACCGCCGAGGTAATGAACATGCTTGTTGTTTGGCTAATGACGTGTTTTGTTCAATGGATAACTATAGTTTTTTTTCCTTATGCACAAGATATTTGCTGGACTGGTGACGAAATTGACGCCTTTGAGGTTTCTTCATAAAATCGAAGATGGCCGCCAAAACATTCGCTTCCCCGTGCCATCAGTAGTCAGCTATATAGTTGTGATAATTGACAAATGCCCAATGGGATTCGTGCAGGTAGTTTATTAGTATAATATATATATATTTATCACATGTTGACAAGAATTGGAACATGGAATTCTTAAAAATGGTCTGTATCTTCACAGCAAGTTTTATATAGATTATATAATATATATGAATCGAGGACACCTGTCCGGAAAAAAACCCATTATCAATTAATTTCAATTTTATTTAGAACATCTTATGACATAAATGGAACAATTTTTAAAACAGAAATCGGCGCGTAAACATTCGAAGCGTGACAAGGCCGTATCAATTGAGAGAACTCTATCTTGTTATCCAAATACAGCGAATTACGATCGAAATAAACCAATTTATTGTGGCTTTATAGATAAATAATATACCCAATATCCAGTTGTATTATGTGCTTGATTCACAATTGAAATCGTGATTTATAAATGAGTCGGTTATGGCGGAGGAACTTTTTTAGTCGTTCCCAATTATGAAGAAAATGTTTTCAATTCTGCGTAGTTGCGACGTTGTATTTTCTCAAATGGTCACGGTACCAACGGTGTTGGTATACTTTTCGGTAATATTAGTTGAATGCTTATTTGTTCGGTGCACAAATTGCCTGAGCACTCACCTGCCAGTTTTATTCAATGAAATAAGTACATAATATGAATAATAAGAATTGGAACCTGGAGTTAGTCGTGTCGGTCAATATCGTTTATTCGTTACAGACGTTCATAGTTTCATATCACTAGCCACGTGTGTGGCATTGCATGTGAGTCTACAATGTGTTCAAGGGTGTTCAAGTCAAACATTGCACCAGCTGTTAGTTGCATTTGGACAAAACCGTCACTGGGCACAACTGTTTTGTATGGGCATATTCTAAAATCGGAACTTAATAGATCATTGTTCATGTCTGTTTTGTTTGACAATAATGATATCACCAGAAATACTGTAATATGCACATTTCTCGGCTTCTCTTCATCATGTTCATATCCATTAGAACGTCAGTTAATGAAGTGGATGCTGGGGTCGATAACCAACGAACACAATGCAGTCAGTGTTATAAAACGTCGTACATATGCATAGCATCCCATTCTAATATTCTAAATGTTCCCATGTTTGCAGAACCGCCTGTATAGTATTTGTTGAAGTTAAAACAATCCTTCACCAAGTAAAACCATTGGTAACTGTACAAATGCAAAAATGTATGTTAAAACTGAAGTAGGACAATTTTCTGTAGCCACCATGTATATATATAATCAACGAAAATCAAAATTAACTTCGCTGATTCTTTTTATGGCATGTTGTTACCATCCGCATATGGTCCGACACAACGTGTTAAGACGCGGGTCGTTTATATTGATGTTATGCATTATGGCCCAAATTAGGCCGTCAACTATAACATGTTCAGGCCATTCCATTCTTGGTGGAGATAGTCCGCATACTACTTATCTGGTTTATTCTGAGTATTTACTGCAAAGGGTACCGTTGCGGTTTGGCAAGAACTGAGTTCTTAAGGCTTGTCTCTTGATTAGGAAAGGCATCGTCGATTGTCAATGACTATACCTAGAAATGAATTTTGTTTCACGTTCTCTGAAGAAAGCACATTTGAAGCAATGATGGATTGATTGATTCCGTGCCTCCATATATCTGATATATATGGACACATCGTGACCCACACGCGGTGCACACGCACGGCCGCATCGCGGTGTTGTTTCCGAGCAGAGCCTGCAATAGACATGTGATTGCGGTGTAACGAACGTCCGAGCGAGGTTATGTCCTATATGCCTTCTCACATTCAATATCAATATATTAGTCATTGTTTATATCCTAGACTTCTCTACCAGCGATCTTTCGCAGGATTCAGTTCAACATAATCTGACACAGATGAGCGATGCGAATGACACGTTCTTTTAAATATCTCGTACATGGTCACGCTAAAGCGGTCATTTCGATAGTTGCCATCTCTCGTTCTAATTTGTGACGAGGCATTCTATGGCGTGGGTATTGTACACGAATAACTTTCACTTTCTCTGACCACTTGTTGGAAAATTCCAACCCAAACTATGTGTGCAAATGGAATGCTAAGATGGACACCACAATGCCCTCTATACGGCCACGTCCTCCCACATCGACATAGAGACAAAAATCTTTTAATTTCGCCAAAACAAGGCGAAAACGGACACACACACGTCCTCCCACATCGAGATATAGACAAAAATCGTTTAATTTCGCCAAAACACCTCACTCAAAGATGTGACAGTTACACACTATAATGTCACAAGTGATCAGAGAAAGTAAAAATTGTTAATATACAATACCCATGCCATATAATCCCTCGTCACACATATTAGCTGGTTTATGGTGTGGAAAATTTGACATTTGAACGACCATCTTTGAGTGTGTGGAAAATCTCGAAATAGTCAATTCTTTCAGCTTTCTAGTATATATATTCTACATTGGGGGCATCAGAATTTCTTTTGATCCGTCAAACCCCGGTAAATTGCCTTGGTTACTGGAATTTTAGAGGAAAATAGATATTTGAAAGATTTCAAGAATTCCCGTTCCTTTTCTTCTGAACGTGTGATAACATTAGAAATGTTGAACGAACAAATTACTACCTACATAATCCCGATTCCGTTTGTCAATCATCACAGTTATATATTCGATTTAAAGCGGACGTTTTGGCGGTCATCTTAATTTTTATGAAAAAAATCCAGCTGAACAAATCTGGAAATTCTCAGTTTTGTCTCTTGTACAGTAAATATATTCTGCATAAGGAAAGGAAAAAAATATAGTTATCCATAGAAAAAATCTTCATTATCCAAAAGACGGAGGACCAGTATAGGCGGCCGGACTATTTGGGGAAATGGGTATTTTACTTTTACGAGTTTGCAAATGTGACGAGTGTCAATATATAAGCTCATATGGTAATAATAAGTTAACACAGGGTGTTAATAACTGTTTTAGTTGGACGTTTCTCATCCTTTTAGTCGAAAGTATGGAAAAATGCTAATTTTCTCGTTTAGGGGAGTGTTGAGTTTTTCGTTTTAATTTCGAAAACTTTTAAGCGACTGACTCCACTATTTGCTTACGTGCGTGGAATTGAATGTACTTTCATGTATACATTTCATGCCACTTGATTAAATAATTCGCCAAATGCCAATGATACAAAGATTGAAAGGTGGTGGTTTGTCTGAATCGACACGAAAGAAAACGCGCGAAACAAAATTCGAACGAGCATGAAGTCACGCATATCTAGAACTTGGCGTTGTTGTTCATTAGACTTTAGAAAGCTATCAATTCTAAACTTTTGTATGATAAAAAAATCGGAGATATTGTCCCTTTTCTGTAATTTTATAACGAAAAGTTAAAATTGTCCATTTTCGAAAAATTACATAACATGCGGGGTGAATTTCTTTAGATAATCATCTGTATTAAAAAAAACGCGTCCTAGTAAGTCTATGCGAAAACCGGATCGGAAAATATAGGTGGTATAAATTCCCTCTCCGGTTGACAACTTGCTCCAGCTGCGCCTGGACTAGCATGCTAATTCAATTCCTTCACCAGAATCAACATAGCACGTTACGAGCTGTTATTAACTCCAGATATGACTTCATAATATGCTGTAAGAAGTTTGTTGACTACGTTTACCCATAATATCATTCAGTATGCAAAACCTGGATTCCAGAGTATATTGGACATAATAAATCAAACTGATGACACATGAAGACCCATCACTACCAATGGATTCTTCACCCATTTCCACACCGTGTGGCCGCACAGTTCGTCAAAAACGCAGGAATTATTAATATAATTGGCCTATGTATAATTACGGCTCGTATCTATTGCGTTTATGTTCTTTCGTCGTCTAAAATGCGTTTATGTTCTATCGTCGTCTAAACTGCAGGATTGGATATGCAGCGCAGATGTCACATGTAAGTATCCTAGTCTTTCCTGTTGCTTTCGATAAACATGAATCAAGTGTGACCGTCAGCATAGCCATAACATAACCATTGTCAAGAACCACTTTCATGTTGAACTGAAATTCATTGTCCCACTAAACCCTTCACGTGCCTAAATCAATATGGGACATCAATTTTCTGTATACTATCGATGGTCCATGCCAACTTACTGTGTTCATGTCAAGTCACCTTTCGTGTATTGGACGAATCACTTTGTGTAGCTACGTCAAATTATTTGAAAACCAAGTAAGCCAACAACCAGACACACTAATTCGTGTTGTCAGGGATCTGGCCTGGTGTATGATAATGTTCATTTCAACTGAATAAACGTGTTCTTGGGGGGGGGGTCAAATATTATACTGAGTAGTAAACATGATTCCAATGTATGCTATGAAAGTGGTTGGGCTACTTTGAATACCATCATCCAGATTTCAAAATCTGTTATCCAGAATATATCACTTTAGTCTGGATACGGACGCTACCCCTTGTGTGGAATCCAGAGTATAATATTTCCACCAATGGGGTCTATTCTAATTTGATCTATCGTGGTTATCAATGCGCATGAAACCTGCTACGTTCAGCTAAACGATGTTCAAAAGAACTCACTATGCAAATTTTTTTCAAGGTCACAGCGCAACTAACAGTGAGACAAGCAGGCCAATAGCAGCCAAATAATTGATTCTACTATTTTTGTGTTTTCTAAATAAGGATTTGTTGTTTCTTGTTGCTAAGAGTCATCGTTTTTCAGAGAAGTACAATGTCCATTTAATAGCTATCATCAATAAACAGATGTGTACTGCTACGTTATCTGATACAAACTAGGCACTTGCTGTCGATGATATATCATGAAAATAACTAACATCAACGCTTATCTGCATAATTGATTGCCATTTGGTATGTTAACCACCAATATCTCTCAATTAGTACTCCGTCTTAGAGTATAGGGCAGAAGGCTAGTCATTGGGCTTGTACCACTTGTCCCTCAAGCCAGGAACAGATGGGCGTCTACACATATACATGCCAATTTCGCGTACATCATTGAAATTCTCTTAAACTCCGTCCCCACTTATATTAGAAAATTGAAAGACACGGCACATATGAACTATAAGACATCCGTTCATTTGTATCAAAATTCAAAGCTATGCGTGTTCACTTAAAATAAGCCGATTAACCTGATTCACCATGACGGAATGTCAGCGCGACATTTGGTGATGTTATGGGCACTGACCGTTACATTTTGTCTGTCATCTTGGTAGCCATATTGGATGAAATTAAACAATGTTATTGAAGTGTGATTATAATTCCATTGTGGTATGAACGTTTCTTCCCCCTAACTGAATTCCGCCCATTTCGTTGAAACTAATACTAGAATATCGGAATTAACGTTTGGCAAAAATCTATAACTATGTTGTCTAAAGTGGATTTTTGACAGATTGAACATTTTGTGTAAAATACAACTGTTGCACTACATTTTAATTCGCAGTCGCTACCAAACTAAAGTCATTTACAAGAGATATTTGAAGATCGCAAAATTGTTGATTTTTTGTGTGCCATTTTTGGCAGCCATGATATTTAACTGGAAAAACATTTGCCCCCGAATTTCGGTACTGTAAGTAGTACGTGCCACTCGTTGGGTCCAATCGTAAAATTGGGCATAAGTGTATTTTGAGTATGTTAGTACTATAGTACTATATATTTGAGAATCGTTGATAAAAATGGGCGTAAGTATATTTTCGATAGAGCAGGTCGCCAGAGCGTCATGTGTTTATATTTTTGGCTAACAAATTGGTTCATCCTGTGAAGTTGTTTTGATATCTCGGCCGACTATTGCGTGTCTGCAACTAAATAATCTCAGCTTAAGATGGCTTAACCAAATTATTCATAGAGCAGGTCGTCATATTTGAGCATCATGTGGGTGTGTGTATATTGTTGGTTCATCGTGTGAAGTTGCTTTGTAATCTCGGCCGACTATTAAATGTCTGACACATCAACTAAATAATCTCAGCTTAAGACGGCTTAACCAAATTATGTGCTTAAAGGTTCAGACAGGCATACATCTTACTGAAAATATTCACGGCCGACTATTAAATGTCTGCAACCGAATAATCTCAGCTGTTTATCGTGTTAATGCTAATACGTCACATAATCTTATCACACGTACATATTAGCAGCTTATCGAACTATGCATACATACGCTCAAATAATATGTACAAGTGGGTATACATGCAATACTTGAAGTTACTTTCATGTTATTGTTATTTTGAACTAACTTAAAACATGATGATGCAAGAAAACTAAGATGTATGCATCAGGTCGGCCGTGAACTATCTACCATAGAATTGTTGTAGCTATCTAGCAGCTTATCACGTGATCAGTAAGTGTGCCAATCGGGTGTCCACATATGTCCACAATGTTTTATTTGCAATAATTGGACATTATACTCTCACGTAAATAACAAGGAGCGTTTATTCATTACCTCTCTATCACGATGAAGTTATTAAGCATCGTGTAGCACTATTTCACCAAAGGTCACATGTTAGACGTACACACGTATACATACATAATATCAGACTAAACAAAGCTATTGATATGTTTCTTTCATCTTTTATATGATGGCGCTATATGTTATATACTCGATAGACCTAGTTACAGTCACGATCGCACATAAGCGAAACAAACGCTCTTTATTTAAATAACAGGGAGGCTACTCTAACACTCTTAGTTTTTCCAACAAAATAGTTATCAAATTCGATCACCAATAGAACTGTCTGTGAAACAACGATGACTTATAACAATCTTTAACTTATTTATCGATCTATGCTAGAACATGGCCGCAACAAAATCATGACCATAACAAAAAACACTACCTTACCATTACGCATGAATATAAATTTACCATGCGTAAATATTGGCAGATTATCGTCTGATGAGCAAATCCTATGTTTACATTATACTTAATCTCAGGTATGACTAGAATTGTATCATGTGTGCACACATATATATATATATATATATATATATGGTCATAGCGTGACGAGCAAAATGTGATGTTTACACACTTAAGCTATGGACAAACAATACATCTCGCATCTACAGTGGAGTCTACTTCATTGTGAATTAAGTCACTCTGGGTTATTTGACCATAAACCTGTTACACCTTAGCCCTTGGTTTATTGTAATTTAATAAAAATTTTACACATCGTGATTGCTTTCAAAAATAGTACAACTTCCTGTTGGTAATACACGAATGAAGAGTGTTTCATTCATACGAAATTACTACACGAATGAACTGAAATTTATATTTCACATCTTCCCAACAACAGATACAGACATAGTCATAGTGTTATACTGTCTTGCATGTACCCATGCTATGACATCATTAGAAGGGGCAATACACTGAAGGAGTTAAAGTGACACGAAACAAGGGACGTGATGCAATATTGGTGTTTGAATATTAAAGGAACACAAGACACTCTAAAGGGACACAAGACACTCATTATGAATGAATGTTAACAATACAAGCGCAGTGGTTGAAAGTTAAAATGACACAGAACAATATTTAAAGTTCAAATTTTCGGGCACTTAATGCGCCTTTTATCATTACGTATCGTTTCTCACTCTACAATTCCCAATAATCCACTCACTCTCTCCCCGCTTTTAGATATATAACGAAAACGAGAATATCATGTTGATGAATTTTATTGAAATTTAATCGTCCGAATTGTCACCACTTTCGTCAGAAGTGTCATTTGTTTCGTCCATGAATTTTCTAGCATCGGTTTGTACTTTAATATTGACATTTTCACTGCATCACATTCTCCATAACCATTATTCAAATAATTGTCGACTTTATCCATGACTCTGTTGTGCAGAGTCCCATTGCGCAGCTGCAGATACGCAAATATTGTCATAGCATAACCATTCATAAATTGCTTCATATCTTTACTTTTAAGGTCCTTGTCAGCTTTTACTCTTGCTTCTGTTTCTTTCGAGCCATTTTCCTTATACGTGTCCACTATATCACTCCATTCCTCATGTGTTTTATCTCTACTCTCATCACACAAACTTTTGAAGTATTCATCTTCATTCAATTTAATTTTCTTATTCTGACTATCATCCGTGTCCTCAGTTAATTTTCGTTTTAACTTATTTTCTTGACACCAGTTTTTTTTACGTGTCTCTGAACATCATAATGATCTTCGAACAAAAGCCCGCAGTCATTACAAGGGTACGTCATGTCTTCTCGAATGTCTATGTTTTGACGGTTCTTCTTATTAATTTCATCGAGCTCACCAGGTGGCCTTATGTCGTTAGTATAGTCATTATGTTGACCCTGGGGCACAATATAATTATATGCTATGCCCTTCTGTTGACCAGGGAGTTCTCTGTCATCGTATTTCATCGCATTCTGTTGACCCTGGGTCTCAGTGTCTTTTGTATGTTTTTTCATCCCATTCTGTTCATCTGGGTGTTCTCTGTCTTTTTGGAGATTATATTTCATGCCATTCCATTCACCCATATGTTGGTTCGTGTCCTCTTTTAGTACATTCTGTCGCAGACGTAATGTGTCCGGTGTTGTGGCTTTTAAATCCACCAGTAGGTAACCGTACGGTTCACTCGTCGCTTCCGAAAACTCTCGAACCATACGCTGAGGACATTCAGGATACATCTGTCTTGATAATGTTGAAATTAATCCCTTGTCGATTGGGTTATTGAACAATACCAAATATTGACAATTTCGTGACGTAATTGCGGCGTTTTGCGGTATTTTACTGCGGCGGCGCCGGCAACAACGGCGGCAACGGCGGAGGCAACACCACCATTGCCGCCGTTGTTGCCGCCGCCGTTGTTGTTGCCGCCGCCGCCGTTGCCCCCGTTGCCGCCGTTGTTGCCGCCTCCGCCGGCGCCGGCGCCGCCGCAGTAAAATACCGCAAAACGCCGCAATTACGTCACTACCAATGACGAGGGAACCACTCGGTGAAATTGATTTTATAGATCGAAAAGTGATACCGAGGATAGATTGACCAATGACGGCTATTGTATCTTTTGACAGATATGCGTGCCCAGACTCGTTTGATGTTCGCTATCGCATTACTATGTTTTAATAGCCGAGACTTCACTTCTCGTCTGACTCTCTTACCGACAAGACCTGTCTACACAGTGCTTCTCCGGCAGACTATTTCATCTACATAAAGTTATCAAACATACGGACAGGACATATTTTAGGTTATAAGGAACATTTGTATAAAGGAAATCCATATACCGAGACATTTTAGTCAAGTATAAATGAAGCACCAGTGTTCAATTTGCTCTAGTGGGTATGTGCGGAACAATGATTTGAAAAGACATGTACAATCTAAGCACACTGAGTTTATTAACCGACACCCACAGCAGCAGCACCAAGCAGCAGCAACAAACAGTAGCAGCAACAGGCAGCAGCATCATCAGCCACTACAACAGCCATTACAGCAACACCAGATACTACAACACCAGCAGGGGAAACAGCAACAAAGCGACATAACATCCTGCTTTGATGATCCAATGGCCAATGTCCAAGAAGATTTTATTTTCAAGCATCCATTCACGGCATGTCTAAGTGGACCGACATCTAGTGGGAAGACATACTTCGTGAAAACCTTGCTACAAAAGTCTGCCTCAAAAATATCACCCGCACCTGACAAAATAATATGGTTTTATAAATATTGGCAGCCCCTATTAGACGAAATAAAGTATACCGTCACCCCTCAGGTCAACTTTATACGAGGAATACCAGCAAACTTGGATTCTCTTATCAACCCCCTGTATAAAAATCTAGTTATACTCGATGACTTGATGCAAACTTCATCAAAAGACCAGAGAGTAAATGATTTGCATTCCGAAGGAAGTCACCATTTGAACTTTTCTTTGATAAGTTTGAACCAGAATTTCTACTACAACAAAGATCCAACGCAACGACGAAATTGTCAATATTTGGTATTGTTCAATAACCCAATCGACAAGGGATTAATTTCAACATTATCAAGACAGATGTATCCTGAATGTCCTCAGCGTATGGTTCGAGAGTTTTCGGAAGCAACGAGTGAACCGTACGGTTACCTACTGGTGGATTTAAAAGCCACAACACCGGACACATTACGTCTGCGACAGAATGTACTAAAAGAGGACACGAACCAACATATGGGTGAATGGAATGGCATGAAATACGATGACAGAGAACACCCAGATGAACAGAATGGGATGAAAAAACATACAAAAGACACTGAGACCCAGTGTCAACAGAATGCGATGAAATACGATGACAGAGAAGTCCCTGGTCAACAGAAGGGCATAGCATATAATTATATTGTGCCCCAGGGTCAACATAATGACTATACTAACGACATAAGGCCACCTGGTGAGCTCGATGAAATTAATAAGAAGAACCGTCAAAACATAGACATTCGAGAAGACATGTCGTACCCTTGTAATGATTGCGGGCTTTTGTTCGAAGATCATTATGATGTTCAGAGACACGTAAAAAACTGGTGTCAAGAAAATAAGTTAAAACGAAAATTAACTGAGGACACGGATGATAGTCAGAATAAGAAAATTAAATTGAATGAAGATGAATACTTCAAAAGTTTGTGTGATGAGAGTAGAGATAAAACACATGAGGAATGGAGTGATATAGTGGACACGTATAAGGAAAATGGCTCGAAAGAAACAGAAGCAAGAGTACAAGCTGACAAGGACCTTAAAAGTAAAGATATGAAGCAATTTATGAATGGTTATGCTATGACAATATTTGCGTATCTGCAGCTGCGCAATGGGACTCTGCACAACAGAGTCATGGATAAAGTCGACAAATATTTGAATAATGGTTATGGAGAATGTGATGCAGTGAAAATGTCAATATTAAAGTACAAACCGATGCTAGAAAAATTCATGGACGAAACAAATGACACTTCTGACGAAAGTGATGACAATTCGGACGATTAAATTTCAATAAACTTCATCAACATGATATTCTCGTTTACGTTATATATCTATAAGCGGGGAGAGAGTGAGTGGACTATTGGGAATTGTAGAGTGAGAAACGATACGTAATGATAAAAGGCGCATTAAGTGCCCGAAAATTTGAACTTTAAATATTGTTCTGTGTCATTTTAACTTTCAACCACTGCGGTTGTATTGTTAACATTCATTCATAATGAGTGTCTTGTGTCCCTTTAGAGTGTCTTGTGTTCCTTTAATATTCAAACACCAATATTGCATCACGTCCCTTGTTTCGTGTCACTTTAACTCCTTCAGTGTATTGCCCCTTCTAATGATGTCATAGCATGGGTACATGCAAGACAGTATAACACTATGACTATGTCTGTATCTGTTGTTGGGAAGATGTGAAATATAAATTTCAGTTCATTCGTGTAGTAATTTCGTATGAATGAAACACTCTTCATTCGTGTATTACCAACAGGAAGTTGTACTATTTTTGAAAGCAATCACATTGTGTAAAATTTTCATTAAATTACAATAAACCAAGGGCTAAGGTGTAACAGGTTTATGGTCAAATAACCCAGAGTGACTTAATTCACAATGAAGTAGACTCCACTGTAGATGCGAGATGTATTGTTTGTCCATAGCTTAAGTGTGTAAACATCACATTTTGCTCGTCACGCTATGACCATATATATATATATATATATATATATATATATATGTGTGTGTACACACATGATACAATTCTAGTCATACCTGAGATTAAGTATAATGTAAACATAGGATTTGCTCATCAGACGATAATCTGACAATATTTACGCATGGTAAATTTATATTCATGCGTAATGGTAAGGTACTGTTTTTTGTTATGGTCATGATTTTGTTGCGGCCATGTTCTAGCATAGATCGATAAATAAGTTAAAGATTGTTATAAGTCATCGTTGTTTCACAGACAGTTCTATTGGTGATCGAATTTGATAACTATTTTGTTGGAAAAACTAAGAGTGTTAGAGTAGCCTCCCTGTTATTTAAATAAAGAGCGTTTGTTTCGCTTATGTGCGATTGTGACTATAACTAGGTCTATCGAGTATATAACATATAGCGCCATCATATAAAAGATGAAAGAAACATATCAACAGCTTTGTTTAGTCTGATATTACGTATGTATACGTGTGTACGTCTAACATGTGACCTTTGGTGAAATAGTGCTACACGATGCTTAATAACTTCATCGTGATAGAGAGGTAATGAATAAACGCTCCTTGTTATTTACGTGAGAGTATAATGTCCAATTATTGCAAATAAAACATTGTGGACATATGTGGACACCCGATTGGCACACTTACTGATCACGTGATAAGCTGCTAGATAGCTACAACAATTATATGGTAGATAGTTCACGGCCGACCTGGTGCATGCATCTTAGTTTTCTTGCATCATCATGTTTTCAGTTAGTTCAAAATAACAATAACATCAAAGTAACTTCAAGTATTGCATGTATACCCACTTGTACATATTTTTATTTGAGCGTATGTATGCATAGTTCGATAAGCTGCTAATATGTACGTGTGATAAGATTATGTGACGTATTAGCATTAACACGATAAACAGCTGAGATTATTCGGTTGCAGACATTTAATAGTCGGCCGTGAATATTTTCAGTAAGATGTAGGGCTGTCTGAACCTTTAAGCACATAATTTGGTTAAGCCGTCTTAAGCTGAGATTATTTAGTTGATGTGTCAGACATTTAATAGTCGGCCGAGATTACAAAGCAACTTCACACGACGAACCAACAATATACACACACCCACATGATGCTCAAATATGACGACCTGCTCTATGAATAATTTGGTTAAGCCATCTTAAGCTGAGATTATTTAGTTGCAGACACGCAATAGTCGGCCGAGATATCAAAACAACTTCACACGATGAACCAATGTGTTAGCCAAAAATATAAACACATGACGCTCTGGCGACCTGCTCTATCGAAAATATACTTACGCCCATTTTTATCAACGATTCTCAAATATATAGTACTATAGTACTAACATACTCAAAATACACTTATGCCCAATTTTACGATTGGACCCAACGAGTGGCACGTACTACTACTGTACTGAAATAATCCGTCCGTTCTTATGACAACCACACCTCTGAACTGACAATGACGTCGTTGTGATATGTCATAACCCCCCCCCCCCAGTCGCGGAACGAGGACGTCTAACAAACTGTTTCTGTGTTTATGGCAAAGTAAGTGTCATCCCTTTCAGAATGATAGTCTCTAAAAGAAATTCCACGGAAGTACATAAGCGACTCTATACTATAGCCGAAATTAACAAAATAGCCTGTACTTGTCAGGAAGTATTTGTTTTGACTCCCTCCCCCTTAAAATTTGTTAAAGACGACCCCTATTGTCACAGAAAACAGCTATTTCCTACTGGAATGAGTGCAGAAAAGACAGACTGAAGCCCTACTTAAATGACGCTCCTTTGCGGGATCATCTTTGTGGCTCCTCACCGCAAGACCGCGAATATCGTTCCGCGCAGAACCCGATCTCTATGTGGTGTATGATAATTAGAATTAATGAATGAAGAATCCACACGCAGTAGGTCGGCCATATATTGAAATTCTCAAAAGACAGCCGCCGACGACGAAAAGGAATCCTGCTATGGTTTGACCTTCAGCCGACACAGACTGTGTTTAAGTTTGGTTATCTTAACATGCCACATATATATACATGTTTGCGGTGTCCTACAAAGGCGCACCCATAGACACGATAATTCTCAAGTAGAATACATGATTAAAATACTGCCCAAATTCTACATATAACACAAGCTGAGGCCGCAACATATATACCGCCGACTGATGACTTCATGTGTACTTATGCGATCAAAGTCCGTGGTGTTTATATAGCAGTGGCATACCGTAGCTCCATTATCGGACCGACATCAGAACACACACACAAAAAGATAACTAAAAGGTCAATAGCAATCCCAATAATACCTTACTATACGCAGACGGATGTTTCGCGGAAATGAGATTCTAGTGACATATCCCGTAGAAACCTGCGATCAATATATGGCATCTATTTCTTGAACTAGATGCCGGCGTTAAAGCTTGCTAAATCAGATACATACACTCCGTACATAATCAAGATAGCTCAACGTATTAGATCCCAGAGGCAGTATAAGAGATGGAAGGCGGCCGATAGGACAATGATGTCGAAGTACATGTAACCAATTTAGATGGTATGGTAGATAGTCGATATCCATATCACCATGTGTTCACCTCCAATTTAATTTTGGGTTATAAAGAAAGCTACTCAAAAGTCGAGTTCAAATGAGCGGGTGGGGCTCTAACAGGTAAAACATATCGAACCAATAATTTGGATTCTCCATATTAAATTACAGTTAATCTAAATTTAAACCTTTTAACCATTGAATTGTGTTGTCTGTTAAACTCACATGGCGGTTTTGGCCTAATCTTATACCTAGTAGTATATATCGCTATCGCTCTGGAATGAAACGGTCACGGAACAACAGACATAGGGCGTGCTTATTACTCTTTATGGAACATGTCTTACTTCTGCATTTACTCTGAGTTGTACCGCGATAAGATATATTGTTGTTTTTTTTTGCAAAAAATAATATCATTCATCCATGTCATAACGTCACCGAAAAACTAAATATCCAAAACTAAACCCAATTGCTCCAAGAGTAAAACATCATGTGAGTATAATTGAATTGAATTCCAAAAGCACCTTTCGAAGCCGTTTCATTTTAACTATAACAGGGACCAATTTCTAGGAAATAAGATGCAATTGATATGGAATGCTTTACAAACTCCAGAAAAAGAAAAACAATCAATGATTGTCTTAAAAACTAAATCGACCCTTGTTATGTACACGTATATAACTGAGTGACATCGCCTCCACTGATTGTCTTGTCGTGATACGACCTATAACCGCTAAGTCATTGCTAAACCACAATTGATCAACCAGCCATTGAGATTGGCTCAGGATCAACTTGCAATATTCAGCCATCCACTCTCGTCTAGCACTGATGGTGTATATTCACATTTCCTGTCTAGTAACGTCGTTGTGGAGCAGGGCTTCCTGACAGCTGTCCATGTTGTTCGCTCCTCGGGGTAATCTCTTAATGAGAATCTCGTGCTCGCGTCCCGGAAACAATATATTGAGAACGCAGACCATCAAGCCGAGTCATATAAATTAGCTGATGTTATCGATTGCGAAGCCGTCTAAGGTTGCGTCTTTACCATTCCAGCACATATGTTCTTATCAGAGTTCTTTTATTTGTCTGTTCCTGGCCAAATTTGGTGGACATATTGCAGTAGGGTTTGATTCGCAAAAGTATTTATCCTCTGTCGAAGTTCTCAATAGTTTGTGTTTCAGACGTTCTTTTCTACCAAATTACTCGGTTAGGTATATGCTAAATTGATGTATATATTGTCCTTCGGATGTCCCAAACGCGCGTTAATTTCATATAACGCACTACCCACGAGTTACGAGTTATACCATATAACGCGTTTGTCCAACATATTTCCCGATAACCTACACAAACACCCCAAGAAAGTAAGTCCCCTGATATAATAATAATAATAATAAAGAATTTGTATATAGCGTTTTATCCCAGATGGCCCAAGCGCTTACATTCCTACTAGTACCCTGCCCTCTATCACACGTGATATACATACATCTATACACACCGCATACCTATATACACATACATCAAAATAATTAAACAACATCTGAGATAACTTCCCCATAGTGAGCACAGAATAATTCACTCTTTAACAAAGATTTGAATTCGGTCAGAGAGTTTGCAAATCTTGTGTCGTGTCTCAGTGAGTTCCAAACATTTGGCGCATACGAATCAAATGCTCTATCGCCATAAGTTTTCAATTTTTTTGATGGAATACCCATTAGAGCTTGTGCCTTTGACCTCAGATTCGTGAGGCAATACAGGGAGAATGCTTGAACTAGATTCTGATTTTTTATAACAGAATGACGCACAGTTGTAGTCTATACGTGCACGAATGTGATGGTAGTGTAGTTCTTGTAGCAATGGTGTTACATGTGAAAATTTTGGTTTGCGGGAAACAATCCTTGCAGGAACATTAATTACTTTTTGCAATTTATCCAAGTGTTCAGTTGTGATATCGGCGAGAATGGCATTACAATAGTCTAGTTTTGAAAATACAAATGAAGAAACAAGTGTCTGTGAGCATGTCTGTGTTAAATATGGCCGTAACTGCGAGATGCGTGAAGCTCCATAAACATGGATTTGCACATTGAATTGACCTGTAAGTTCATGGATAGTGTGTTATCCAAAACAACACCTAGAATTTTGACAGACGGTGATCACTGAATATCTGAATCGCCTACTTTAATATGGTGAACGTCAGTGTGTTTAATGCGGTAATCGGTTCCACATAGCATCAACTCAGTTTTTTCTTCGTTTAACTTAAGTTTATTAATTTCCATCCACGATTTTACATCAGTTATACAGTCCTGTATTTGTTTCAAGTTTTCAATTATGTCACAAGGCGGGAAAGAAAGGTACATTTGAATATCGTCAGCATACATGTGGTAACGAACACCATTGGATATAATTACATCACCGAGCGGCTTGACGTACATCGAATATAAAACAGGTCCTAAAACTTAGCCTTGCGGGACTCCGAAGTGAAGCAATTTAGGTTCCGAGAACGTGTCGCCAATCTGTACTTTTTGTGTACGATCAGTCAGATATGGTTGGAACCAATCGATAACAGTTGCCGATAAACCAAATGTGGAAGAGAGCCGCTTAATACGGATGGAATGGTCGATTGTGTCGAACGCGGCGGACAAATCCAGACAGGCAACAATTGTTACAAGGCCTTCATCTGCTGCATTGAGGAGATCACTTGTGATGCATATTAAGGGCGTTTCTGTGCTATAATTCTTTCTGTATGCAGACTGGAATGGCTCATTGAGTTTGTTGTTATCCAAGTGATCACGAAGTTGATACAACACGACACGTTCTAACATTTTAGAGATGAATTGCAAGTTTGAAACGGGCCTGTAATTTGTTAAGTTGTTCCGGTCCAATCTTGGCTTCTTCAGGAGTGGTTTAACAATTGCATGCTTAAAAATGTCAGGAAAAACGCCATGTCTTAAAGATGCAGACTATCGTAGCTCCATGTTGTGCTAACTCAGCCAATATTTGACTCAGAAGAATCAGCTATATCGCGAGTTCTCAGCACAGCTATTCTACTGTTCAATGGCTTGTGAGGAGTAATCAACACTGGTGACTGTGCAATAGATGTTAATTAAACAAGAGTGTCAGCTTGAATTTGTCTTGAACATTTGATCAGAAGAGAGCCACATAGTGGCCCAGTCCTCATCGATTTGACAGATATTAATTGTCCGTCTTGAAGCGTTTTATTTATCACAAACACAGAAGGTCTCTTGACATTTGGATCAAAACCAAGTACCAAGTACTGAGGATATACCTCAGCATCAGTGGAACTTGCCGGGTGGTCATTCTCACATTCTTGTTTGTTGTGAGTTGCCATATGAAAAGCAAATAATCGACAACTAGCCCAGTAGCCAGAAATGAAATCTGAAACACTGTGGAGAGGCGTGACTAGCCGATTGATTTAGCCGGGTCAACTCAACCACCCGTCTTGACGAAATGTAGAACCAAAGAGGATCATGAGCTAAGCCGCGTCCGCAGGTTGATGCCTCACGTGATACGTCGCCCTAGTACATCCAGGACGCCTACACCACACCTCACGGGATGCACCCCACGGAAAACAGGGTGCCACATTATGGGATGCTTAACCCTCGCAGTGGGCGGTAGGCCTATTCTATCCCGGGCCCACACGGGGGAGTTTCGAGGATATCTTCAGATGTGGAAGACAGAATGTGGTGAAACTTCGGAAGTTAAAGTATTATATGTGTCCACTATATCTTATAACTAACGATATTGTGAGTGACTACATACTTAAATAAACACCAATTTGAAAAAATCACGAAACCAATTGGTTCACTGTGAGGGAACATGTTCACGTATGCTGGACGTTTGATCATGGGAAAATGTTAGACTTCTCGGTTAACGACACGTGGACGTCTCCTTGGTGACTTGGTATCCATGGTACCAAAGGAAGCAAACAGTCTACGAAAGAGTGGATACTGACATTCCGAAGACTCAGGGCTATACTTAACCTAGTGACTACTCATTACAACGAGGGCACGGTGCCTCCAAGTATTGCCGTGACATGTCGTCACATGCAGAACTAAGCTGTTTGCAGGAGTTTTTTTAATGAGTTTCCTACCCTCGTTCAGGTCTGGCGAATTTTGAAATGAGCACTACCTCGGCACAAACGGTGCTAGCGCAAGCATGTAATAATTCGGCGGATCGACATTAGCTCACTTCATCGGTCATAATATACCAAATATATACGTAAAATACACCGACAATCGTCCACCGGTTTCTTGAGATATAGTGTAATGTGGGGGAAATATAGCCAATCATGAACTTATTTCGAGAATATCGAAGGTGGAATCCGTGGCTAATGATGGTATCACCTCTGTAGTTGATATCACACATCTAATGTTTACCGGCAGTTTCGTTACATCATATCCAGTTGGCTTATTTATATATTGTGCATGATACAAGGCGATGTATTTGTTCTGCATACCATTGCATCATGATATGTGCAAGGCAGCTTGAGGCACTGTAGCGTATTTACCATGTAGACAAATGCAACCTAACTGAAACTCGTTCGCGAGATATACATTATTTTGTACTGACCATCAAAACGAATAAGTACCTAGCAATAGACTTTCCAAATGCTTCAGAAATCACCATCTTGAAAAACTTCTCCGCGTAAAATCGGACATCATAATCATATGAATAGATGACGAATGCGTCACATATTGACAACTGAGGTTCACCCATCGTGTCGGCGAGTTTCTTTCTCGCTAGGGCGGCATCACCACTCGATCACAGAAATCTTGTCAATGGACTATCCTAAAGTACCCATATTAGGCGAACTTAATTTAAATGTCCTATATGAATCTGAGCCAGCTCACAAACGATCGTCTAATATTTTAGTTGACATCAGATACCATAGCATCATTAGCAAATCGAATTGCTTCGGCAAGGAAACCCTGTCAACGTGCAGTATATTCTGCATTTTATGACTTTTTAAGTAAATACAATAAGATTCTCTTTCTATGGAAAAGTGTTAGCTATGGGGTACATCACAAATGAGAAATCTGCCCTAAATATAACAAATTATAAGTTATGAAACAAAATACAGACAAAATAAGGCGTTGCAGTTTTATCGATTTGCATGTTCCTAAATTTCATCATGGAGTAATTCTACATGCAACATGGTAAGTGGATAGTTGAGTGGACTTTTGCTCGCAGTTAAAGCTTCAGTGGATTGTGTTCATTATTGGTTTTAAGCATGTACTAGTCCTAAAGTGTAATCATAGCTGTGCAACAAGGTATATATATCTGTTAAGTCTGAGCCGCTATATCGATCCCGTGCCAGTACGAATCATTAAGACCTCTTCTCAAACGAATTCCTATCAATCTCGATAACAATGTCCGCTGTCTCCACAAAGAAGTATCTCCGTGAAATCAATCGTGTTCCGCTCGTTTAATGTACTGGAGATATCTTTATTAATATTTTGACAGACGATATGAATCGCTGTATGAAATCAGGCATTCTTCATTTATTGACTGAGTTATTGTAAAATTGCTGAACTGATAGTTTAAATAAAAAAAACAAGTCCTCGTTATAGATCATTGACATTCTACGCAGTAAATGGCGCATTATATGAAGGATCTCCGGCTCAGTATTCTTAACGGCTACGTTTAATGCATGCATATTATTTCCACTCAATGTGCATCAACGGGTACAGACTATAAAGGCTATCGTTGAAGTGAGTACCAATAAATTCCCCATGCAGCCCTAACACTGATCCCATACATCACACTCATTATTATCATAACTGCATATTCAAACATTTATTGCTTATTCATCCTCTCCACTCAGTTTGAATATCCGAGTAAAGGGTCTACTTAAACCGGAGTCTCATGTGGCGTTTGTGGACGTTCGGTGACCAGTTGATTGACAACTCTATTCAGTGAGATGAGAGCATGGGTTCAAACTAGCCAGTGGCTAAGGACAAAACACAAACCAATAGGATGGTTATGAACATGCACTCAATGAACGTGAATTGCACAACTTGTGAAAGCTTGTCGCCTTGTTAGTTGAACTAAATTTTGTCAAAACAAATCCAAGCCTATACTCGCATGATAGCCGCGACTTCAATTGACATTATTTTATTTTCACCCATTGCACTGATTATATAGGAATTGAAATCACAGTTCAGAAAGAAGGGAGTCGTCAGCTACCCATGTCTGGCCTAACTAAACCGGGATTTATTGCACCAACGATTTATTTGGTTTTGGATATGGTTATAAAACGCAAAACAGTTATCGCAATTATTGACAAAACATTGTCCCCTGAGGCTTTAAGGGTGTGAGCACTTCTCGATTATATAAGTTCTTATCAATTTGTGTTCTTTACCTTCATTATAAGATGTTCACTATCCGTAGACCCCGGCAGTTTGCATTAGGCTTGTGCAAGTGTTCATCTCGAACATATACATAGACTAATGCTGAACTAGGTCTGGCTGGATCTAGGGGAAACCCGATGATGACGAACCAGTTCTTAGATCTTCAACCTATATTGTACATTCTGTGGTTTAGTTGTCAAATGGTTGTGTAAACTCAGTTATTTTTATTATTAATAAGTCTTCAATAACGAGATTGCACACATGGGAACCATTATTATGTAAACATTAACAGTGGAATTAGCTTTAGTTCAATGATCGAATATTTGGAAATGGTAATGTTTGTAATTTGATTAATACCACTGCGTCCATTCATTTTACCGTATATTCAACCCATATTATAGTTTTCATAACCCCTAAAGTATGACATTTGCGTACTTTTCTTGCAATGTTCCATATCATCAGGTTTTCTCATATATTTATTTTCTACCTCCATCATTGGTGAGAATACCTGCATAAATATAGATTCGAACAGATATGCATGCGCGACATATATAGCCAGGGCAATTTTGTTAAACACACGTGCTATCGGCGAGGGGGTCGAACATTTTCGGAGCGCGTATGTGGGTGGGGTGGGTGATTGCCCAAGAGGAACGAAAATAATTTTTTGCCGCAACTTTAAAAAATAATCCTTTAAACAGGTCGTATAGATTTTTTGTTGCAGAATTAGTAATTACCCGGGTTTCGGTCATCCTAGGTCACTCCGAAAACAACATTCACATTGAAACACTTAAATAGGCAATGGAGCTATAGTGCTACATTGAGCTTCCAATTCCTACGACAAACGGTATGTGATGATGATTTATTGGCAAAAACATCCACACCAGGACAGTTTGCTAATACAATGGATAACAGTTTATACAAAACGTGTGATAATAAAATATACAAGAATAAAATGACTTTATATGCTAAGATATGTGCAAGGATGCTCGGGATCATGTATCATATTAATGGTTACCTTACTATTTGCTCAGCACGAGCACTGAAGAAGCAATATTCGGCTTAGAGTGGGACTGTCATTTGTCAATATAGTAATACATTGATCGTTGGCGTTAATGTGTCGAAAATTCGGAATATGGTTAGTCATTGATTTGAAAAGTTCGCTTCGTTGTTGTGAATATGCAGTGCATTCCATAAGGAAATGTGTTTCATCTTCTACGACATCATCACAGCAAAACACACACTTTCTATCTTCTAATGTTACTACGGGCTGTAAATGACGCCCTTTCTCTATATCAAGTGCGTGGTTACAGATTCTGAATCTGGTGAAAGCTATTCTGTCTTCAATTAGTTCGTGTTGTGAAGATAGGGCTCAGGCCTATATTCTTTCTTGTACCGACGATATGATCTGAGTTTGTTGTTGCCTGATTTTGAGCAGTTGTCACAGGCTAGCTTGGAAGTACTCGTTATAGCTATGTTATAGAGATTTTGGGCAATTTTTCGTTAGCATGCCAGTAGCGTGATCAGTCAATGGTAAAGTTAAACCTAGAGATTCGATTGTTTTGAAAATTGATTTTGTAGATAATACCGTCCGTTGTTCTTTAACCACATTTTGTAGAAGTTCACAGTCCGAACGCGAGGGGACACTAATATCATAATTCGACATTCTGCAAGCTGCATCTATATGCAGAGGATAGCAGATGTATTGTTACACGAATTGAATAGTGAGTGCATCGCTTTTAGCCCTTGGTATTGCTTGGACTCCTATTGTCTTTTATTAGTTTGCCACAGTTACTAGAAACTAATTTGATTAACATAGAATACACTGATATATATTAAGTTGGGGTTTCTTCTGAAAAAAATGTATTTCATGTGCCTATAGGGTGGGTGACCAAAAGTGGCAAACAAACAAAAAACGTGCTAAATTGGACAAAATTTAAGTCAAGAGATGGGTGGGTCCCAAAAAATAAATGATCATACGTGTCTGAAATTGTTTGCCGATATGGCCCCCCCCCCCCGGTGCTACTAGTATTTAGCAAACACACGCAGAGTAACATTGCATATGCATTATTGATTACGAACGGGAAATAAAGCAAATGTTACCATGGTAGTAAGATGATTGTTCTTGTATTCTCGAGGGCCCTTCAATAAAACTATTACGACATAAGTCGTATGAGGTTCGACTATATGACACTTTGTATATGCACACTACAGCTATTTGATAAGTCCGTGTTATCGATATGCTGACAACTGTAAACCAAATATTGAACACGAGAAAGTGAATAGGCTTGAGTGTTTCAAATATAACGTGACTCGCATTTCTACAAAACAACTTACTGATATATGGCACGCCAACATATCCTCGCGCAAATACGCACATAATCTACCTATAATATGAAATAGGTACATAATGCAGCATAACGTGATTGTTTGATTCTAAAATAAGCATGAAATGGACTCACATCCGTTATTTCGTTTTATGTCGCGGACCACAGTGCAAACACATGTTAAAGAGCGAAAACCTGAAAAGTCGTGAGTTGGCTTAGGCCTACTTGTGTCATTGTCCGCACATAATATGCTTAGAATCGCCTCATTGTGAGTCGATAATATGACCAAAATGGTCTCATTTTCAGCACATTATCGACTCAAAATGATTTATCAACCTAAAGCAAGTTCTATATTCTAAGCGGATAACGTGCGGAATTTTGGGAGAACAGGCTGGGCACGCGATTAAATTGAGATGTAATAAAATTTGACAGCAAAGTTTGGATGAGGCAAGGTAGTGTGTACAAAGCACGTATTGTTTTATGATGGATGGTCAAATATACGTGGAAATATAGCAAATCGCAGCAATATCAGACGAAAAGTAAGTAATATGAAATGGAACCCGATTCAATTCGGACTTAGATATATGTAAAAAAAAAATAATGGTGTATTGCTTCGTAATATGAAACATGACCCGCTCAGGTATTATATTTTCAAAATGACAATAGGCTGACTATTTCCTTCAGAAGATACTCACTCTTTACTTGGTGCTATTTTGTTATTTTTGATAATTCTTATTATTTACATATTATATTATTAGGCCTATTATTGTTTTATTTGTTCTGAATCATAAATTATATTTTAATACTTAATTTGTTAATTCGCATTTCACTGTAATTATCCTGCTGTTGGATTTGACCCAAATAAATGAATTGAAGTAATCTCTCTTATACAAGGTCAATTTTAATAACATAGTTCCAAGAGATATCTAAGATCCAGTTAATTGGCATCCCATGGTAATAATCATGTTGTTGGATTTGACTAATGAATGTTTGACTTAAATTAAAGTAATGGAGCTGCAAACAAATATCTCTTAAATGGGGTCCGATTTTATATAAAATATATATACTTATGATCCGATTTGACAGATCTCGGTTTGTGTCAATATAACCACACGTTCTCATTATATATAGTTGCATCTGATCATACATATATGGCTTCAAAGCAGAAAACAATCACATTTCCGATGGTGTTCGTATTTATCCATTCCAAGTACGATACGAGGCAAAACCACAATGATATTTAAAAAGTCATTTGGTCGCCGACTAAGTGTCTGAATTCTGACCTGTGGATTATTATCTCTGACGATTTACGACTCACAGAAATGAGCTATACACCCGGTATCCAGACAATCTAAAGGAGTAGAACACTGCGCATAGCTTACACAACCATGCCTTGGGTTCATATTCATAGTGATTCTCGATACTGATTGCTACCATGCCAGTTTCGTTAAATAAAGAAGGGCCAATGGCCATGCAGTGAGTTATTATAGGATATCAGATTTTTTAAAAAAGTTACATAAATATATGAATTAAAGAGATCAACGAAACTTATAAAATGATGTGAAGATTATATTTTACTATTGAATATTTCAAGTAGTTTAAGTTCCACTCAAATGCGAGACATCCGATTACTTTTCCTATTTCGGCTGAATGCACTACCGTACTTTATTCTCCCAAACCATACGGTGTACGTTATAAAGAAAATACTTGTAGTTAGACCGTAGCTCAGACGCTTTGCAGTCAAAGTGACCGCCATCGGTTTGATATTGAGTATATATGCACAGCGCCGAGTTGTGCTTTATTAGATAATTACGGGGTTCAGTTGTAATGAATTGATATGTTATTGGTGCAACTTATTAAATCACTGATATCTGAACTGAAGTGTACTAATGTGATTGGGGCTATGCGATAGTAACGGATGCGTGCCTTGACTCGAAGGGCCATTTAGCAACGAATATCTGCTCCCAGCTCAAATTAAGGCGAGCAACAACCGCTGCGACACGTCATCTTTAACAATACACTTGCAAATTTATTTCCATGGATCTATTTCCCCACCAGAGCATTAATTTGAATCTGAATAGTATTCACACGGATCTGGAATGTACACTATATATGTGTTTTTCTTCAGAACAAGAATGTATCCTGAAATGTGGTTCTGTCGTGTATAAAACAAATTGTGATCTTGAACTCTGTGCAAAATATTGACATATGAAGAACTACGAGCAGGGAGTTCTGAAAGGAACTAAATTAAAATATCCATGAATCCAACATGCATAATGCATAACATTGCTGTCATGGAGAGTATTCAAAGGAACATCATCTAATTCAAAAGAAAAGTTGTCAGACTACAGACATAGAAAAGTGTATCCCAACTAAGAACCGTTAGCCCCTCGACAACTGAATACTCGCTGATGATTAGTTACTTAATATCCACTAATTCGTGTGCATGGCCGTTCAGTAAATAAGTTAACTGCAAAATCAGTTTTCTCATTGACATTTATATTTATGTATTTGTTAACTATAGAATGTACTATTGAGAAATAAGATATGATTATACTTATTTGTTTACTTCTATTCTTATCTGAGCATCCGACACATTGATAATTAGAGTGTGGCTGTATTTTGCAAATATTATCTTTAATATGTTCTATTTAATATGTAGGTTCAGAATTGAGATATCGAACCCATTAATAAATCAAAGTATGTGTCAACTGCTTCAATGGCGGATATATGGAACGGTTGAGGGTTTCTAGCTTCTCGTTATTATAAATGAAGCTGAAGCGTGTCAACCATTTCGTCACCCGTCAACAACAATCATTTAAAATAGCCAATATCGAGTTTTAATTTGTTTCACACCATTTTACCTAATGTTCAGTGTTAAAAAAAGAGGATATATTTATGATTATTAGTAATATATGTGGGCTTATGTTGAAGTCACATCAGTTAAACTTACATAACTGATTTGTACTTCCAAACAATGTCTGCGTAATGCTGATCCCCGTGTACATGTCTCTCGGTAGGTGATAACTGAGTACCCTTTCTGATTGGAACCATGGCTTTTACGGACAACTGACGTTTACGGACCATGGCTTATACCGACCCCGGCTGATACGGACCATATAAAACATCTATAACTCTATTTGGATCATTTTAACTTTTATTCAATTTAATTTCACATAAGATATTGTGCTGGTGGGGGAGATATCCTAGCCTGGACATCTTCCCCACCCAAACCCTGCCTCAAACAACTTTTTCTCGGAAGAAGTTAACTTCTGCCAGTTCATGACTATATAAATCAAAATAAGCAATAAAACCATAAGATGATTTTTTTGTCATGTAGGTGCTGGTGGGGGAGATATCCTGGCCTGGACATCTCCCCCTCCCAAACCCTGACTCAAACAACTTTTTTCTCGGAAGAAGTTAATTTCTCGCCGTTTCATCTATATCAAAATTTGCGAATGTCTGTCTGTCTATCTGTCTGTTTGCCTGTGTTCTATAGAAATTACAGGGGACCATCTAGATGGCACAATAGGGGTCTACTAGGGGTAACTTTTTACGAGAAAGATAATGGTGCGGGTTAAGATTTTCTAAAGTTACGCCTAATTTGGCATCTTGTTTGTTGTGGGCTGGTACTCTAGGGCGGTGGCATCAGGAGAGGCTTCGGCTTAGAATATATATGGTCTGCTTTGGTCAAACATTGATACAAGGCGGGTGGTTGAGTTTATCCTGCTCAATCATACGTCCAGTTACGTCTCTTCGGTGTTTCTGCCTAAATTACTGTTAGCTGTTGTGTCATTTTCCTGAAGTTTGCATTGTGTTTTCTGTTTGTTAGTGTATATGCTGTGTATGTTACTGTTCACGCCTGTTCTGCTGTGTACAAGGAGATACACTTAGGTTGCTATATTTATATGCAGTGATAAACGGGCCACCGTTTCTTAGCTTTGATTACAGTGTCAAGAAACTTTTTTGTTTGTAATATCGGCAAAACACTGCCAAGCATCTGGACGATTGAAATGTGTTATGCCAACCAGGACTGAGCCAGTAAATGGTTATCTCTGATTTACTATTCAAAGAAAGTTAAAAATTGACGGTATTTCGGTAACATTTCACAGGCACGCATGTTTATGCCTCTACACAAAAACTTGAACAGCAGCATGGCTGTGTTGATAATCCGCAATATATATGATTCATCTTAGTATGGGATATTGGGTGAGCTGGCTACACATGAGAACAAACGTTCATAGAATGCCAAAAACAGTTGATGGAAAATTGATGGCAAATTAGTACTATTAAACAGCTATATGATCTGACCTTCAACCGGTCTCAACCACCACCGGAGTTGAATACAAGAAACTGCCACTGACAACACGTGTACCATCCTGTTTGTTGTATTTTAAGTGCCACAAGCATGTCCTTTGTCAAGAGAATTGCAATAGCAAAATTAATAAACGGTGTTCTGGTCCAAGGCCGTGAATACACACATTTATCACAACCAAAGAAGTGTTGAAACTTCCCCAGTGCAATGGATCGTTCATATCTTAATTTGGACCGTGAATTCAAACTACCGGAAATTAAGGCTGAGAACAATTTTCATATACAGATGCTCAGAAAATTGATGGACATCGACCATCAGCTGGATATCGCAGATTTACGGATGTAATCAATGTACCGCTCGCATCGCGAAATAAAGGGAGAGCTCTTGCTTTGGCTCCAGAACATGTATTACAGGAAATGGAAAAAATCGGAAAAACGGAAAAAATCTCTTAAACATGATTGACTCTCAGAAACAGGTTAATGTAAACACGGTATGTTTGGGGTTTAAGCTTCCGTTTGGCCTAGCGATGATCTTCGTGGTCACCTCACGGATGTCAAGCTGATGCATCGATTGAGGTTCACGCCAGGTTCATCAACTATTATAAATATCACGCCAATGCCAAAAGTAGCATCAGAAGCTACTTTGACTATTCCGATGTGGTAAATTGAATTTTATTATTTGATATTGATTATTTATTCTATCTGTAACTAACTTGTGCCAAGTATATGCTTTTTAGATCGCAGGCAGGATATACATTCCTGATTCCATGTGGAAACATTTCCTCTTGGGTATTTTTATTTGTACACATCGCACTGGCTTCATCTCATCCACTGTATATACCCAGTTATTTCGTTAAAATATTTGTTGACCATCTGTTACTGTTCTTAGTCGTGATATGTGCTGACCGACGTTAAACTCCAGTCAATCAGTCAATCCGATTTGACACCAAAGTCAAAATATCCTAAGCCAATTGTCTGTAAATCAGTCAAACAAACAATGATGTTAATTGGTGTTGACGTCATTTATGTTATGAAATGGAAACTAGGATCAGAGAACAAGCACGAGGGCTAAAATGGGTCTTCTCCTGAAAAAAATTGAGAACAGTTTGCAAATGACTGTGACCAAGGAAAGTATTTATAAGAGCATGTGAAGCCGGTATATCAATATTTCGTGTATTTATCAATCTGATACCTCCATCCAAATAACGTAGACAAAATGTGGAAGCTCGAATGAGCCATGTCCGTTTAAGAGTGAAAAGTGTGGCATTTATCAAGTTAACTGCAAGTGCAAATAACTGATATATCCACGACGCTCCGCTCCAGCCAATGAACACACCATGTCCCACTTGGGACTATGAATTGAAAGTACAGAACATTAAGGCTGAAATACAATGCTCGAATCAACATTCTCAGAATGGTACTGGACATCAACCGTCAGCTGGACATCACACATTTCGTACGGTTTTGTCGCAATGATATTGTGTTAATGCCAACACTCAGGTGGAGAGTCACAACAATGCGCTTGGTATATCACTCGAAATGCAAGTGAAAGAAAATTATATTGAACCAGTTCCAAACCCTGTATCACAGGAAAGAAACTGTCAGATATATCTGCTCTGGTGGAGCCAGCGGAAATACGCATATAATCGACCAGAGTTATGTACATGATGTGATTATTTGATTTTTAGATAAGCGGATAAAGGACTCTTATCCGTTATTTCGTCTTATGGCGCGGGCCACAATGAAAACACATGTTAAAGAGCGTAAACCCGCAAAAGTTTCTCATTTTCAGCACATTATCGACTCAAAATGAGACTATTCTAAGCAGATTATCTACCTAAATCTAGTTCTATTATAAGCAGACAATGTGCTGGTTTTCGGGAGAACAGGCTGAATATAAATTGGTTATGACCGAAATGAGATGTGTAAATTTGTAATCGATAACACGTTCCTGAAATAAAACAAGATTGACCACAAATCGTAGCAAGTCTGGTCGGAGTCTGAGTCTGTACAATTTACTTTAAGTACAGGGGTTCCATGCTATTTGTTCCAGATTGTCGAACTCGATCACTCGCTGTTATGTGATAGTTCCATTACAAACCTATATCTGCATACAATAATAACCGATATTCAATACATAACGTTGAATACACTTTACTTATCAGCATGAAACGCCACAAGAAAACTCGAACAATGACGCTCAATCGAGGAACCGTCATGTTGTATAAAGGAATAATAAGGCCATTAGTCTCCTGTCTCTGGAAGTATACTTCAGTGGCATTCATTGGTGTTTTCTTATTAAGCGCGACTGCTGATGGTATTGGGTTGAGAGATGTTCACCTAATTGACGATCAATGTTGCGAAGAACCTGTTTGCATAAAAGGCGGAATGGCTGAATCAGAAAACCAATGGGTCGCTCGATTGTACTCATTCCGCAAATAACCCTCAACGTATAAACGTATCCTTCGATCAATGAATTTTAATTAAGACGAATCCAACTTCCACCGTTCTCAACAACCCTCCATGTTAACGCACTTTTAAAATGTACCGGAAAATATATACATGTATTGAACATAACATCGTGGTTGGTGGTCTACGAGACCGAAGGTCGAAGGTCGAAGGTTAATATGAGGTTACCATGTGCTGATATCAAACCCACCAAGTAATACCCTATGTATTAATTAGATCACCTGGTACTAACGGACAGCTTTCATATCATTGACGTCACAAAAATTGACATCTACACGTTATTTATTAATTAACTAGATTTTCGACATGTCGTAAAACCATATCACTCGGATTTGTGATGTCGTAAAATGATATTACTTGGATTGGTGATTTCGTACAATGATAGTACTCTATTTCAAAGTTTTGGAGTAGCATTCCAGGTACGGAGCTTTTGAATATCATTGAATTCCATATATGGAATGCTAATTCCGAACTTTGACATGTAGCACTAAAAAACAGAACGGGTTGTGTGGATTCTTTATGGCCGCGACTCAGTGACAAGGCATATGTTTCCTCTCATACCGAGATGTCCCGAAGTAACTCACTGAAATATCCGAAGATGACGTTGATTTATTTGATTGCCAAACAATACCGCATTCTCGCCAGGACAATGTTTCGCGGATGTTTCATATTATGTCACTGCGAAGACAGGGTATACATGTAGCCACATATACGCGCATATATAATCCAAGTGTTATTGGATCAGTAATCATTTGTTGGTATATAGAAACGTACAAATAACAGTGTTATGGTGTCAAAGCAGATAGGACAACTGAGCAGATTAAAATACACATGATTATTTCTGAGGACTTTGAGGTATTCCACCTTAAGATCGTCAGCTTTTACTGAAATGTGAACATGGCATTGGAATGTTGGACTTTGGATTCATTTTTGTATCTGCACATCTGTGTTTCAGAGAATTTGAAACACAAACAATTCTAACTGCAACAATCACGAAATATCATCTTATACAGTAGCCCATGGACTAGATCGGAGATGTTCTTTTGTATCGGGTGTTGCTCAGTTGGTAAGGTGCATGGTACAATGGCCTAACTGGGCCAGTGGCGATGATCAAGCTTATTCCAATCCAGTCATGTGTAAATTTGATATCCACGCCTAGAGACGGTAAACTTATTGGTGTATCTGGGTAAGTTTGCCAGTTGGTTTCTGGATGTCTGTAAATTTTACGTGAAGTGGAGTGATTTCCCCTACTAAATTAACCCGCTTTGTGTTCTTTCCTCCGCCTGTAAAAATGACAACATCGATAAACCCCTATTAAACCAACCAACCAACATCGTTAGTATATCGTTGTTAGAATTCACACCGCTCATATTCCGATGTTCTCATCAGACACTTGCATGTGGCCTAAACATTATCAGTCCTGCTTACTAACGGCATTCTCTGTCGCCAGTCTTATCGTTCTAGACGCGTAGTCATTCATAATCACCATCGCGTCTCGATCGATCGATAATCACATCTATTTTCACGAAGAGCTGACTTGGAAAATAAATTTAATGAAGGAAAGCTCTATACCAGAATACTGCGTATGCCGAAACCGACAAAAAGCATTTCAGTTTCTAGTTTGCGTTCACGAGACAGGGCTGTCGTAATTTTCTATTAAATACAATGTAAATTGAATCGAAAATGAAATATCGATTTTGTAATGCGATCCCCCTTGCTGTGGGTTCTGGTGCATTCGCGCATATTACGACGGTCAGGAGCAATGTAATTGAAATTTACGGAGACGGGATAGCACACAGTTGAAAAGCCTCACTTGATTGAAATAACCCACCACAATGAATAATTACGTTTTGGCTGAGATAACAACTCGTAAATTCAGATGGAGCATAGCAAGCAAGATACAGTGTACAGACACCTATATATCCACTGTGCAATTACAGTCAAACGTTTAATCTGAATCAATGAATTGCATGAATAGAGACAAGTAATGTCACCTTGCCATGCATTTTTAAAATCGACCATGAGATGGAAATGTTAGGTTTTTTCTCGAGTATACAACCGACCGCGCCATGGTGTAGCCATGCGAGTTGCTTAGCATTCGTTGTTGTATAGTCCATACGTCGTTGAACTGGCTGCGGTAGTCGACAGATCGGCGTCCAAATGGCCACGAGAAAAGATTGTTAGAAATTAGGTCATTATATGTGTATTATTATGTTAGAGGTTTCGACAATTAAAGTGGCGCGGATATTCCTAATAGAATAATAATTTTAAAAATGATCAATATATTACACTCATTTTTTTTTTCGTTTCAATTAGTTAACCAATTATTATATGGCAACTGACTTGCTGCCAGCATGGGCACAACTTCTGATCAAACAAGGTACTGCGACAATCGCAGCTCAAAGTTGCTGATCGAAGGCGGGACCCCAAGCGTGCTCGCACTAAGGTATAATAACATTTATCGAGTTTCATCTTGTTGAGGGGGGGGGGGGTAGGTGTCGCACATCGGGTAAATTTGTGCGACCATCATTTTCTTATGGAAAAATTAGTCTAGTTTACGAACTCAGAGGGCGCCGAACCGAGACAGGTGACAAAATATCGATTCTTACTATGTTTCATAGGGTACCCTACCGAAAAATGTACATGTTTTCAGTGGTTGACTGACAATAGGCAACTGGCTAACCGGGCAACAAAATTGGAACCAATGAAAACATCTTTGTCCATTTATGGAGCAAATGTTAACACTTCATTAGATTCAACATTGTTTTTACGGCTTTTGTTCTGATTTTGCGACTTCGTGGTAAAGAATGTAGCGTTAAGCGTCAAAAAATCATGACGATTCAGATAAAGTGTCGTGCGTCAACTCCATTAAAATATAACATATGTGACCAATGCTTCGACAAAATCGACAAAAACTTAACCATGACCCCAAATTTCACAATTATCCAAATAGAGGGGTCTATGTAGGTTGTATGCAAGAATAAATTAACCGTGTACAGTTTATGGTGTCATAATGTGCAGAACCCTCCAGAGACACAGAAAAGATAAGATTTAGTTATAACCTCAGACAAGGAAGGTATAAAATGCAAGATGGTGTCCAATATGGCCGCCAATTATGTTATTGACACTCTGCATGTGCATAACAGGTAAGCAAACTGGACCAGTGCATCGATAATGCTTTATATGTTACGGTAGTTTGCACAGTCTGTGTTGTAATATTTATAAGGCATTTTTTTACGCAAACGTGATAATGGAGATAAGAATGGCGGCCAAAATAAAACAAAATGTTCCGATAAAACTATCATCTTCTGAGTTTCAAGAAAATTTTCAGTTTAAAGGTTTGTGGTCGGTTCGTTCGTGCCTATATATATGATCCGAATTCAGTAAAAAAAACTATAGGTAAAAGATAGTAAATATTCATAAATTGATCGAAGAAGCAATGTCAATGTCAAATTGCCACAATAGGACCGAGATCCAACTTGACATTCATTTGGCGGTATACTAGTCAAATGTCTGCTGCACCATACGACTGCTGACTTCCACATTAATAGAAGCCACACTGTCAAATAAAAAATATATATGCACTAATACTGTTGTCTATTCAATTCTCAATAACTAAATTATGTGCATCCACGTTAATAGCGCATTGGTTGCTATTGCAAAAGCCGCATACAGCGCTGGTGAGAAAATACGTTAACTGTTTACAAGGGTCGTTGGTTGCTACGTTCAGTTGAGTTATGTCCCAGTGAAATATCCTACCATAATCATGCCATAAGATAATCCCCAACACTACATACCGAACTATAAACAAAACTGTCGCATTCTTTCCCCAGGGTCCCGTCACGCATGGCCTTAATCGTATTTGTGTAAGCAGTTCTTTGGCATATTTTGTTTATAATTGCCAAATTCTAACAATTGACATACTATTACACAGTTACAAGTTCGTTGAATATAATCATTCTGTTGTAATATTCACAATGGCGGTCAATAGTTCATGATTTTTCAACCGATGCACTATAACCATGGGTTTCTGATTAGTGCTTGGTGAGTTAGTTCGCTTTCATCGTATTTTATTTTATGGCGGATGTTCAAGATTGCCGTTGCTGACACGGTATATTAATACATCTATTTGGGCGTTTTGTTATGATGCGGATTCATTTTCTTCAAGAGACGAGAACTTAAGTTATACCATAATTTTATACTGGAAAATGACTGCCAAATAGTCGTTAGACGTTGATCCACAGATGACAGTTTCACCATTCTAGTAATTAGTAGCACTGAGTAATATACTCTACATATTGTAGATCTTCACAGCAGAGTGACGTGGTGAAGTTGGAGGTTATATAAAATATGACTCTTCTCTTCAAAGGAGATCATACCGGCAGTATTTTGTGTACTTTTACATGTACAACAGCTCAACTCATCTCCCACAAAAATACTAGCATGTGGTTAGCTAAGAAATGATATAGAGATTATTATGAATGAAACAAATGGAGTTGCGACCTTCCAAGTTTCAAATATTGCCATATTACTGCCCGTTAGTAAATACCGTGGCACATGTCGCATATTGTGAGTAAATAAGGCGATGTCTTTGTCCAAAATAAATCCACAGGCACACGAGAAGTTTTGTGATTATGGGTGGCGGGGGAACTTCGCCGGTGCCAGCTTCTAAATTCAATTGTCAATTTATTTCATTGCCGAATATAGGACCGTCTCCTCTCATACACCTGCGGAACCTGGTTTGATTATTGGGTATTCAGGAAGTACCTAGTGAAATAATCGCGACTAATTATGGCTTCATGTTCTCCAGAATTAAACGAAAATTAAGTACCAAACACCAATTGTTTTCAGCACGTTTCGTTCAATGGTGCAATGTATCGTAGCGAACTTTTATGGTGTCGTGTTACTAAGTGGCCGCGAGAATTATAACACATATGCTGCATCTATAGTTTAGGTGGTGCTGGGAGTAGGCGTCACATATTTGTGCAAGCGATATATTTTCTCGACAAAAGTTTGTCTACACTGTGTATCGGATATGATCCTCTGTGATTCGATAAGCTTGATGCATTCCCTGTGGTTTGGTGTCAGTTATTGCTGGGGCGAGCACCCAGTCCCCGATACAACTGCGGATATGGGTAGTTAAAGCTGTATATGGCCAACGAATTCTCAATCCTGTTTGTTCAATTGTAGCAACACCATGGAGAGTGACAACTGCAGTAGGGCCTGGGTAATAATATCGCCTGAACAAATAAATACAGGACATTTAGAACATGTCTTCGTAATGTCTGAGTTTCTAATCTGAAGTTAACTAAAACTGTTTATCCGCAATGCCAATTTATACAACGGCCTTCAATTTTCCATACAAACATAGTAATTCGTTGATGGCTCAATATGATCTCATTTGGGTATACTGTATCTGAGTTCATTTAGTAGTCGGACGCAGAATCGTGTCATACATAACATGTCAGACCAATCTGCATGCATCCAAAGTCTAGGTGACTTAGCACACCCAACACATACACACCTTACATGTACAGTAGCATTATCACGTACACATGAAGGGTGACTTTTAACAATGTTACGCCCTGGAAGTTGCTTCAATACAACATGTTTGGGGTGGGCATGATGTCAAATGACGTTATATCAACCGACCAACACCGTGTATAAAGTTATAGAGAAAGAATGCATGTTCAAAAATACATGTACAGTGATAGCATTGTGAATCGTGGACAGTCGGCATAATATAAAATAATATCGACGCGAAGGCATAAACTGTAAACTTACTAATTAACCAATACTCATGAATCAATTATCAATAGTACAGGTACATTTGCAGAATATGATTAAACTAGTATTCACCAATGTGAATATTTAATATATAAATGATTATTTGCCACTAACCAAAAGTCCTCATTTATTTGCCTATTTAAGGATAGGATAGGATAGGATATTTTATTTCAATATACACATATTAATGAATAATACATTTGACAAATATTATATTGTATATTCGAGGGTTCGTAACCATCAAATTCAACAATGTCTGTAGCACACCCATGATACTATTTTCACATGCGATGATAGTCTGCGCATTGACATGGAGATGATCGCTTAGATGCGACATCTTCAAATACATAGTAGAGATAAATACCACCGGGGAAGCGTGCATAGCATGGATATTTCAACCCGGAGCAATATACAACATACACGTCCTCATTAATACTGACGTGTGTGATATACAGGTGTGAATATTGTAAATAAAATATCATATCCTACATCTAATCGTGTAATGTTGTATCAATTCAATTTAGCAATTCTAAACCAAAAAACCCACACCAACGCTCAATAAAATATGCATAATTACATGAGTGGTGGAACCCTGCGGAATATAGAGAAACAATTTTAGTAGTGTGTTGTTGGCGATTATCTTCTGTTGTTTCACTGGAGTATCAACTGATCATAGCAACCAACGACCGTAGTAAAGCAGTTGATAAAATAAAGAGATATGTCAACTAAGTTGCACATCCTTTAAATATAAATCACAATAAATAGACACTTATCGGGATTCAAAATAGGTTTATCATCGCTATAGACGGCATATAATAAATATGTGCGGGAATAATATGCTATTGGCACTTGGGTACATACCTTTGTTATTGGTGATTGAATAGATAAATACTAATGCATAGATACATTTTAATCGGCATTGTGGCTTGCAATATATATATGGATGTCAGCAGTTGCATGGTGCAGCAGAAAAACTACTTGAATACCTTCAAATATTAAAACTCGGTCCTAGTTGTGCAATTTGACATTGCATGTCGTCGTTTCCCGAGAAATTAAAAACACTTAATATCGTAATACCAATATATTTTATCGGATTCGTATCACGTTAGCTGCCAAAACATAAAAGCACGTGCGAGAAAGCTACAAAACAGATAAACCACATAACATGCAGATCATCTTGCAACTCAGAAGTTGGACATTTTATCGGAACATTTTGGTGTCCATCGTCGCTTTTACCCGACATGTTACTTTATAAATATTGAGATACAGACCCTACGGAATACAATGCCGTAACCTATAAAGCTCTGGCGTTGTTCCAGTCCGGTTTGAATACGTTTTGTCAAATGTTGTGTAAAAAGTGTCAATATCACAATTGGAGGCCATCTTGGACGCCATCTTGGATTGTATCACCTTCCTAATCTAGGATTTGAACTGAATTTTATATTGTCTGTGTCTCTGGAGGGTTCTACCCATCATGACACCATAAGCTATGCACTGTTTATTTATTTTCTTGCAACTCGGAAGCTGACCGATTTATCGGATTTTTTGGGGGGTTATTTTGCCGCCATTTTGATCTCCATCATCACGTTTGCCTTATAAATAATACGACGCAGACTCTAGACAAAATACAGTAACATATAAAGTATTGGCGATACATTGGACCAGTTTGCATACCTGCTGTGCAAAGCAGAGTGCCAATATAAAAACAATGGCTGCCATTTTGGACGCCATCTTGGAATTGTATACCTTCCTAATCCCATAAGAAAATGATGGTCGCACAAATTTCCCCGATGTGCGACATCTACTCCCTAGGACAGCCTAGACTATAGCGGCTACGGGTTGTGGTGATATTTTTTGAATGGTATACACATACAAGGCGCGAGTTAATTTCAAATATAAATGTCCTCTCCACCTATAAAATCCCTTGTGAAAAATAAATTCAAATATAAATGTCCTCTCCATCTATAAAATTCCTTACGAAAAAAAACACGTACATGCCAAATTACCACATAACAATTTTATACCGACGTGATTTCCAGGCTCCATGTACAGGCGATAAGTTCCAATGAAAACTTGCGTGCCACAACCCATATTGCGCAGAGTATACGTAACAGATAAACAATACAGAAGTAACCAGTTCAATCCAAATCTTAGCACGATCCAGGGTAAATGCATTTACATTCCTTTGCATCACTACTGGCTCATAATTGTAATATCGTTATATCGTATTGTAATTAAATTGAGTATTTGTCACTAAAAACAAGCATTCTGATTGGCCGAGAGCGGCTAACTTTCGTTTTCGATTCACCGACATCGGCCGCTCAGCGTGCATCAAATCTGAATGTAGCACGGTCAAATTTCATCGGCGCAGAACGAGTAGCGAAACGAGCACACCCGCGCGTTGTTGTCTATAGATACCGTTCATCGGCCGCTTCAGCGTGCATCAAATCTGAATGTGGCACGGTACAATTTCATCGGCGCAGAACGGAGTAGCGAAACGAGCCAACCCGCACCATAGGAAATGGTTACGGAGCAGTGTTCCGAGTAACGCAATGAACAAATCCAATGATTTGTGCACGATGACAACAGCGAAATGAAAGTCTCGATTCGTGTCATGAAAATGACTAAATTATACTTTTTATACAGTTTTTTTTGCAAATTCCTTGCTAGATTGAATTACAATGGAGATAAACGTACCCTGTTTCGTTGTACATTCTGGGATTCGAGCATGAAAACAGTTTGTGAACTCGCCGGCAAGCCGGCTCATTCACAAACTGTTTTCATGCTCGAATCCCAGAATGTACAACTCAACAGGGTATGTTTATCCCTTAAATGTATGACAAGATACAAGCGACTCCATAGCTTATTTGCGTCTTATGAGCTAATGCGCTATGCACCTACGACTGATGGTCAAGCGACGATGATGATGGCGATGGTGATGAATATGACGTAATGGGGACGAGAATGAGGAGAAGGATGATGACGATGAAATTGTCAGTCAACGACGATGGTGGCGATGACGATGGTTACGAATATGACGTGATTGAGATGAAGATGATGAGAAGGCTGGCGACGATGATGAAAATTGCGATGATGAATTCACCGGGCTGTATGAGAAGAAAAATCGGCGTTGATGTGTATATTGTATATACGTGATGTCTTTCTTTATTTTCTGTTGTCCATCTTTTGTAAAAAAAAACTACATTTTTTGTTTTCTCAATGTCCATATAATTAATGATATCTTGTCTCATAGAATAAAGCATATATACTGATCCACCTTTGCCCACTGTCAGTTGCAGTATATGTGTAAGTGTCGTTGGTAGTTGATTTCATAATTTTCCAACAGGTGGTCTTGTTTTGAATTAAATAATGCCATTGTGATATTGAGGATACTCGATTCAAAGAAGGTGGCGAGCAAGATCCTTACGAAAAGGTGGATGGTCACAGAGAAATAATGGTGTGAGTGATTGAAAGCTAAAGCTGCAACCATGAGGACCATGCCCCAAAGCGTTCATGAAAATAAAGATATCTATTCAATTAGGAAATTAACATGCTGATACTTGCATTTATAGCACACTTCTATTGTTAAACCGTGCAAATAGTTTCCATATTCACTCCTTTCTTTGGAGCAAAGAAATGTGCATGTATATTTGTGCAGATCGAGAACATATAATTGGCTGGTCAATCATTGCATGGCGGTCGTTTCACATCAATCCGATGATTGGCGGGTCAATCATAACTGCTCAATTAATCAGATCACAAATATAATGTAGCACTGATTCAAACATTCTCAGATGGTGTTTGTGCCAGGGCCTGGGGCGGCTAAAACTGCACAAGTAAACTGTACAGATCTTGCACCTGGACTATTGAACATATCAAGAATGAAAGTATCATAAACTGTTGAAATGAGCATGTATTTGGAACATTGATAAGACAGTTACAGTTGTAAGTATTATTATGTAATGCTTGCGAAACATTGTATTAGAGCCTCAAACTGAGCATATTCACAACCCATATCAGTCACGTTCCGACGGTCCACTGGCAAATATGTCGAAAAAAAACGAAAATATGACCAATCCCCTCGCAGAAGTATTTTGACTGCCACCCAATAGGTGAGTTGGCTGCTGGTAGGGCAGTTGAAAAAAACTGACAATTTGATAACCCGAACCACGACAGATATAAGAAACAAATGAGTATTAGGAAAAAAAATCAATAATTACCTTCACAATTCACAATTACCTTGTGTGTGTCTTATATCTAGCGAAGTGACCGAAGAGTCTTTCTGTCTGTCTGGTTGTCCATGTAGTGTTAATCAGGTATCGTGCAGAAATGAGTATACTGTTCAACCGCGTTTAATTAAGGCGATATTGTGCAGATGCTCATTATATTCAGTAAATTATCATTTTCGTATTGTGTTCCATAAGTAGGTTATACCATTGTGGTGATCGTTTTCATGATATATCCACTCGTTAAATACCCGTGGATATTTCTCGTATACGATTCATGGCCACGATATGCCCTATACTTAAAGATCTTCATGCTCGCAGAAAACTGAAGTAGGCAATAACCGCCAGTCGTTGTAGTTGTCACCAGTACAAATCGTGTCATCACATGTCTCCTGTGATTGACTACTGACGAAACAACTTTTCTGAGAGTAATTCGGCAAGGATGTGCACGTGGATGCCCAATATGTACAATATGTGGTAAGATTAAGGCTATACACGTAATCACACACACACACACATACTGTTAGGGCAGCACACTCACAACATGACGGTTGCTAAGTCCAAGTTGGTCACCGCATGAATACGGATACGGTTAGCCTTCGTGCCATCGATAAATACAATCCGAGTCCAACAATTTTGCTCCAATGAGTTGTGTTGTGAGAAATGTAGCGATGGAGAAATCTCAGGAGAATAACGAATGCTCTCAGCGTGTTAAATTACTCAAATCCGACACAACATGGCACTTTTGTGATGACAAAGCGTAATATATTGGCAATAAATTTGCTAATACCGCTTCACAAGAAGAATTGTTCAGAGTGTCATCAAGCAAATATTTTTAATTAATACTTGGGAGCCAATTCTTGAGAGTTATTTCTGAAGAATGCATGCATGCCTCCGGGCAATTTGGCAATGTAGAATACACACGCGTTCATTAAATCCGGGGTTGGACTTCAGCCTTGATATTGCTATATAAGTTTACAAGTATTGACTTATCACAGAAGATAATCACGATTAACCTATTCATACACAAATACGCGAACGGATTAGATTCTTCGTGAAAAAAGTATCTGATTTATCGTAATATGGCTGTCAAATATTCATAGAATTAGAAATGGGAAGAGTGTCAATCACTCTACCCAGTTCTGGGTGTGTTTTATTAAAAGATATTTTTGAAACACTTTGAAAAAATGATTGACACCTGTTCTGTGCGAAATTTGTCAGGAAGAACAGGAATAGATTCTCAGACTTTTCGCAACAGAATAATACCGAAAAATATTCTTCAAGTTAAAAAGAATATAACACATTTTGGCTTCTGTTTATTTCTGACATGTTTGGTGTTTTGTGTGACGTTTTTATAAAAAACTTGATCGAAAAATGTCCGGGGCTGAATTTGCCAGGAACAGAACAAAATATTTGTTTTGATTGATTGATTGTTTATTTCCAGCGATTTTGACATGGTGTCGATAACATCATATTTTGTTTTTGCCGCAATTCGGACCAAATACTTCGAGAGATTACAGACGGGTGTCCATGTATTTGACAGGAACTGTTGGAATTATTTAACATGCACCATTATCTTCCTCGTGAAAATTTACCCCTGTTTGATTCATTTGGAGCTCTCTATATGACCCCCGTTCAGTGTTCACGCTGGACCGAAAAAAAACTTTAGCCAAAAGTTTAGCCAAATGAAAATTGTATTAGCCAAATGAAAAAAACTTTAGCCAAATGTTTTTTGGCCAAATTAAAAAAAACTTTGGCCAAATTAAATCATCGTTTTCTGGTCGGTTCAAATTGATGACTAAAACGTAAAATCTAACAGACACAGGTAAAATACACAATAATTTAAATAATTTTTATGAACTAGAAGTATTTTTATATATATCATTTATTAAAAATTTATTAATCTTTATGTGAAAGAGTGATTTGGGGGGGGGGGTAACCCGGGATTGTCCTTCTTAATGTTATTATTTTTTTGTTTTATATCAATATTTTTTTTTAAATCATTAAATATTTATCCTTGCGAAAATATCTAAGTGACATCTGGAAACTAATAACTTAATATTGTTACGCCATTATCAAATTACAATCTGTCATAAAAGCATGCATATTATTTTGACTGTATCGGTATTGACCACAAATAGCCACAAAATATCTGTCGTGATTCACATTTGGCTGATTAAGCTATTGTCTTACACTTGGTGCTCATAAACCTCGACCGTCATAAATACAATGTCATCATAAACATGCATTGTGCGGGAGTCCCGTGAGTGACCAGACAGACAATGGGGGATTAGGGGATTAAATGTAAAATAATAACCTTTTGCTGTTTCGTGCAGAGTGACGTAATCTTTCTCCAGATTAAAACAGCCTGTTACGAACAAATTGCTTACATACCAGCGTCAATGCACACTTTACAAAATATTGCTTTCTTCACATTGTCATGATTCAACCACGGTCGGTTTAATGTCCATGCGTCTTTGAATGTCCGTCTTGTGCCTCGAAAACTAAAGATGATTGCATATCACTGTGTGATCGCTTGGTTGATAGAGTTGTCGATCGGGTTTCCCTTTGTACAGTCGGCAATATATTCCCACTTTCGATATTTTCGGACTAGATCGTTAATATCACAGAATTGAAAACCCACTTGCCAAAATTTATGTTAGATTTGGAAATAAAAATATGTTTACTGTACACTAATTGTTAGAGCTTACCTTTTGCTGTTACGGAACGATATTTCATAAGTACGAAAATAATGAAATACTTTCGTCACCTAACTTCGTCTTGAATGTCGATCTATTGAGCGCTTTTATTAATTAGCTTTCTGACTCCATGCTTTCAGTCTCCATTTGGGGTAAAAAAAAGTTTAGCCAAAAGTTTAGCCAAATGAAATTTTTATTAGCCAAATTCGAAAAAGATTAGACATTGGCTAATTTGGCTACTGACAGCGTGAACACTGCCCCCGTTAATTTCTATAGCGGACAGACAGGCAGACAGATATAAACAGACAGACATATATAAATCTTCATTATAATTGAGTTAAACTGCGATCGGGCTTATCTTTCCCTACATGTTTAGTTAAGAATTATCTACTTTCTATGGAATTTTGTTCTACCTCACTGTATGCTAGCTGTACCCCTACCAGGTTGCAATACCCCTAACTGATTTGCAACCAAGTAGGGCCGTGTCATTAATCGGGAAGAAGGCTTCAAGTAAGCCTTATGGATTCTTTCCTAATCCTTGGGGAAAATGGCTTCAAAAACAACATTTTTTTTCATATGGTCAGTGTTGTTGACAGCTTTTCCCCTTCCTCACACAAAATGTTCTACAAAACTAACATCCAAAAAATATAATACGGCGATAAAAAGTTCGAGAAAACCCAATCCCAAATCCGAAACTTGATCGATTTTTTTCAACAGTGTTCAAAATGTCTGTCTTCTAGTCCAATCGAATTTGATGAAATACTCATCAAATAACACATATCTCCCCGCAAAATATGGCTACCATATAGAGAATGGCAATAATAGTGATTTAAAATAACACACATTGAGCCTATTGTGTCTGGTTGTTGCAATAAGTTCCAAAGATGACAATTGTTTTCACCTGTTAATACTGCCGTTAAAGTGATACTGACAAGAGATGCTAATAAAAGAACGTACGATTGGCTGCGATACCGATTTAGCTGATTTGTACCAATCACATTATAGCTATCGTGGTGTTTCAAAATGGAAGCTCTTGATGTTTTTTTCACATATTTGCTTCGTGAAATGAATAAAACTTGAATATTTTCTTTCATTATAGTGCCCCGAAAATATGATTGTTCTTGGTAAGTTGCGCTAGGTATATGTGACATATGTATGCAGGTCGTTCGAGTATACTAGCACGTGATCGCGTTAAATTGCTAGAAATGACGTGTTTTTGGTCAAGAAATAGCTTTTAAACGGAAGAGCAGATCGACCAGGTTTTGAATTTGGGATTAGATTTTTCAAACTTGTTTTGCTTTATATTGTTTCCCCACCCTTTATTTAACAGATGCATCTATTATTCAACGAAGTGTGACTTATCATTGTCAAAAACCGGCTGTTCCCGGGCACTCACATGCGTACAAACACAAAGATCAAGAAAATTCTGGTAAAACTTTCGAAATATTCAGCTGCAGGATCAGTGGAGATCTTCAATATCACAGTCAAACGAACACGCTATTGTGGAATTGTGAGAGATAACTTTGTGCTACAATTTTCTTCCATTGACATTAATGGGCAATGTCTTTTGGCTGTCGCGATTAGAATATATATCTGCCATCCTATGTGCCCTCAAACAATCTCAATACAAAAAGCACAGCACAGCGGCGAATCCAGTCTGTACTTATATTAATAACAAAGTCTTCGCCGTATAAATGCTTTAAGAAAAACTAACTGCATGCATATTTAACACTGACTCAGTTCTCGTAATAACGATAATAGTCAATAAACACGAAAATATTTTAAAGACACGGGCGGCGTTCGTTGTAGAAATATTCATATTTGTTCAAATCGCCATCAACAGAAGGAATATTAAAATATATATAGTGTTGTTCATATGCCAAACATAATCGGCACGTAAATATTATATTGTCGTCAAAACGTACGATGGTGTACGTAAACAAGAGCCTGCTCGTGTTACAGAAGTTGTGCTTCTGTTTACATAACACAGCGCATGTCTGTTCGTTAATCACACACATATTATATAAACGCTCTTTATTATTTCTATATAAGGAAAACAGTAACAAATAACGCTCTTTATGGTTACCATATCCGGATCTAAACAAAAGCCTGGTAGCGTAAAGCTTTTGCTTTTGTTTACATAACAAACGAGAAAAAAATTGACAATAACATACTGTTTATGCCATATATCTGATTGGTGTAAGAACAAAGTCTGTCTATATTTGACTATTCTTTCTGTTTATGGCGGTTTTTGACGGAGGTGGATATTTTAACAGCATACCCACCGCCAACGCCGCCCGTATCTTTAATACAACGCATCACGCCACATCAATGGAGATAACTTATACCAATGTACTATTTGGATCAAGCTTATTGCATTACATCAAGCTACAGCCCACACATTCACTGCCAAATACTCTGAACTGACATTCGCCACACACAAATGGCTATAACGGTTGACAACTAAAGTTATGTCCAGCATACGCTGGTATTGGAAGCATAGGTAACAACCATATCAACAATATAAATATCACGGCAATATTGCTATACTCACTCTGACAACAGAATAATCTGAATTCACTAAAATTATTGAAGAATAATATCCGGGGTTACATCCAGATGACGATTATCGTGAAAAGGAACTCGCACTGAACGAAGAAAATTGCCTTCCCGCGATGCCATGATGATCACTATGTGCTATCGACTTCTACTACACTCCACTATATAGGCCGGTAACGTCTGGAATCTTGACAGCGCTCTCCGGGGACCCTAAGCCACGGAGCTCTCATTGATTGGGAAGAAAGTAGCTTGATGTGCCCCGAACCCACCATTTCGTCTTAACAAATCAAGTTGTCCTCAAAAGTGATTAAGACACGCATGCTATTAGCAGAGGCAAATCTTTGTTCCGAACATATGCCCGATACACAATGGTGTGTGTATACGACCGGAACACGACACAGTTTCCCCAGTACTGCATATACTAAATGGACTACATAGCTCTGATGGTTGTCCGTTCAGCTAGCGGGATAGGATATGAGAATCAATACACGTCCGCATATACCAGCAGCGATTATCAGTCTGCGACTGTAGCTGTCCTGTCTCGGAAATAATTGTTTTCGGCGAATTCCATATCGAACGCATGTGCTTGGTATAAGCAATTGTGACAGCAATATAGATCTTCGGTCAAACGATTTACGTAGTATATCCTTTCTTATTCCGTTCAATTATTATTTCCATAAAATACAACAGAAAGAAGCGGCGTTATATATATTTCACTTATACATACTCAACAGATAACTTCTCAATTCAAAATAAGTTCTCAGTGACAAGAATTATTTAATCTACTTTTGACTCAAAATTATTATTTTATATCTGTGAACCAATACAGAAAATACAGAGAAGAGACACAACATCCTCAGCTCTGTCTTGCTGACATTTCTCAATGTGCCATTCCGATCGATACATGGCCATTTCCATAAGAAATGAGAAGTTGTTCACGCTCACTGAAGCAAGCACATTCTTGACAGAAGACGACGACACGAATTTTCGGGATCTATGTGTACGCCGATACATACACACGCACACAATATACATATAACACATATATCACATATATGTTGATCCATCGCAATATAACTTCGACCGAGAATGAATAAGCTTTTCGCTAGCTATTCATGTAAATACATATGGAGTGATTCATGCACCATGTAGATATAATGTATAATAACTATAGTTAAACTAAAGCTGCTTATTCCAGAAAATAATTGGAAGGTGACCAAATTTGAACATGAAGTTCTCAAATATGAACTATATTCCAAATGCTATTGAATCTTGTTATATATCGTCAAAGTTATGATTCGACACACGGACGGACACGCTCGGATGTAGGCGCGTTCTCAAAAATCAACCATAGATACCAAATCCTATATGGAATTCTCATTAATATATTAATATTGTAAAAGTATATGATCCGGACACACGGACTAACTCACAAGTTTTTGGGGGACTATAATTAATGTTATACATAAGTGTTAGCGGAACTTTCCCGCTCCAAATCGACGAAAGCGTCCCAGTGATGTCGCTAGAGGGTCTCATTGGGGTGGTTGTCCGCTTAAAACGAGTTGGAATTTTCCAACTGAGTGCCATTTCAGTCCAAATGTTCGAGTAGGAAAATATTATACTTTTTGTCTAAAACCAATAAATTTAACCTGCACAGATGATTTGGTCTAAAATGTTCAAAAAATGTCGTGTTAGCCGGGGGAGGGGGTCGTCAAAAAATTCCAGGATACAAGGTCGCAGATTTTTCAAATGCCATGTAAAGTTTTTTTTACAGATACATGTTTAAAGATAAATTATGACTATTCTAAAATTATTTTTAAAAGTTCAGGCTTATAGTAACTGGACCAAACATAGCCATAAATCAAGAGAAGGGGGCTCCTGGTTTCACTATTTACACAAATATTTGTTCTTTTATAATATGTTTTTTCATATGGACCTGACAGTCAATGGAGAGGCCAAAGGGGGTCACCCAGACCATATGACCGAAGGGACTACTAAGTTAACTCAGTGTCGGCCTCTTATAAATTCATAATTCTTTTTCAGCATTATAATTCTTTGTTTTTTGTTTTTTACATGGTATTTAACAAATAGAAATGTCTTTATTGGTATTAACCACTTTCATTACAGGGACATATTTTATTATCATTTGATATATCACATTAATCCCAAACATAAATATAAATATATATGAAACCCTATATTGGGGCAATATGATTTTCTGAGATTTTCCGAATTTAACTAATTAATTTGATTTAATTCCTCTCGTCAATGCAAATTAATGCAGAATAGAATTATGGTTCCTTCAAGTAAATTTTTACGTATAAGTTCCTGGAACATAAATGGATACATGCACAAGGGCTTTAATACGTTCACAGATGCTAAATTCATTAATAGCTTACAAGCCACGATATCTTCTGTTTGTCAGAGACACATTGCCCTCTTGAGTCCTGCCGTGTACTTAAAGAATATAAAGCTTTTCATATTATCAGGCCAAAATTTGGCAAGTTTAAAAACCATTATGGAGGCCTCTCCATTTATATCAAAGATAACACCAGGAAGGGTATAAAATACCAACCTGTGACCTCTAATGACTATGTTTGGCTTAAAGTATGCCATGATTTCTTCAATATACCAACATATCTGCTTTCTATATACCCACCGCAGAATTCACCATATTCTCGGAGGCTTGATAAGGACATTTTAGCTAGTATTATGGATGACTTTAAAAAATACTCTTCCATAGGTGAGTCTATTTTATTTGGTTATTTTAATGCTCGGACCGGGAATTTGAAAGATACGACTGAAGGTAATGATCACCTTCTTGAATTTGTTCAAAATGAATTTGATATAAACCTGTGTACTCTCGAAACAATCAAGATTACACTGTAACAGTGGAGTGTAACTGAAAGGGGCAGGTCTCTGATTGCCATGTGTCTCCAAACAGGTTTGAAAATATTAAATGGTAGAACTAATGGAGATTTTGCTGGAAAACTGACATGTCACTCCCCTCGGGGTAGTAGCGCTGTCGATTACAGTTTGGTGTCGCAACATATGTTACCTTTTATTAATTGGTTTCATGTTCATGAGTTAAATGCTTTAATTTCATACCATTGTCAAACAACATTGATCTTGCATGTTAATTTATTCTTAACCTCAAATTATGAGAATCATGTCGCCCGTCCACTACCTGATAAATACTTCTGGAATGACCATTCATCAAAACTTTTTCCTGCAATACTGAAAAATTCCTACACTCAGAGATTACTAGATGTACAAAATAATCATACGACTGCGATTGATGATTTAGTCCAGTCTTTCAACAGTATCCTATGTGAAGCTGCTGATAAATGTTTAAAGAAAAATCTCACCGCACCTTTAAAATAAACCGGTAAAGATTTTAAAACCTAAATGGTTTGACTTATCCCTGACAAATATGAGACGCACTTTGGAAGCCAAATCCAAATTGTTCGAAAAACATTCTGACACACAGATAAGAGCCTCTTTTTTCAGTTTTCTGAAATTATACCGCAAAACCCGGAAACGAAAATATAAGGAACATCGCCAGAACATATTAGATAAACTTGAGGCCACTAAGAGCTCAACTCCAAAAGCTTTCTTGTTTCTACTCTCTGAGCTTAGGTCGTCCGATGTTCACAATAACGTAGGGAGTAGTATCTCTACTGATGAATGGTCAGACTATTTCAGCATCTTACTAAATGCTAACAACGAGGGTGGGAATTGTAGACATTTCACAATTACTTCCAGCTTTAGAGGAGCAAGCTATATTTACTGAACTTGATTATCCTATTGGCTCTGAAGAAATTATTGTTAATATAAAAGCTCTCAAAAATAACAAAAGTGCAAGACCTGATTCTCTGATAAGTGAAATGTTCAAAAGTTCATGTTTCCCAGTGTATGGACATATAGCCTAATTACTCCAATTTACAAAAAAAGGGAGTCGAGACGACCCAGGTACTTATCGGGGTATTGCAGTAAGCAGTTCACTTTGTAAGCTATTCACTAGAATACTTAATAACAGACTATCAAAATTCTTAGAATCACGTGGGATAATTTGCAAGGAACAAATTGGTTTTTGTCGGGAGAAGAGAACGGTAGATCACATGTTCGTACTGAAGACTCTTATCGAAAAATGTGCATAAAATACAGAAGAGAAGCTATTCACATGTTTCATCGACTTCAGGAAGGCTTTTGACACGATATGTCACGAGGGGTTGTTATACAAACTAAGATCCATCGGAGTTAGTGACAAATTCTATAAAGTAATCAAAAGTATGTACAAAATAAATACATTAAGAGTTAAAAATGATACTGACCTCTCTGCCCCCTTTTGATTCTGAAGTAGGAGTGAGACAGGTTGATTCACTAAGCCCTACTCTGTTTAATATTTTTATAAACGATCTCCCTGGTGCAATACAGTCAAATTCTACAGACATTAGTTTGGGACAAATAAATTTGAACTGCTTACTATACGCCGACGACCTGGTCATTTTCTCGAAGTCTAAGGCGGGCCTTCAATCAATTCTCAATAAATTAGTTACTTACTGTATTGATTGGGGTCTTAGCATTAACTTCGACAAGTCTAAATGTGTAGTATTTAATAAAGCTGGAAGAATGGACAATAATAACAAATTCTATTTTCAAAACAATGTTATCGAAAACTCCCGCTCTTACACATATCTTGGTGTATTATTTCACTGTAATGGAACTTTTTCTGCAGCAAGACATGACACTTTTGCTAAAGGTCTCCGAGCTTATTTTAAGTTTAGTAACACCTTTAGCAAGAGCAATATACCAAAATTTACAACACTTACACACATATTTGATCACACAGTTAAACCGGTAATACTTTACGGCAGTGAAATTTGGGGTTATTCTGACAATTACAAGTCCTTCAACAGGACCACTGACTATAGGTTTCTTTTCAGCTTATGCGATAAATTTAAACCTGATAAAATCCAACTAAATATGTGCAAATATTTTCTAGGACTGCGACAAAAATCATCTAACTTGGCTACCATGGGGGACATATGTAGATATCCTCTGATGTTAAGCTTTCTGCATAACATGGTAAATTACTATGAAACCTTAAAAAGCTCTAAAGATACTCTTATCATGAATGCTTTCAATGTATCTACTGAGCTTGTTAACAAAGAGGGAAATTCCTGGGTTGGATTTATAAGGACGTTGTTGGGATTATTAGATGAATACAACAAGAAGCAAGTGTCACTGAAGGATACTAATGGGAAGACAAATCTTACTAAAAAACTGAATGTAATCTAATTAGCCTACTGAGGAGCAAATACGACAAATGCTTGTACAATGAGATCTTTAATGATAATCGTAGTAAACCCGGTCAAAGAAATAAGTTGAGGACGTATAGAACATTCAAGTTTAATGTTAGGCTTGAAAAATATATTAATTGGGGTAACTTCAACCAAAGACGCCTTCTGGCGGGACTTAGATCCAGTTCCCACATACTTGAAATTGAAACCGACCGCTATCTGGGCATTGGTGAACAGGATAGAACTTGTAAATTATGTTTAACGAGTCAATGGAACGAGCTTCATTTTATGTTACAATGCCCCTCATTGATTCAAATACGTGAACCTATCCTAGACGAACTGTACACCAAATTCCCTAACATAAAACAACTGAATGATGAAGAACAGTTTATATGGCTTATGAGTTGCGAAGATGAGTTGGTCATGAGTAAGATATGTGTCCTTATTGATAGTCTTTATAAAATTAAGATCCTCGATTCTCGGAGTACAAACTGACTGAGCATAGCTGTCATGTCTTGATATGTAACATCACTTAAGTATTAATTTCTGTTCTTACTACAGTATGTTATTGTTGTTGTTGTATAATCATTACAATCACTGTTTATATATAACTGGTACGTGTACCACTTAATTATCCTGCCTGTATAGGCGTCTTGATTGACATAATAAAACATCTTATATTATCTTATCTTATCTTATCTTATAATACGCTATCACGGAGTGGGTCCCAATTTAAGGCAATTCCATCAGTTCTCATAGGTTTTCATTGTTGTTTTTACATTCAATCATCCGTGTGATGTAATATGATATGAATATTGAAAGATATTCCAATTTCCTGTATCATATGATGCTAATCATTGGATAGATGGTAGCTTGGATTCCTGGGGTCTACCGATATAATTCAAAGCTGAGTAATTGAACATAACATGCTAATTCTTATAAAACAAGTAGTCCTTTTTTGTGATAACATTTAATTTTTTGGATTACTGTTTCTTTCTTTTTTTTTCTTCTTTTTTTTCTTATAAATTTTTATTTGAAAAAAGACAAATACATTGTGATAATACATGAATTATATTACAGTTAATGGTTGGTAATTAAACAGTTTTGTCTCTTTCGTTATTTATTTTTTGAGACTGTAGAAAGGTAGAAGAGAAAAAGAGTGTGGAGTGAATGGTTTTATGAATGTTGTGTTATTTAGTTATATTAAAGGTACTCAATCGGTAAAGAGGGTCCCCATCTGAACAGATTCCAACAACAACAATCCGATCAGAGGGTCCTATATTACTATTTCTTTGGCTTTGATTCGAGTCGAGGAACCCATCAAACAAAGCTCAGAGTTATCAGATATTGATTTTTGAAATTTGTTATTAACTCGAGATGAGTACTAATAACTGCCGTAATCTGCTCTGGATGTGTACTCCAAATCTATTCAAACAGACAAGGATGGATAACTCTAAAATCAAGTGGTAATTTTAACGCAATTTTGACTGAGTTCTGGGCCAGAGAGTATTCCCGATAATGAAAAATAATAGATTTCTAAAATCGATATCTAACAAATCTGAGCATTGATGGGTGACTTCCTCGACTCGAATCAAATATTTTTGACCCACCGAAGCCATTGAAATAGTAATTGAGAGGAGTTTTATCGGATTGAGTACCTTTAAATTTCCATCAGTTATAATAATAAATATAATGAAAATGAAATATTGGGTATATGTATTATTTATATTTTTTTCTGAGTCCCTCACGTTATTAGGTATATATATGGTAATTACATAATGCAAAATATTAACATTGAGGGATTATTAATTAGTGTTAGCATCGAGCTAAAAGTCTTAAAATCTGGTATATTTACGTAACGTGATTATGTACGGCATGGATAGGTGGTATGCAATTAATTTTACTCACTATATGATTCAAATAAGTAAGCATACTGTTAGGTAAGTCACACAACACGGCACATGTCTGGTCAACATTCGTGTTTAAACACAGTTTTTACAATACTAAATAATATTTACGGAATACTTGTGTGCCAGGCATGTGCAATGTTATGTACTACATTTCCAGCATACATGTCAATATCTATAGTTATGTATGTGCTGTTTAACTGTAATAGTGTAACAGACCTTTCCATTTATCCCACCGATATTCGAACTCAGTATATCTAGATTTGCTGTAAAAAATCCATCTTTCAGTTTTTGCGTACATTCGTATTTCTGCTTGGATTACTGTTTCTGCCACAGAGGCGTGTAATGCGCTCCAATGCCCCCAAACATGCACTCCCCGTATGTGCCGTCATTATATACGCGCCTGTTTTACATCATAGTGGACCTCATATATACTCATACATGGACCTCATATATACTAATAGGAACAGCGCATAACGGTCGTGCACGCTTGTGGTGTGGCGGAGCAACGAGCGCGTTACAAGCTCGTGTGTTCTGCCATTTGCAAAGAATACATGTATTTTGTCAGTGTATTCTTCAATTTCTTGTTATCTGTTAATGGAACAGACTGCAGATGGAAAATTATATGATTAAAATTTAAAACATAGACTGGGCGACTGTATGCCATTTTTGTTATCTAGCTGTAGCTAGTCACCAAGTGAGAGAATACACTGTTCTCACCAATTCTTTGATGCATATATGTATATACTGGTACAGGTAACCTATGGGTATGTATGCTGAACCTTATTTGACAAATTAATAAGTGTTTTGTGATTTTCTGATATTTCTGGTGGTTTTCATTGAGCTTACATTATTGGCATTTCAGCCGGATGGTTTTTTTAAAATATTTCACACCCTTTGTCTTATATACTGCTATTTTCACAGCTTTTCAACAAACTTTGTGGTGGGTCCCCAATTGCTCTTGGGAAAACAATTGTGTTGGAGGGGTGTGTCCGAGATCGGACAGGAAAACACTTGCGTTCCCGGGGTGGTGGGTCCAAAAAATAAAAAATAAAACATTTTCAACCTTGTATCATGCAGTTGTCCCTGACGCGTACTAACAGTTCATTTTTCGCCAAAGAAATCAGACAATTTGACTGTAATCCATTTTTCTGCAATGTGTGAAATAATCATCCATCGGAGGAGTACCATTCTGTTGACATCGGTGTTATTTTGGTAAACTAATGCAGCGTTTGTAGTTTGTATGCTTTAGTTGTCAACGCTGCAAATTAATGCAGAACATGGATATATTCATATTTACGATAGGGTCACTTACATTCTACTTCCAGATATAGACTCACTGACGCGTCCACGGTCGATGTTATTAACATCTCAAAATCCGGTAAAATACGGTATAAGCAAAAAGAGCCCGGGGCAGGCCGGGGCAGGCCGGGGCCGCCCCCCCCCCCCGTGGGCACTATATATTGACGTTATACGGTAACGACATACCACCTGGGAGCAACATAGAAAATTATACTCGCTCGCTCTTCTCCGGTCGGTGTTATTAACCCCGCCAATGCCGATATTGGCTAAGAGAGCCCGGGAGAGCCCGGGTGTCTTCGTGTGGTTTCGGACAGTATATTTTGATGATGCACGGTAGTACAATACCATCTGAGTGTGACATCCAAATATTTACTTGCTGACGCGTCCACGGCCGGTGTTATTAACCTCTCAATATCCGGTAAAATACCATATAATCAAAAAGAGCCCGGGACAGGGACACCATACAAAACAAAAAAGAAACAGAAAACAACCAATGTCTAGATCAATTCCACCAATCATTTCATTAATCTCATGTGTAATGTCTCACCATTCCCACTACAAAATTTCAAAGTGGGTTGTAGGAAAGGGGTTCCGCCCCTTCCAAATCTCCCGGGTTCACTCCCAAAATCCCCAATAAATAAAACCATCTTCATAAACCTTCCCACTTGAAAGACAAACACATCACATTGCATTGAATATTCCTACTTCGAAGTACAGTTCCCGTGTACACAAAGTTCACACACTCTTTCGGAAAGCCTGTGTACAAGTTGTGTTGCAGGACAACCAACTCCGTGACCTGCAGCGCAGATTGAGAAAGGCTGAGACGCCCATACAAACAAACATCACATACGGTCTCGGACTCCGAATGACTGTGATAGAAGGCGTCAGAAACGTTTATTTCGAATATGCAGAATCCAAAGCCAGTGAGCTAGAGGAACTGATGCGAAAAATAAACGGCATTACAACATAAACCTATTCTGACCAAGAAGAGCACCGACATTGAGAACTGTTTAGATGTATATTGTCAATGTTAAGTTTGTATATACATATAATAGTTGTGGAATAAATGGGGGTTTTTTTTATCGCACAATGTCTCTTTCTCTTCCGGAGAATCGGTAATTAGGCTTCGAAATGAAGGGACGACACCCATTTTATACTATATGTATAATGACGGTGACCACTTTGTGGTACGCGGGACATAACCCTCTCTCAACTGACATTCTTCTATCTCTTAAAGTCAAAACTAACATAACCAAGATACTGTCAAAATGCCAACGAAAACATCCGCGTGCTCTCTCGACCAATACAGTTCATGTAATTTACCGGTTTTGATGGGTTAATCGCACGGGCCATGGGTGCGCGAGTGTGTTAATAGTTGAGTGTCACACTCATGTAGTATTCCATATACCAAATAACATCAAACTATACTGTCAAACTACTACCGCGCATCATCAACATATACTGTCCAAAACCACACGAAGACACCCGGGCTCACTTAGCCAACATCGGCATTTGCGGGGTTAATAACACCGACCGGAGAAGAGCGAGCGAGCAAAAATGTTCTAGGCTGACCTCAGGTGGTACGTTGCTACCTTATAACGTCGAGATATAGTGTCCACGGACCCATGGGGGCGCCCGGGCGGTCCCGGGCTCTTTTTGATCATACGGTATTTTACCGGATTTTGAAGGGTTAATAACATCGGCCGTCAATATTTCGATGTCACACTGAGGTGGTATTGCACTACCGCATCATCAAAATATACTGTCCGAAACCACACAAAGACACCCGGGCTCTCCCGTGCTCTCTTGGCCAATATCGGCATTTGAGTATCCACGGGACCATGTGGGCGCCCGGGCGGTCCCGGTCGGTCCTGGGCGGCCCCGGGCGGTAATTAGTCACACCCGTTCTTAACCACTCCCTGAGATCCGGTCCTGTACAGCGAGGTAGCAGTGTATGGTTGTGGTACTATGTAAACGCGTTAGCAGGGGACCCCAATCACACCGGTAGCTTTTAGAAGATATCACGAATTGTCATCAGCGAACATATATAAGGATATAAGACATAATGGGTGAGTTATTCCAATAGGGAATTTAATATAATTACCACAGATGACCAACTGTATTTTTTTTACAAACATATAAGTAGTATTGGCTGATAAAATGAGACTTTTGTCAACATTTTCACTATCGGACGAATGAACCGAAAAACTTGGATGTTTCACATTCATCGTCCATCGATTATCCACTAATTGTACTCCTCAATATTGTACTCCTGAATCGAATGTATTAATCGTTTGATGGCAATGACCCCCTGTATCACAAAATCGAGGGCGATAGATTGGCAATGGTAACGTTCGTAGGGGGCCGCGCTTCCAAATGATACATATTAAACATTTCGTATTGTTTCAGAACAGACAGACGAACGATACGATATTTGAAAAAATTATGAAACACAAATAGGTGACAAAATGAGACAAATTAAAGACATATTTGCTTTGCAAAATATCATATTGGTGTATTGTTGATATTTCATGGAAATAATCTGATAGTTTCGATTGATTTTTTCCTTCCCACCAAAATCCCGCGCTTCTAAAATTTCAATGATACTGTCTGGAGGTGGTAATGGTGCTGTCCGACGGTGGTCTGCTATCAATTTAATGGGCTTTACTCAAGTAAACAGTTGTTTAAATATTGTTGGGAAAGGGGCTGCATTAACTTGTTATAACTTGTGTCCCAATCCCTTGTAACATTTGTTGCAATAAATATGTTTAAACCAATGCTATAGTCATAACACAAGAATTTCCACTAGATGCAAGACCACCTGCAGTCGTTAGCATTTCATATATTGTAACCACTGCAATTAGGATTCATAAACAATGCGAGCAGGACCATTCAACAGTTTCTTTACTTTAAAAAAGAGCTGTTAAATAATAACGTATTACTCGCCGTTCAGAATACAAGTATATGGGAACAATTACCAATAAACCATATTCGACGTCTATTTTAATATATTATTTTTTGTCAAAGATAATCAGTATTTTCTTGTTTAAAATGGGATATGAATACATAAATTGTGGATTGTCAACGCTATATCTAAATGGATGTTAACACAAAAGCAGTATATCCTGCATAGGTTCTTTTGTAGTTCACTCGGCCGCGTGTTTCTTCCATCTATGTGTGGCATTTGCTTTGATTTTGCTACCCAAACTGTTCCCTGCGACCAGGAGCTTAACCACTGCTACCTCCCTATACATGACCAGTTCGCAGGGGGGGGGGTGATATGTTGATATGTTGGTATTTATTTTTCCTACAATACTCATGGTCTCTTGTATTAGCTTGTATTTAGTGAACACACACAGAACTGAAATATACTCACAGTGCGGTTTCTTCCGAAAAGAAAAATGATTTCGTGTTTCTAGGAGGTTGTTGTCGAAAGTGGTCGGAAAAACCTTTCTAAAACGGAAAACAATTTGGGTCAAGGGGTGGGTGGGTCCCATTCAAAAATGACAAAGGATAAAAAATTTCGGACCCGGTTTAATGATAAATATCTGGCAATAACCTACATACTGCATAAAACCAAAACCACGGTCCATAGTGTCACAATAATACCAAAATATACAATGTATTGTGACTGGTATGTGCCGAGCGTTGCCATGTGTACATGCCTGGGAATATACCACACAAGCTGCATGTGTTTTTGAGACAATTATTTTTATTGGTGGGATTAGAACCCCGACGGTGACGTCGAGAGCGCCTTGCTACTCAAAGTCCGATGTCAATACTACAAGGCCACCGAAAAATGAAGCTCAATATGTGGCATGTAAAATTCGAATGTATTGCATGTATTTATTTATCTTATTAGTCTGATCACAGAGAGTGAAAAAAGCTAGAGGCTACTGGGTTCAATTTGTGGCCCATATTGGACGCTTATTATATGAGCGGTCTCTGTTTTACGAAAATCGAAAAGATACGCTCTTTATTCTCTCTGCAGATGTTACCTTCCTGTTTCCTTCCTGCAGCATTTCCATTGATTTTGCTAAACATTCGGGCGTATTTTGGGTAAATTGCTAGTAATTGACAGAACTAACTGTTTTAAAATGCTTTAGGGTGAAGTCAAATATGTCAATCCAATAATATAACTCTGCTGTTCGTCAAACTTGATTGTTCGGTTTTAAGATTGACTGTTTGTTTAGTTGAAATTTAACTTTGTTTTTGCCGCTAGGCGTCGTACTTCGAATCCAACTCGACCCATGATCCATTTCGGAATTCGCGTAGAAAAACGTACTGTAAAATCTTCGTACAAAAAAAAAAAAAACAAACAAAATTGTTTAGTGTAATCTTGATATCCCCATTGCACCGGAGACATGTATATAGTATGTGTATATATCTTCATATCCTTTGTAAATATCACTCTGTATTTCTCAATATTCATTTGTAATCATGGGAATAAAGTATAAATCAATCAGCCATAACATAACGAACATAATCTAGTTGTCAAAATAATATATGTTGCAAATCAACTGTGTTTAATCAGAAAATTAATAAGAATTAATAATATGAGCTGTATAATTAACTAAAACCTAGCCAGGTAGCGGAGAAGCTCTATCTACGTCATGTCTGGAATATAACTTCAAGAATAAGTTGACCGTTGTGTGAATAAATAAATAAAGTTACATAAAACAAAATACATAAAATTGACATGAAACTACACAGAATGAATATCACTCGTTAGCTAGTAATGAGTTTCAATCAACATATTAAAAATAAAATAAAATTATACCCAATCTTTTTTTCATAATCTCATATCAACATTTGTTTCTGAGTCATAGTTTTAACAGACAAATTTGATGATTGTATTTAACCAGCTGGCTCCACTGGATCATATATATCGAACATGTCATGTGATGCAAGTCACTTGTGTTTCGATCATATATGTCGAACATGTCATGTGATGCAAGTCACTTGTGTTTCGATCATATATGTCGAACATGTCATGTGATGCAAGTCACTTGTGTTTCGATGATATACATGTATGTCGAACATGCCATGTGATGCAAGTCACTTGTGTTTCGATCATATATATCGGACATGTCATGTGATGCAAGTCCCTTGTGTTTCGATTGAAACATTGACCAGCTTGGCATGCGTATAGATGCTAAGAAAATAGTTGGTCCTCAACCATCCATTCCACATGTCACATACTCAGCAATCGTGTCTACCAAACAGTGTGTTGACGTCAGACACTGAGTCAAACCAAACTCGTCAGTACATGTATATCACTCGCAACACAAGTTGAGGAGAATGATATCATTCCTGTTTCAAAACCTGAAGCGCATGTTATGGATACGGATACAGCTTCTGCCGTTGAGACATTTCCTCCGAAACAATGTATGCCAGTTGATCCTATCCTTTCGACCCTCAGAAAGAGAGGTACATCTTTGAAGAGAAACGGTTAACTCTCAAAGACAAGTAACATTATTTGTGGAGCGAGGCTGTAGGTTAGGTGAAGGTAAATATTATAAATACCTTATCACTGCATTATCTGATTTTAAAAACTACTTTACATATTTCGATGTGGATCCTTGGTAATTTCTTGTTCTTTGTTTGCTATTTATGATGTATTCTTGTACCACCTTTATACGTTTTATAGCATGATTGCACACTAGGCAGTTCTTGAATTTATATTCCTGACTCCAAGTTGAAACATTCCTCTTGGGTGCTTTTGTTTGTACATAGCTCATCATTGCATTGTCTTAGTCTAATCTACTGTCTGATTTATCTACACAGTTGCTTCGCTACGATCATTTTTTATACCTGATTCTGTTCTTGGTTGTGATATGGCCTAGTGGCTAAAACGACGATAAACACTCAATCGATTAATCAGTCTACATTATTATATGATCACAAACTTTCTTCTAAAAGTCCCATACTAAATGATACGGAAGGGTACCCATAAGTGAGTCAGCACTTGTCCTCCAATCCCATTGTCTGTATAAACAAATGCATGTGTCATATATCATGTGTTATATAAATTAGACAAATAAATATGTTTAAACTAATGATACGGAAAATGAGTTGATAAATCATGCTATCTACTGGATTGCAGATCACGCGACGTCATGAGTTATTAATAGGAAATGTAATCCTGTTTATTACATTTTGACTTCTTGAATCACATTGTTGTGCATTTGATGGATCATCATGTTAACCTCGAAACAATGTAATATGTGTTTTATTATATTATCTACCAATGTTATAAAGGCGCATTGGGCCTGAAACACATCACCCGGTGTGTATATATATATATATCTCATATATATTTTGAAGACCTCTGTCTGTCTGTCTGTCTGTCTGTCTGTCATTTATACAAATTTACGATTCTCGACCGATCGGGACGAAACTTGGTACGTGTGTGTAGTTTGACCAGGCGGTGGACGTTGTCGTATTGGCGAGCCCGTGCGGCGCCCGCTTCGCGCATGCGCAGACGAGATCTCGGAAACGGGTGGAGCTATCGACTTGAAATTTGCTATGTGAATGTATCTTACCCCGGATACGAATTTTATCAGGTCGCCGAGCCCGTGCGACGCCAGCTTCGCGCATGCGCAGACGAGATCTCGGAAACGGGTTGAGCTATCGACTTGAAATTTGCTATGTGAATGTATCTTGCCCCGGATACGAATTTTATCGGGTCGCCGATCCCGTGCGACGCCAGCTTCGCGCATGCGCAGACGAGATCTCGGAAACGGGTGGAGCTATCGACTTGAAATTTGGTATGTGAATGTATATTTGCCCCGGATACGAATTTTATCGGGTCGCCGAGACCGTGCGACGCCACCTTCGCGCATGCGCAGACCAGATCTCGGAAACGGGTAGAGCTATCGACTTGAAATTTGGTTTTTGAATAGCCCGGTTTTTTTGAATAGCCCGGACAACGTCGGGCTGGGTGGAGCTATCGACTTGAAATTTGGTTTTTGAATAGCCCGGACAACGTCGGGCTCATCGGCTAGTCTCTTATATATTTTGAAGACCTCTGTCTGTATGTCTGTCTGTCTGTCTGTCTGTCATTAATACAAATCTACGATTCTCGACCGATCGGGACGAAACTTGGTACGTGAGTGTAGTTTGACCAGGCGGTGAACGTTGTCGTATTGGCGAGCCCGTGCGGCGCCGCTTCGCGCATGCGCAGACGAGATCTCGGAAACGGGTGGAGCTATCGACTTGAAATTTGCTATGTGAATGTATCTTGCCCCGGATACGAATTATATCGGGTCGCCGAGCCCGTGCGACACCAGATTCGCGCATGCGCAGACGAGATCTCGGAAACGGGTGGAGCTATCGACTTGAAATTTGCTATGTGAATGTATCTTGCCCCGGATTCGAATTTTATCGGGTCGCCGAGCCCGTGCGACGCCAGCTTCGCGCATGCGCAGACCAGATCTCGGAAACGGGTAGAGCTATCGACTTGAAATTTAGTTTTTCAATAGCCCGGACAACGTCGGGCTCATCGGCTAGTCTCATATATATTTTGAAGACCTCTGTCTGTATGTATATATGTTTGTTTGTTTGTCTGTCTGTCTGTCATTTATACAAATCTACGATTCTCGACCGATCGGGACGAAACTTGGTACGTGTGTGTAGTTTGACCAGGCGGTGAACGTTGTCGTATTGGCGAGCCCGTGCGGCGCCCGCTTCGCGCATGCGCAGACGAGATCTCGGAAACGGGTGGAGCTATCGACTTGAAATTTGCTATGTGAATGTATCTTGCCCCGGATGCGAATTTTATCGGGTCGCCGAGCCCGTGCGACGCCAGCTTCGCGCATGCGCAGACGAGATCTCGGAAACGGGTTGAGCTATCGACTTGAAATTTGGTATGTGAATGTATCTTGCCCCGGATACGAATTTTATCGGGTCGCCGAGCCCGTGCGACGCCAGCTTCGCGCATGCGCAGACCAGATCTCGGAAACGGGTAGAGCTATCGACTTGAAATTTTGTTTTTGAATAGCCCGGACAACGTCGGGCTCATCGGCTAGTCTATTATATATTTTGAAAGATCTGTGTGTGTGTGTGTGTATGTGTTTGTTTGTTTGTGTGTGTGTTTGAAATCGATGGACTCCAAAACGACTAAGCCAATTTCGATGAAATTTGGTATTTTAGGGTATTTTCGGCAGGAGACGAACATAGGCATATTTATTTGTCCGTGCGAGGTCAACTTTTCACGTGCGGAGGTCAAATCTATTTTTACGCCGTTTTGCGCTAATATATTTCAGTTCGGTGCTCACAAATCGATACGATATAGCGCGAATAATAAATTGCCAGTCATATAATTTGCACGGTTAGAATCTGTGTGGCTTCATCTTTCCAACGATATATAATATGTATGTATCCGTTTTAGTTATCTGCCTCAATTATTAGGTACAAGTGGTGGTATGATCTTTTATCAGGATATCAATGCGTAACTTCTATGACGTCGTCAGAGGTCATAAAGTTAGATTACGTTAACTCTCACCCTGCCGATGCATTTGACTGTGTCGCGTTAACTCATCACCGGCCGAGGTATCCGCAAATGACATTGGGCTATATATCTCGGAAACGGGTGTAGCTATCGATTTGAAATTTGGTATGTGAATGTATCTTGCCCCGGATACGAATTTTATCGGGTCGCCGAGCACATGCGACACCAGCTTCGCGCATGCGCAGACCAGATCTAGGAAACGGGTGGAGCAATCGACTTGAAATTTGGTTTTTGAATAGCCCGGACGAAGTCGGGTCACCTTCTAGTATATATATATATGTGCATGGATCCATCAAATGCAAAACGATGTAGATACTTTATCATTGGAAAAACCCCCAGAGATTTACAGTTCCTATTATTAACTCATGACGTCGCGTGACCTGTTATCAATCCGTCTTGCCTATTTTATGGCACACTCCAGTAGATATCGTTATTTATCAACTTCTTTTCCGTGTGATTTAGTATGGGACTTTTAGAAGAAAGTTTATGATCATATAATGATATACATTTATTATATGCTTGCCTATAAAATATCTGAAAATTACCGAAACGTAATCGTGGTATCTATATCTCTTCGTAGCTACAGTGAAATCGCGTTTTGTTATTTCACTCTAGGTTCCGTTGCTTCAATGTAGCGTGGAAATAACAACTAACAGGAACACACGAGTTACGAATATTGCATGGTGCGTGATCAAACTCTCCGCTATCCAATCGAAAGCGACGAATTTATGACGTCAAGTGCACTTGATCAATCGATAATTCTGTGTTTGGTCGAAAACGTTCGTGTTAATTTCAACTTTATATTCGGCCTAGGCTCTTTCCTGTTTGTAAACACTGACACGTGCGCTCAGTAATTAAGTAAGAATTAATTTAACAACTTTGAGCATTAATATAAAGCGCATAATTATAATAAAAAAATACCTCCAGCTTTTTGTTTGAATATACCTAAAAACATCTTATGAGGTCTGGAAAGAAATATCGAATTTTCAATCGCGGCTTTTAGCCGCTCGTATAAATTCAATGTTTCTTCCCAGACACTCATGATATATTTGGGTATTCAAACAAAACTGTATGTATTCTCTATATTCACTGGAATATTTGGTAAAAAAAACAACATAATTTACGCAAAATGTTGATTGGAAAATTAAATTTGGACGTCATGCAAAATAGACATCAACACCCCCATGTCGCCACGGCCACGGAACTGCCTGGCGCGAACAAACTAATCCCAACATAGATTTATCATATTCGAAACACCACCGATCGTAGCGATACCAAGTTCAATTTAGATTGATATAATCATATTGAGCACACGGATACTTGTGAGCAGTTAAGAAAATGAAGTGCATCTTTCCAGTCAACATAAGGACGGATATTTCTTCTCCGGTTTAAGTCCGGTGGCGAGAAAACTACAGTTGAGCGACGAATGTTTCACCTTCAATGATAAACCCGCCTTTGGTCGCAATATCACTTTATTGTTGAACACACGAAGTGTGCATGTGTGGTATTCACCAGCGCATTAGATAGCTACAAGAAAACTAAGATGCATGCATCAGGTCGGCCGTGAACTATCTACCATAGAATTGTTGTAGCTATCGATTATACATTTTGGAACATCTGTCTGTATATGTATGTGTGTATGCATGAATGCATGTGTGTATGTGTTATAGACTCTAACACTGCTCGAATTTGGTATTTAACGTGTCAACTTGACCTCGCTCATAGGCATGTTTCTGGAACTTGACCGATCCGACTAAAAATTTGTGTGTAGGACTACTTCGATCCCGGGAGCAATATGGACGGGTCCAATTTCACGTGGGACCATGTTCTCGAACGTGCTGATATAGGCATGTTTCTGGACCAATTGAACAATAGTTTGGCCAGACGCTGTATATACTGGGTACTGTCCAGATGGAGGCGATCACAAACAAATCCCTAACTAGCCCGAACGAAGTCGAGTACATCAGCTAGTTTAATATATATTTTGAACATTTGTCTGTCTGTTTGTCTGTTAACTATGGCCGGGAAAACTGCCGGACAGATTTGACGAAATTTGATACCTAGGGGAAATTATTTCCAGGGAGTATTTTGGACGGGTCAAATCTTGATCCCGACCTGACTTTTACATTCAAAAAGGTCAATTCAAGGTCAAATCTGGTAAAACGGAAGTATTGCAACGAAATTTCATACCTACTGTTACTTTTGTCCCAAGAGTGTTTCGGTGGGTCAAATCATGACCCTGACCTGATCTTGACATTCAAAATTGTCAATTCAAGGTCAAATCGGGTAAAGCCGGGCGGATTTCGACGGGTACTTTTGTCGTGACTTTTGTCCGGGGAGTGTTTTGGACGGGTCAAATCGTGACCCCGACATGACCTTCACCTTTAAAATAGTCAATTCAAGGTTAAATCGCGCAATTCTCCGAAAATCAGAGGGGAACATCCCGGACGAAGTCGGGTCCACCAGCTACTATTATATATTTCTAGATTTAGTTACAAACTAAATACCTGTATATTGTACAAAGAAATGTTTGACAAATATATCTGTATCAATATTACCATACGGGTCATTAAAATAGATACGACGAAACAAATTTTGAAGGATGCATGTATCAGGTAAATTTTTATATTTCAAATGATGACAGGAATACGGAAATTTGAAGTACCTACGTAATACTGGCTATCCGCATGAAGAGATATACATGTATATAAAAACCAAAATAGAAGATGACTGCTAGCGACAATGTTTTCCAAAAAAAATCAAAGCATTCGATAGCTCCCATCTAGTTGTCAGCCCGAAGATCAATATGATGTTTGGTGACTATCAGATGAGGGATATGTCTGTACAGTTGCTAAACAATTCAGTCATGCAAAAGAGGATCAAAGAGTAAGATACCAAATTGCTGCCTGTGGTAATGTTTTTTAACGAAATTCGGGAAAATTAGATTACTCTCACCCTGGTTATCCAGAAGATCATTGTGGTATCTGGTGACGATCGGACAAGGGGTGTCGTCTGTAGGATCAACCATATTATTTAGCCATAAAAATAGTAAAATTGAAGATCACCGCTGGCAGTGATGTCTTCACAAGGACAGTTTGAGAACAAAATATGGCTCACATCTAGCGGTGACCCAAAATATCCACATGAGAAAAAGTTCTCCAATAAACAAAACAAAACAAAACCACTGAATCCGTTGAATCAATATACATGTATACATGGATTAATTTATATGCATTGTTATACACAGTACTGGTATATAAAGGTACTGAAAATAACTATATTACTAGTATACACAAAATAAACCATATATCATGGCTATGTGTTCTAATATCCGAACATGACAGCTGAGAACTTGGTGTGAATTAAAGAGTGGTGGTTTCTCAAGCATATCTAACCCTCCACGTTAGAAAATATGCCATTAAATGTCATAAGTATAATCTAGCTTGAGGACAGAAGTGATCCATAAAACCCCCCTTAATTCAACCAGGTCCTCGCGCGATGTATGGTCGATCACATGATGATCTAGGGGGGATTAGAATTGTTGTATAAAAACAGCACTGCATGTAAATATAAAATAAAATTGTGCTACATCTTATTACAGATTATTGCCATATATAATCAGTGATTATACAGACAGTCTGACAAAATAAAGTTTCAGTGACAATCTATCCGAAGAGGGGAATAATTTCATCTGTTACAGTCAATGGAGCAATTATGAATCTGGAAAGGTGAAATTTCTAAGAAATACTAGATATCGACATGACGCGATAACATATAACGTAAATGCAATATGGCCGCTGGCGACCATTTTTTCCTATGAAATTAAAAAAATATTTGATAGCTCTCATCTGATAGATCAATATCAAGATAAATATGAAGTTTGTTGATGATCGGATGAGTGAAGTGGACTGTGGTCTGTGCTAAACGGTTTAGTAATGCTTAAAAAGATTCTTACCTTAATATTTTTATGTTCACTTTATAAACTTCACTGAGTCATCTTTGTCATGTATTGAGTTTGATATCTTTTGTTAACAGTTTATAAATTATGTATGTCTCATGTTTGTTATTTTAATTTATGTGTTTATTATCATTAAATAAAGTTGCATTCCTTAAAAAGATTCTTACCTCAATGTTTTTATGTTCACTTTATAAACTCCACTGAGTCATCTTTGTCATGTATTGAATTTGATATCTTTTGTTAACAGTTTATAAATTATGTATGTCTCGTGTTCGTTATTATATTATATACACTTTATAGTGTGTTTTCAGAACGAAAAAAAAGAAGAATAAAATCAACAAATTTGTAAATTTAAAAACAATTCAAACGTTGTTGTATTCCATGTCCCAGCCCGGACATATACACCAAATTTCAATAATATTCATTGAGAAACAACGGACCAAACGCTATATAACACCAGGGTCAGCCTCGGGTACATGTTATAGTAGGTACCGAATTGACACACGTCGACTGGGGCGAGTTGGCCCTGGGGCGATTAGGCCAATTAGGGCACCTTCTATAATTTACCGTATGTATCCGTTTACGCGTAGTTACTTTAGAAAGTTCCGCAATTAATACCGTAAATAGAGCGACCATATTTGACAGAGAATGCCTCTGTTATTGATTATCAAGTTGCTATACATTAAAAACGACAAATTCACATGCTCGTTCAAGCGCAGTAGTCTATTTTCCCCATGTTAAAGGACATCCACAAATACTAAATAACGCTAACCTACTGCCGAATGTTTTACACGACAACTGTTAACATATTTGGGCTGAATTCATCTGACGCGGTATTATTCCTCAAAATAAACAACAAAACCATCGTTACTTGGAAATGTAGTTTGGGCTAACATTTACATAAATCCTCCACATCATTTATCCCGACACACACGTCAGATGAAAAGCAGCCATGAAGTAAACGGCCAAATTGGCCGAAATGATGAAAATCGGATGACGAAGGTAACACACACAGTTTGAGGTATGATGGATTATAGTTTTGTTAAATGTGATCACATTAATAAAGTATAATTATTATACCCCAGCATGAGTCATATGGGGTCATTCGATACCCAAATCAATTGAATTGAGATTTCGGTTAAACGGAGACTACACATATCATGGACGATCTAGCCGATTTAGTGGGTGGAGTTTACTTGTACTATCAATTTGTCTATGGGTGGGAATAATTGTCAATATGGTCTAATAAAGTTACAGCTAGAATATTTCGGCTTGAGTTTTGCATTCACAATTATTACGTTGCTTGTATAGATATGTTATTGCTTATCAACAAACGGTATCACCAGTCAACAGTTCACCGACACATTCTTAACGAAGAAAACAATGCAGTCACGGAAAACCAATTGAACTCTATTCTCGTTGAACATATTTTGTTATTTTAAACTAGAGGTTAACGAGAGATTAAGAATCCTCCTAACGGTTTTTCCGAACAAGAATGTGCCATTTAGCTTAAACAGAGCCACGAGTCGGTTATATATATATATATCTTTATTTCCTCCATTCACGGAGAGTTATGAATAATATAAATTGACAAAAGGAAATTCAAATAATACAAGAACAGTAAACATATATACAGTGGACATAACAACAAAGAATAGTCGCTAGGTGTTCAGCAAGCATACACACACACGCATACACCATGTATATATTGATACGAACAGACACCCATTGTACATACTCGCACGCCATCATACATGCAAATCCCACTCTAATACATGAATGCACACATACATATCCATACTCACACACAGACAGATATTCATACACGCATAAAACATACATGCAATACATATACATGTGCTCATATGCCACGGTGCTATATATATATATATATATATATATATATATATATATATATATATATATATATATAAACAGCGCGCAGACATACATACATACATCGCACAGACGCATGGCCCATCGCCAGTGATGACACACATCAGCACACACACACACCCTCACACACAGCCGACCGCCCACAGGCTATAGCGTATAAACACAAGCACATACACACAGCTTAAATACTGGAGTCTGCTGACACACATATGGGTAGACAGTTATACTAATTGACTGTATGTATACAGATGCATATATGCATATACAATGTATGGTTCATGAACATGAAATAGTATTTAGACACATGTATTAGATTTTGTACTATGCAATCAAGGTTATGTTGAGTTTCTTAGCTGTTGTTCTTATAACTTGACGTCCGCGTTGTCGATTAGACTTGTCTGAATTGTGTGATAAGCATGCCACAGGCAATATGTGCTACAGACCATGAAGTCTGTGAACATGTCAGCTTCACAAATGATATCGAATAATTCTCTTGGCCGTGCAGTGAGGAAAACATTTAATTGGATATCTGGACTGAGGCTATCCAGTTTTAGAATACATGGAATATCGAATTTATTCATCAGTTCATACCATATATCATTGCGGTATTCCGCAATCGCTGGGCAGTTCATAATAACATGTAAGGGGAGATCATCGTAATCCCCACCACACTTGCTACAAGTTAGTGATACGGACCCAGTGCAAGCTATGATTCCACCCACAGTCAGGTATGCTATTTTGTGTCTTGGGAATTTTCGACAGCAGCGCCACAGGTGAGAGACAGTTAACTTTGGATGTATTTTATGAAAGCGATGGAGTGATTTGTCGCTCGCCGCGCTTTCCCATTCGGATTCTGTATAATCGGAAATTGCCTTGCGCACTATACCTTTCCAAATCTGCTTTGTTGGGAAATCACTATGAGATACATAATTGGTGAGGTATGGCATCAACTGGTGGCTCTCTATGATATCTACAATGTCGGCAATGAATGAAAACTTAGAAACACCAGTTATGAAGAAAGAGTGCAGCCTTAGCAAGAATACAGATCTGGCTGCCTTCTATGTACTGAGAGTACACAAGCTGCTGAAAAATAGGAGCTTCTTTTTTTCAAATAAAACTTTGAGCGTTTCCGATACCCATTAACCCTTCTGCGATGTTGGTACGTGTTTGATAATGAAGACCTTGAATCTTTTTAAGACAAAATCGGTGCGTTCTTTCCAGAGACAAAATATCAGAATCAGTCATACCACACAGCAGTTCGCATCCGAAGAGGCCCCTTGGTAAAACGATGGATGTGTATAATTTCCTACTGCTTGTTGGGGTTATACCACCTGCATACATACCTATGTTCGACAGTGAGAAATAGCTTGATCTGAGTTTTGTTTTTATTACGTCTATGGCGTTACCTTTGTGATTGAATTTGTGTATAGGTACGCCTAAGTGAACCAAACTCTCGACCTCAGACAGTTGTTTTCCACAAAGAGTCCATGCCCTATGACAACTAGCCTTAGTGTGCTCGTTCTTGCTTTCATTGAAGACAATAACTACTGTCTTTTGTTCATTATATTTATATGCTTAAACCAGCATGTTAACCTACTAATAAGCATACATGTATACTGGCAGTGTGTTGGCATGGAATGTTAAGGTGGATCGCATAACTAGATGGTTGGCTGTATAACCATATCGATCATAACGCTACGAATTTAGTGGAGGAAAATCCTCTCACATGGTTAATTTCAGAGAAAAATCAACACATACGGTTAATTTTACTGTAAAATCGCCTCAGTGGATGTAGAAATCGCCACCTTCTCGAAAGCAACATGATTTAAGGAAATATAATTTTCTGATGGGGTAAGAAAAATGGGCGGACGACAGATAGGCAACAACTTAAATCAACAGATCCCTTGCCATCAGTGGTATGGTTAAGGTGGCGATATGTGTATGCCATTGTGACCACCTCTTCTGGCCGACGTGTGTGATCTATGGAAAACTAACATAGCTTAAGGATAACTACCCGTTATAAATATTAAGTCGCTATAGATCAATTTTACGAGGGGACAGCGGGGTCATTCATATCGTTGGTAATTACTCCGCTCTTCTTGGTTGAAACATGTGGTCTGGAATCGATCCATCTCATCCGCTGCGAAATATCGATCCAGAATTAGAAATAACGTCTTTCCGTGTATCGGAAGCGGGGCGCTTGCTGGCCGGATGTGATAAATTGCCATCGAATGATTCACTCCCAAGGCAGATTGTCTAGTTGTCATCTTCTTGTTTAATATGTTTAAATAGACAAAAACACATTTTAACCTGAGATATGCATGTAAAATGATGAACTGTTCAGAGGGGTATATCGTTCCGGCCATCAATATACACACGTAGGTTATCGAAACTTTCTGGGTGTGAAATAACCAGGGATTTATATTTAAATAATTAGTTATCCGTATCCATCACAATCTCAAAAATATCACACAGTCTGTATTCATAGTAGTCTCAAACCCATTCAAAATTGCGGACATATTTGAACTGGCAGAGAAAATCTGGTAAGATGCCGAGCATGGTTTCCAGAACACACACCTGTACACATTATTCGGTCAGAATAGAATAGAATATTTATTGCAATACACCAGATATATAGGCAGTTGCAAGTTACAAAATGAATTAAAACTTAAAACATGTAAATACGAACTAAAATAAATTTTGTTCAATAGCAGTACTGCAATGCAATGCATCGTCATTCAACTACCACCAATAACTTCTCGTGTTTGTCAGTTGTGATCATTGTTATGCTTTATAGTTATAAGATGGTATTATATTAATCAGGGGTTGAGGTAGTTGTTATTGCTGTTGCTGTTATGGTTGTTGTCGTTAATGATGGTGACGGTGATATGGCGATGATAAATGATGATGATGATGATTATGATTACCATGATATTGACGACAATGATGGTGATGACATTATGATGATAATAGTGACGACGATGATGATGATGATGATGACATGGTGGTGATAATGATGATACTAAATGATGATGATGATGATGATGATGATGATAATGCTGCTGCTGATGATGATGATGATGATGATAATACGTTTTGTGATGGTAATGATGTTGGATGTTGTCGTTGATTATGATAATGATGATGATGTTGATGATGACCGCTGATGGTGATGATGAAATGGTGATGACGATAATGACGATTGTGTGGTAGTGATAACGATGAGTAAGCATGGCGATGATGGTTGCTGATGGTGATAATGATAATGATGATGTTGCTAAAGACGATAGTGATGACAATGCTGATGATGGTGGTAGTGATGATGATGATGATGTTGATGATGATGATGATGATGATGATGATGATGATGATGATGATGAGTAAATGTGATGATAGTGGTGTTTGTGATGATGATGCTGATGATGACGATGGTGAAGATGGCGATGAGGATGGTGGTAGTAAATGATGATGCTGATGATGATGCATATGATGATGATTTTGATGTTTTGTAAATATCAGCTACGCTAACTATAAAGAAGCTAAATGCAAATTTCCACGCGAACATCGCAAATGTAATGCGCAATATATGTCTGAGTCAAAATGAACGAATTGATCATTCAGCGGAGATAAATCAGGGTCTAATTTTCAAGCTCTTTAACAACAACAGATCCAAATCAAAACCGGATAGCAAATTATTCAATGTAAATGGCAAAATAATCCGAAATACGTCGGACATTACCGCTGCATGGGCAGATTACTATGAACAACTGTATTCACCTCTCCAATCGACAGAAAGAATGAAGTTGCTTAATGTCATCGTATGTAGTTAGCGAAAGTATCAATTACACTTTAGAGCAGAATAGCACGCTCTATTCATGTTTCCTAGATGTCCGTAAAGCATTTGATACTGTGTGGATAGACGGCATATTGATCAAACCTTAAAATCGCGGTTTTCATCGTCATATATGGTTCATTCTGCGGGAGATATTGTCGGGCTTTACGTGATTCATCAAATATGGTAAATCATTGTCAAGGGAAATCAAAATATTGCAAGGCACGCGACAAGGGATAATTTTATCCCCTCTCATATACATGTTGTATATAGATGAGTTGTTGTTTGAACTCGAAGCATCGAATTATGGTCTTCGGGTTCTCTCCACAAAATGCGCGTCACAAACTCAAGCGGATGATATGGCGCTGTTGTCGCTCACAAACGTGGGCCTACAACGTCTTTGTGACATTTTCACGTCCTATAGCCGAATGTTGCAAAGAAATGTAAAACCATTGTATTCAGTGATAACGTGAAGGAATTGCCTGCGCATCCAAGGAGATTGGAACTTGGTGACGGGTATATTGACGAAACTGATCATATAATTTATCTTGGCATAACGACGTGGAAGCGACTTCGCTTGTGAGTTCATCGACTGTATTATCAACAAAATAAGATCTACCTACTTTATGCTGAGCAATGCTGACAATCACCCCTCGAAGTTGCGAGACTCTTTACAAATCTATAATTATTCAAAAGGGTCTGTACGGATCTGAACTCTTGAATGGTCTATCAGAAACCCATTGGACAACTCTTGAGAAAATTCATCGCTTCTGCTTCAAGCGTATCCAGGGATCTCCTGTATGTGCTCGCACTGATATCGTTTTAGGGATGCTTGGCATCCATCCTATCAAGTCATTGGTTGATACAAGGAAACTAATATGTTTGGAAGCGTATGCAGTATGGCTCCTGGTAAAGTTTGCAAGGAGATTTTTGTCTCAAGATTCCACGTGTACTTCACGGGATAACTGGAAAACCCAAAATCGTTCATCGGCGACATTAACAGCACTCTTGTTGAGTACAATCTATCCGAGCATATGTATTAGTATGCTCATTCCTGCTCATTTTCTCTGAAATGTGAATAGAAGCGCCTTATAAAAACCGCGATTAACGACAACCGTGAACAGAAATGGTCAGAAAGAACAAGTTGTGGCTCTTTCATTTGCGCGCGTGAAATCCAACCAAACCCTACTTGTGTATGGAGAACATGTCGTTGATATCCAATGAATAAGATTGCATTCATCACAGTCGGTCAGCTCATCGCAGGAAGCACATTCTCTCAACAAAATACATGTGCATTCTGTGCTGTCAGTCTCACGTCGATATTATCGAGCACGCATTTTCTCATGCAGTAGCCCACTCATGCATTCCCACAGAAACGAAATGTGGTACCAGGTGACTGATTATTTCAGCATACCGCTAATCGTATGAGCCACGAGTCACAAGTTTGGAGTTTGGGATGATACCCGGGAAGATTTGACAGGGCCGTCGGCCCTCTCCTACAACCCACTGTTGATTGCCTTAACCCTTTGAACCCTGGCGCCCCACAGTGATCGACACCCTGACCCGGGGCTCCCAGTGGTATGTCCGCTTAAATTAGACAGTGTCTAGTAGCATGGTGTTGATTATGTTCAAATTGCGACACCGGTCTGTAACTTTACAGGTTTGCCCCCCATGGATCAGCGATCATTATAAGATCGCGAGACTTTGCCTCGCGGCAACTCCTTGGTAACGGTTGCTAGGCAACTACCCGGAATTGGCTGGAAAATGTAAATATAGCATATAGCGTCGTAATTCAACCTCAGTGATTGCGTTTTTTGATGCAGGTACTACCCTAACGTGAAATTTGAGATATACCCGACCAGAATAGTGAACCAAATATCCCATTTAAGGGTAGCAACGGTTGCTAAGCAAATACCACAACTGATCGAATGACATAATTGCACTAACCATTCAGTGGTATGCTTTGCCTTAATTTAGACAGTGTCTAGTCGCATGGTGTTGTTTATGTTGAAAGGGGACACCTACCTGAAACTGTGCAGGCATGATATATGCATGCACGGACCACTGATCATTGTAAGATCGGGAGACTTTGCCACCCGATCTCGCCTTAGAAACGGTTACTATGCAACTACCCGAAATTTGCAGGTTAAACGAATTCTAGCTTATAACGTTGTAATTATACATCAACGAATTGCGTTTCGATGCAACCAATATCCTAATGTGAAATTAAGATATACCTGACCATGCGCGAATAAGTCAACTTGATATGCGATAGACTTTTTACTACATGTGGCACAACAGAGACTGATATTACAGAGACCAGAAACAACGTAATTTCCCGTAACATATCGTGGCCCCATTGTTCAAGTAAGCTGTCTAGATTGTGTCTACTGTACTAACATGTGAAACATGCAACAAAATGTCATATATTGCGCCACATTTCACTTAAACGCATTTAAAAAAAATGAATTATAGCCTGCGCCCATGCGCATATTTTCCTAGCCGTTTCTAGTGGGCAGCCAATCCATATAGACACCTTTGCCAGCGCTGACTTCAATAGGCCAATTTAAATATATATATTAGTGGGTATGTCGTGTATACATAAGTACGTTATAAACCATTTATTTGTCATTGCGCTAGTCTGCGCATGCGCGAATAAATCAACTTCATATGCGATAGACCCTTCCCCATATGTAGCAGAACACTGGTTAATATACGCGAGGGTAATTTAAACTGAAATTGTGTGTCTAAATTATGTCTGTTCTGTACACACACGGGGAACACGAAATTATATGCCGTAAATATAGCGGCACAGTTCGGTTAAAATGTCGTATGTTTTTGTAGATTATATGCTATGCGCATGCGCATATATTTCTACCCGATACTAGCGGTCAACCATTCCATACGCACCATGGGCGCCGCTGACATATGTGGGGGCAATTTAAATATAAATCAGTGGGTCTGACGCTCGTTATACTATACATAAATTTGCAACCGAATCATGTCGTCGCTGCACCGAAATATCGGTGTTACGGGATATAGTCACGGTTCGTTTGCACCTAAATATCGGTGTTACGGGTTCAAAGGGTTAATTCCGCTGAAGAGCGTTAGCCACGAGTGTCAGCAACAGCGACCTTTTATTGCTTCATCTCACACATCTTCCACGTGATATATCTTCTTGTTTAATATGTTTAAATAGACAAAAACACATTTTAACCTGAGATATGCATGTAAAATGATGAACTGTTCAGAGGGGTATATCGTTCCGGCCATCAATATACACACGTAGGTTATCGAAACTTTCTGGGTGTGAAATAACCAGGGATTTATATTTAAATAATTAGTTATCCGTATCCATCACAATCTCAAAAATATCACACAGTCTGTATTCATAGTAGTCTCAAACCCATTCAAAATTGCGGACATATTTGAACTGGCAGAGAAAATCTGGTAAGATGCCGAGCATGGTTTCCAGAACACACACCTGTACACATTATTCGGTCAGAATAGAATAGAATATTTATTGCAATACACCAGATATATAGGCAGTTGCAAGTTACAAAATGAATTAAAACTTAAAACATGTAAATACGAACTAAAATAAATTTTGTTCAATAGCAGTACTGCAATGCAATGCATCGTCATTCAACTACCACCAATAACTTCTCGTGTTTGTCAGTTGTGATCATTGTTATGCTTTATAGTTATAAGATGGTATTATATTAATCAGGGGTTGAGGTAGTTGTTATTGCTGTTGCTGTTATGGTTGTTGTCGTTAATGATGGTGACGGTGATATGGCGATGATAAATGATGATGATGATGATTATGATTACCATGATATTGACGACAATGATGGTGATGACATTATGATGATGATAGTGACGATGATGATGATGATGATGATGACATGGTGGTGATAATGATGATACTAAATGATGATGATGATGATGATGATGATGATAATGCTGCTGCTGATGATGATGATGATGATGATAATACGTTTTGTGATGGTAATGATGTTGGATGTTGTCGTTGATTATGATAATGATGATGATGTTGATGATGACCGCTGATGGTGATGATGAAATGGTGATGACGATAATGACGATTGTGTGGTAGTGATAACGATGAGTAAGCATGGCGATGATGGTTGCTGATGGTGATAATGATAATGATGATGTTGCTAAAGACGATAGTGATGACAATGCTGATGATGGTGGTAGTGATGATGATGATGATGTTGATGATGATGATGATGATGATGATGATGATGATGATGATGATGATGATGATGAGTAAATGTGATGATAGTGGTGTTTGTGATGATGATGCTGATGATGACGATGGTGAAGATGGCGATGAGGATGGTCGTAGTAAATGATGATGCTGATGATGATGCATATGATGATGATTTTGATGTTTTGTAAATATCAGCTACGCTAACTATAAAGAAGCTAAATGCAAATTTCCACGCGAACATCGCAAATGTAATGCGCAATATATGTCTGAGTCAAAATGAACGAATTGATCATTCAGCGGAGATAAATCAGGGTCTAATTTTCAAGCTCTTTAACAACAACAGATCCAAATCAAAACCGGATAGCAAATTATTCAATGTAAATGGCAAAATAATCCGAAATACGTCGGACATTACCGCTGCATGGGCAGATTACTATGAACAACTGTATTCACCTCTCCAATCGACAGAAAGAATGAAGTTGCTTAATGTCATCGTATGTAGTTAGCGAAAGTATCAATTACACTTTAGAGCAGAATAGCACGCTCTATTCATGTTTCCTAGATGTCCGTAAAGCATTTGATACTGTGTGGATAGACGGCATATTGATCAAACCTTAAAATCGCGGTTTTCATCGTCATATATGGTTCATTCTGCGGGAGATATTGTCGGGCTTTACGTGATTCATCAAATATGGTAAATCATTGTCAAGGGAAATCAAAATATTGCAAGGCACGCGACAAGGGATAATTTTATCCCCTCTCATATACATGTTGTATATAGATGAGTTGTTGTTTGAACTCGAAGCATCGAATTATGGTCTTCGGGTTCTCTCCACAAAATGCGCGTCACAAACTCAAGCGGATGATATGGCGCTGTTGTCGCTCACAAACGTGGGCCTACAACGTCTTTGTGACATTTTCACGTCCTATAGCCGAATGTTGCAAAGAAATGTAAAACCATTGTATTCAGTGATAACGTGAAGGAATTGCCTGCGCATCCAAGGAGATTGGAACTTGGTGACGGGTATATTGACGAAACTGATCATATAATTTATCTTGGCATAACGACGTGGAAGCGACTTCGCTTGTGAGTTCATCGACTGTATTATCAACAAAATAAGATCTACCTACTTTATGCTGAGCAATGCTGACAATCACCCCTCGAAGTTGCGAGACTCTTTACAAATCTATAATTATTCAAAAGGGTCTGTACGGATCTGAACTCTTGAATGGTCTATCAGAAACCCATTGGACAACTCTTGAGAAAATTCATCGCTTCTGCTTCAAGCGTATCCAGGGATCTCCTGTATGTGCTCGCACTGATATCGTTTTAGGGATGCTTGGCATCCATCCTATCAAGTCATTGGTTGATACAAGGAAACTAATATGTTTGGAAGCGTATGCAGTATGGCTCCTGGTAAAGTTTGCAAGGAGATTTTTGTCTCAAGATTCCACGTGTACTTCACGGGATAACTGGAAAACCCAAAATCGTTCATCGGCGACATTAACAGCACTCTTGTTGAGTACAATCTATCCGAGCATATGTATTAGTATGCTCATTCCTGCTCATTTTCTCTGAAATGTGAATAGAAGCGCCTTATAAAAACCGCGATTAACGACAACCGTGAACAGAAATGGTCAGAAAGAACAAGTTGTGGCTCTTTCATTTGCGCGCGTGAAATCCAACCAAACCCTACTTGTGTATGGAGAACATGTCGTTGATATCCAATGAATAAGATTGCATTCATCACAGTCGGTCAGCTCATCGCAGGAAGCACATTCTCTCAACAAAATACATGTGCATTCTGTGCTGTCAGTCTCACGTCGATATTATCGAGCACGCATTTTCTCATGCAGTAGCCCACTCATGCATTCCCACAGAAACGAAATGTGGTACCAGGTGACTGATTATTTCAGCATACCGCTAATCGTATGAGCCACGAGTCACAAGTTTGGAGTTTGGGATGATACCCGGGAAGATTTGACAGGGCCGTCGGCCCTCTCCTACAACCCACTGTTGATTGCCTTAATTCCGCTGAAGAGCGTTAGCCACGAGTGTCAGCAACAGCGACCTTTTATTGCTTCATCTCACACATCTTCCACGTGATATATTATTCACATTCCTTGAGAAAGTTGGGGACACCTCAGAGTTCACGAGATTCATTGTCCTTCACACAAGCTTAATTTACATGCGCTATATGTCGATCTCTCAGCCACTACGCATGACGGTTTGTGTTAAACAACCTCCGAACTTTGCATGTTACGGGTGTTCACCCTATGAGTCGCATAAATGTGTATGTATCACCTTCTGTCTTGTCCATAAATTTCGATGACGCGACAAAATAAAAAAATTAATATGAATAAATAAACAAAAAACATTATATATATATATAACACTTCTAATTATAATAAGCTTTGATTTAAACCTACAAAACCTAACAACGACAGCTACTCGCATTATATGGACAGAACAGAACACATAAATGCAATCATGCAGTACCAATCGAGCGCGTGACTGGCGGTGTGAAAGGGCGTGAAATGTATTTGTCTGATATTCGTAGGTGGATTTTGAATTATACGTGCTTGTGGATATGTGGACACACGGCAATGTTATGATCTTGCCCTGCGTGAATTTGCTTGATGGACTGGTGGTATGACTGCATGTACATGCCTGGCCTATGTATGTACGGTTGTGTGTTTCTGCGTAGGAACGCATACATGTGTTAGCTTGTGTGTGCTTAAGGATGTGGTAGGGAGGGTGCGTGTTGTGTGGTATATACCGTGATTTCTTATATGTAAGCTCGTGGTCATGTACATACAGCAAGAGTGACATTCTTTTTTTTCTTCGTTTAATTGCTTTCTTTCTTTCCTTATAATAACGTCATCTTGACTTCTAATTGTATATGTATTACATTCATGTACCCTATGTCCTTTGTGAAATCTTCAATACTGGAGGCAATAAAGATATATATAATAATGCCATCCCTATGTATAAGAAACAGCGGTGACAATTTCGGCGCATTTTAGTAAACAGCTAGTGGTAAATCTTCACCTAAACATACCTTATTTTCTGGAACGCATTTCTGATCCCGAGAATCCTGAAAAGACAAATTTACATAATCAGTTCCGTAAATCTGAATGATATCCGCGCGGAAAACTATCGTGTGGAAGGTTGCGATCCTATATATTTAAACGCTCGCTCTTTTTACACAACTTAAAATAAACCCAGACTTGATTACTTGGAAGTAATCCATGTAAACTAGCACGCGGTACAAAGTTTGCTACATATGTGACCCGCCATATCAAATCCAGTCGGAAGTCGGGATTTTTTTTACTCTGTGCCAATGCATTCTCTTATATATGCGAGTCGACCATAGGTCGCCTCGCATATATAAGAGAATGCATTGGCCTAAATTTGTTTTACAATTTTAATATTTTTTTCTTGTATTCTTTAACAATTTTATAATTTCACCCATACATAGCCCCAGACAAACATGAGCAGACGACACTCTTCTATATGCTTCTATATATGTGTGGGGCTCCCTGCATGGTTATGGATGTTTTTTATTTGATGTCCTAAAAATTGTCAAAAACATTTATTTAAAAACAAATGATAAAAAATTGTTAAGCCAATGCATTCTCTTATATATGCGAGGCGACCTATGGTCGACTCGCATATATAAGAGAATGCATTGGCACAGGGTAAAACAAATCCCGACTTACGACTGGATTTGATATGGCAGGTCACATATGTTCAGGTTTACTCATTCAAACTTACTAACTCTTTCAGAATGTATGGGTATGGTGGTCTACATTTTTTATCAAGTGGCAGCGGGGTCAAGATGTTGGTGTAAACCCGACAAAAACGAAATAGCAAATATCTGCCACATCTCTATCCTTAAATAGCATGCAGATGGGTCTTATTCCATAAATTAAACTACCTACGTGTAGTACCTACCTCATCCAGTAGCCGGTCTAACGAAGTTCTTCGCTCTTCCAAAGCCTGAAATAAGCATTCAGTTGGTGGTAGGGAGCAGTATTAATTGTCACACGATATCAACTTCTGGTCGAACAATGTTTATATTCTAAATAAATAATATAATTGGTAGTTCGGAAAAGCAAAATGAATCACAATCGAACTGAGCCATCACCTATATATCCGCTATTCATGAGTATTGACTATGGTTAGCAGTCATATTTCACCGACGCCAATCTGAGGAATTGCAACGCAAATTTGTGTGAACGATTGAAAGCAACTATTACATCTCTATCAGCATATATAAAATTTGTTTGACCTATTTTGTCCCCTGGAAAATGACACAGGCCAGCACTTAATATGTTTCTTTTTAGTCCTAAATATTACAGTCGTGTTCATTGTGAATTTCATCACATACTTATTCAGATCAACGTGCGGTCGTCGAATTTCCCTCAAAATTAGGAAAAATGTCCTACAGCAAACTTAATGATGTGGGATGTTATATTCTACATGTTTACCACTGCATTATCCATGGTACTGCTCATTTGTGAGTTCAAGATGTTATTTATTTTTCATACACATAAGTATATTTTTTATAGGAATTTACCTCGACCGATGGGCGATGGAGAACATCACTCCGGATACAGAACGGGAGATGTCTCTACGAAATATTCCACGCAGACGGCTCGTTTCGGTGTCAAACGAATTACAGCTTGATATTCACCCAACCTAATTTCTTTTCGCCCTAATCTAAATGAAGACCATGTTCAAATTGCAGGGATGTACTTGCGGGTTTAAAGCCGGGTCAGGGGTTGAAACGGTTCTTGCACAATATCTCAAGAAGTATTAGGTATAGAGAATCCAAATATGCACGAGCTGTTTCACTAACCAGAAGGTCTAGGAGGGGTTGCATCGGTTCTAGCATGATATCTCAAGAAATATTAGGTCTAGAGAATCCAAAATACACTGCCTGATTCACTAACCAGAAGGAACAGTATTTTCAAACGTCAGGGATGTAGTTGCTTGTTTTTAGTGTTGGCTATAGGATGGGTATGAACGAATTTTGCACAATATCTCAAGAAATAAGGGTATATATATATATATATATATATATATATATATATATATATATATATATATAGTTTGTATGTTCAAACAATGATACTCTAAGCCAAACATGACGACCAGGTCTCTATTTCAGGGATGTAGCCCCTCCTGTGTACCTACATGGGTGTTTACAACGTATATACTATATATGTGCATTGCTACTTTGTATATAATAGTTTCGTTCAATGGAGTAATAAACAATTCCATCAATCGAAAGGTGAACATTAAACTCGGCCAAGGAAATTTTTGGCAGGTAAATCTCGGCCTTGAGCCCATGACACCGAATTGCTGCTACCCAGCAGAGATATGTCACCAATGGTGTCAGCTAGTTTTCTTATGCTATATATTGTTCCAATGAATTTGACATAATTACGGATTACAGTTGACTTAGGTTGTCCGTATTTCGTTCACATATTTGTCCACGGGTATGTTGGCTTAAATTTAATTACATTCGTCGGTAATAATGGTCGGTATAAAATGTTATTGAACATTAGTATTCTAGTATTTGGTGTGATTGTATTTGATCTCACGAGAGAGGGAGGAGGGGGATGGAGTGAGGGAGAGAGAGGGGAGGGAGGAGGAGAGAAAGAGAGAGAGAGACAGACAGACAGACAATTGACCTCTGGATGACCAGTTGCATTTATCAGGGACGAGGCGGCAGTGCATGGGAATGGGTTGGCGGGGGGTTTCTTTCACTCATTGTGGTAATATTTTCAATTGGATTTCACTAATGATTTCATAGACCGATCGATTGGTGACTAAAATAATTGGAATTTTCAGAATGAGTATATTAGGTTATGGTGGATATAGTATACAATTAAATTTTCCAACCAATATTCGGTGTAAAGTGCATTGTTTTTAGACCCAGGGTCCAATAAATGTCAAGACCTACATGTAGATTCTATCAAATATAAGACCAAATTACCCCTTATATTAGTCGAAGAATATTTAGTCATATTAACGGTTGGGTTGGACTTTTACAACATATCGAGTCGGGACAAAAAGTGTGAACGTTTATTCCAAGAATTGGGATTTTGGTCTGGATCTAAACCCAGTTGTAGGTTGACAAATTCAACATGGAAACAACAAAGAGCGTTCAATAATAGTTTATTCATTACATGGTCTGAATAAAGAGCATTTTCTTCACTTCAGTGTGAAACTCAGGAAACAAATGAAACTCGCTCAGACTATGATAAGATGTTTCACATGGTATACAGGGACGTGGCTAGAGGGTCTTCGTTTGGGGGTGTCCACCTTGGGGAATTCGAACTTATCCCCATTGCAATATTCATCATTCTTAAGAAACAAATGCGCCATGTCCGTACAGATGGTAAAATCTATTAAATTCAGAAATCAGGCACCACCCATATACGATGACGTCACTAAACGGTTGTATGCAAATGAGTGTAATAAATGTATAAGTATACGATTATGGCTGATATAACTGTTCATTATTTCAGCGAATGGATCCATCCATGCCGCATGTCATGGTCGTTATATTCGCTTAAATAATTCAGAGTCTGAAGCTATTATCCAGCTTAAAATATGGCCTGGTCCAATCAGTCACCTCTAATAATAGAGACCTTTCGCAAAATCACGAATACGATTACGGATATGGAAATATCATGTCAGTATACGGCCAAAAGTCGGTCTTTACGCACGGGGGTTCTTATGTGAGACGAAGTATACCCCCACGTAGTTTAATTATGTGCTAATATATCAAGAATGTGCCAACGATCCTGCTTGGGGGCGCTTTAACATTATCCGTGTGGTGTATAATACACGGATAAGAACATGGGTTCTGAAAGAGACACACATTAGTTTTTCCATCAGATATATGTGTAACTTAATAGAGTGGTGCATAAATTATGTCGTCTCACCAATTAGCCATCGTAGGTAAATTGTGATGGTGTCAACCTTACTAGGACAATATATCCTATCCGTAATCGTAATAGTGAATTTTGCGAAAGGTCTCTAATAATAGATTAACCCACAATTGGATCAACACACATGAGTCGTACCATGTGGTCGGCCCTGTCCAACCGTTCATTTGCGTGACTTCTTAACACATTGTCAACATAATTGGCAGTATCATATTTATTTTTTCAATCCGAACAGACGCTCCTAAATTACTGTTTCTTTGGCTTCGGGTGTATAAAATATTGTATTCGAGTCGAGGAACCCACCCATCAACGCACAGGGTGATATCGCGCTTAATATATGTATTTGGCAGTTTTTTGCTTTTTAATGGAAATGCCCCTTGAGCAAGTGAATAAATTTTAATGAAAGAGTTATAAGCGAGATTTACATCTCGGCATCTGAATACTTCTTCAAACGAGTAGCTGTTAAGTAGACTTTTAAACATTCTAACATTGTTTTCTGACAGTTTTTTTTATATTATTCTTCATCGTCTGGTCTGGATTTATATTCAAAGGGGTGGTACCCTTCTAATGTGAAAGCGTCTGATTTTAAGGACTCCGGAGAGTGCGATAACATAAGTTTCCACCGTTCCACGTGACCGTTGATGAATGTTGCAGAGAATGTCTACAAATGAGTTCCAGATTGCATTCAAACTTCGACAGTTTAGACCTATAAAAGCCTTAGTCTTCCCATTCGAGGGTATTTTTTCTCTTATATTTGATGGAGCGTAATATCCTGAAGAATGATTAATTATCTCGTAAATTGTGTTTTCGTTGTGACAGTCATCCCCCTTATAAATAAATGCGAAATTGTAATTGTCACCTTGGAGCTCACCAAGAGTTATTCTATCCGTAAACATCAATGGTGTTTATGTTGAATTTAGAGTTATCTCGCTTGCCAACTAGTTTTTGATTTTCCAATTAGTTGAATCAAACTGTAGTGGTGTTTCTTTACCGTCCCTTCCCGCACATCTTTGGCATACACATACATTAATTCTAATTCAACAACCATTGAATATATAGGATGATAATAGTATGTGTACAGTGAAGGTCCACAAATGAAATCAACGGAATAAAGGACGATTTTTATAGAAAAAGTGGTCATGTTGATTCATAAAACCACGGAATAAAGGACGTATTTTTATAGAAAAAAGTCGTCATGTTGATTCATAAAACCAATAATACTACACTGATAAATGTTAAGTTATTAGGTTTGTGTCTGTCGTGGTATCATATTGCAATACATATGTTTGTTGGAAGTTGGGTCGATGATTTCAGAACCCCACTCCTACTCAAAATTCCCGCAGAAAAACATATAGGTCCGAATCGATATCTCCAGTTTAGACCTAGTTTAAACTACCAGTTTAATATGGGTTTTAGTATAAAACCAAGTTTTACTCGACCGCAGGGACGACATGGAATTGGTCGATTGCGTTACCTGCGGGCCACAATTGTTCCATTGCAAGGATATGAGGTGTGGTATGTGTGTTTATTATGGCTATTGTCAATGCATCTAATCTCCTAATTAGGCGAATAACCCGTGCGCTTTGAGAACTCACGACGAATGCACGGTCTGTTGTATAGCGGTTAGATATTATGTAATATCATGGACAACATTTGGAACTTATGCCCTATTTCTTATTCGCAGAAATATCTTGTGATGGCATGGTTGGGGCGCCCCAAATAACCCACATAAACACCACCACCCCTCCCCTGGCATGGATGGGTGGCCCGCCCAAAATACCCCATAGAAGCATCACCACCCTCATCCCGTGGGTATACCACCCCGAGGGGGGGAACTGGGATATTAACTATTTTCGAGAATGGTAAGGATTTAGGCTAATTAATTTTGCAGTAGGAGTGGGTGGCCCGACCAAAATACACCATATACCCCCCCCCCCCCCCCCAACCACCCACCCATCTCTGGGGATGTGGAAATGGGGTACTCCCAAATGCCCAAATAGAAACACCCAGCCCTCACCCCAAGGTGGAGGGTATCACACTGATGGGGTGAAAATGGAGAAGAGATCATTTTCGAGAACGGTAAGGATTTCGGCCAATTTTAATGGTATGCCCTAAATACCCCCTATAGAAACTCCGCACTCCTCATATCGGGGAGTTACCACCCCGACGGATGATGGGATATGTACCATTTTCGAGAACGATCAGAATTTCGGCCAATATCTCCAGATATCCGATAGAAACACCCCCACTCTCATCACTGGAGGGTACCACCCCATATATATCATAGAAACACCCCCACCCTCACCCGGGTGTCGGAATGGGGTGTGAACCATTTTCGAGAACGGTAACGATTTCGCCCAATTAGACGCATTGGTAAGTGGCCCGTCCTCAAATAGCCGACAGAAACACCCCACCTTCACCATGGGTGGTACCACCCGAGCAGGTGAAAATGGGGTATTGACCCCGGGGTGTTTCTAGGGGGACATTTGGGGTTGGCCACCCACCATTCTCGAAAATAGTCCATACCCCATTTTCACGACCCTCGGGGTGGTACCCCGGGTGAGGGTGTTTCTATGGGGTATTTGGGCCACCCAAAAATTGACCTCATCGGGGTTGTACCCCCATGGATGAGGGCGGTGTGTTTCTAAGGGTTATTTGGAGCGGAATAACCACTCCTGTCGTCAAATTTACCGAAATTCTCTTAACTTGAATAGCTTTGTGTCTCCACGCAACGGACAATGCATACACAATTGTTTTATTGGTGTCTCAATTGAAGAGGATTGGATGACTATTGCCACAGGTTAAGAGTTGTAATATTGTGACATAACTATATCGTCCCCCGTGCTAAGTATAGTATAGAATCCAAACTCAATATCAGTGCTCGGTTCCTTACAGAAACCTCGCACATCTTAATCACAGCCCAGACCCGCACACAATGAAGTTGATCCCCCCCCCCAAATATGGTCATAGGGAATGACCATAACGGCAGAGCCAATGCCGATGTGTATTGCCAAATACCTCATCTAATATGCATCCCAAAGTGTATATAAGACACAGCTACACCCCATCACATCATGCTTTCACTTGACTCATTTCGTCTTGAGGTTCCTATACCTATCCGGGCATCACATATGATGGTGACCTATCATTCAGGGCCTTCACTTCGCGACTTAGTTTAAATACATTGATTCAGCGACTTCATTTGTATACCTTGATTGTGTATTATCTTCTACATCATACTTTAAAGATTGGTATCCACATCTATGTGTCGTCATTACATCACAATATTCTAAGTATATGGCATTATTTTTGTTACTATTCCCACAGCATTTCACAGTGCATATGGATCATTATAGTGTGTGCCGATTGCATCTTCGTGATGCTTCTGAGCATTTTACAAGAGATCAAACAATAAGACTGTGTGTATGTTATAGTTTACGTGAATCAGTGCATGTTGGTATCGCGTGCCTAACAAGGTCCGATATCGCACAATTGATATTGATATACTCAGCTAATTACAATCCTCATTGATACCCGCACTGTGACTTGCTGCTATCTCAAAAAGAAATGAATTACTGCATAAGACACGCGATGCAATTCTCGTGACGTGATTACAACGTGATCAGAATAATTTATTGCCTAGGTGGTTGCTCAGTCATGATATATTCATATGGTGCACCAACTGAACTGATTGAATTCCGACAGTAACTTAATCCCGAGCCAACATAGATAATTAATCATGGACTTAATTGATATAGACTAGAGAATGAAGTATGTACATGAACTTGGCTTATAACTTTAGCAACACATTCTCTTATTCAAAGCGGCATTTATATAACAGCCTTTTAAAAAACCATTGCGGTTTGATTCTTGAAATTATGCTCGCTCTTGTTACATCCCGGGCTGGTTCTGGGAAAAATAGATAATACGTGAAATACTTTTATACTGACTGTCGATTTCCTGGTATTTCAAAATGGATTTTCTCAAAATCTGCCAGGAGTTTCTTTGTGAAATTTGGTATAAGCGATTATTGTGACACAATATTTAAGAACGATCGACCCAATGGCTATTATAACATCATGTACTTTACTTTTAAGGCATGACAAATATTTAAGATTTCACTGTCAGGCACCAAGAACTTCTGTAAAATATTTTAGTTTTTCAAAATTGCTGTTTATATAAGAAACGAACGGCGGTTTCAATGTGGTCATGGGAATTGGATTGCGAGAAAAAATCAGCAAACTGCATGAACCCGAAGGATGATGAAATTTTTATCGCGGTCAAAACCCATGACCACGTCGAATCCGCCGTTTACTATTTATATTTATATATAAAGGATATCCAACGAGTTATGTTGGGATATTCGATTTTATGAAACGAGTTGACGAGTTGTGAATCAAATTTATCAAACGAGTTTCATAAAATCTTGTCTCCCAACATAACGAGTTGAAGATCTTGTATATCACATGAAAAGAACTAGAGCTTTATGCCTTTTTAACAAATCAAAAACCTTAACAGAAGCTTAAAAATGCAGACATTTTCAGTGTTGGCTTAGACGCTGTACAACCGTATACGACAGGATGCTCGAGCTGCCGACGGAAAATATAATCCCCCAATATGCCTCTTTGTTTTTGTATCTATTTTCGTTAGTGCAACGAAGTTGGCCAAGAATATAACTTTAATGAACCATTTTGCATTGTCTGGTGTTGTCATGCGCGGCTTTACGACATAGTATTAATCCGCCCGATTCAATGTAATGTCATTTTGTTGGCGCGATGCCAAGTTGGGGGGAAGCACGCGCCTATTCGTCACAGTGAGAGATACGGAAATATGTAATGGCTTTTTAAAATGATATAATAGGGGTTACATGTGATGTACTTAAATTCATTATGAAGTAGGATTGTCTGTCTTTCCCACAATTCATACAACTTTAAATGAACGCATGGAGTTCAGATCGGACAGTTCGAATCCTCGCTTTTTAGAAAACCAAACGTTCAAATTTTGGATCGGTAAACCATTTTATGGCTGGGCTGTTAATGTCCCGTTATTTTGTTGGTCAAATTATGAGAATCCGTCGACGGAGGGCGGAATAATGCAATTTCGCAGTTAGACGAAATGTCTTCTTTACCTTGTAATGAATGTAGACGTGTTGATCTCAAGAATGATAATATCTGAAACTAACAAGTTTCGGCTGTAGATAAGAAATTGACAACGCTCCGTTCTACCATAATGATATATTTGTGATGTCTGGGGAACATTTATAGCGGCAAGGAAAATGATCAAACTCAACTGTGTATAGCGCGGTTATTTAAAGATCAACACTCAGTAAACCGAAACGTATTGTAACGTCGCTCGGTTGTGCATTTGTCTGTGGTATTTCAGTATTAGCTGCAGTATAATGATACTGTGCAACTATGTGGTCCACGGTGATCATATAAGAGGACCTAACACCACGAAACGAATTTACGTCGGTCGCAACACTATATACGCACAACGCATTTTAATTGCAAATTAAAAACGGTAATTATTTACTTAGGTGTATATGTATATATAAACAGAGTGTCGTCTTTATATTATAACATAGCGGTGAGGTGAGAGATCTCCGCACGTTGTACTTCTCACGGCAACAGTTGTCGCGATAAATATGGGGTGTGTGACCTGCTTGATCTGCCATCATAGGATATGAGTGTCAGGTGAAGGGTGACAACACTGATTATAGACCAAAACAAGTTTCTTGCCAAATCCGGACGTGCTGAATTGTCGTTCATGTCCGACAATTCCCGGTGATTTCCGGGGTCAATGTGTTCATAAATCTAATCTATGAACGACATTGATAATGACGCCACGTTACGTTCATGTGTTTATGAACACATTGACTCAGGGGGGTCGTATCTACAGTAACGCTATGGGGAAATATGAAGCGATATCAAATATATATCCATGACATCATATCTCAAGATCATGAAAGGAGACTTAATTATTCCAGATTCGTGAAATTTAATGATAATTTTCATTTAGAAAGGCAACTACCCATAAATAATTTTCTAAATTTGAGAATTGTCAAGTCATGTCTGTTGGTCAATGAAAAATTGAGATATGAGTTGTGGGTCATGGGTTCATAACCAAGTTAAAGCTGACCACAATATATCTTAACATTGTGGCCTAATTCAAGTTGATTACTCTCTGCTTGAGTGGAGCACACTGTATATCAACATTCGTTTTCATTGGGCTGAAATATTTGTGACTGCTTTATTCTTTATTATAATATATGGGCGTATGATGCTATATTATGCAATTAAAAATCTAACACATCATTATGATACAAATGAAGCCTCCTCTCATAGAACCAAGACAATAAGCTATTTGGTGATTTTTGATTTATATGAAATTATTAATTATTCACAGGTAGACTATTGGACTCACTTACAGTGTGGCATGGTATAATGTTCACACTGCAGACATATTTCAGCGAGAGAAAAAAATCAGCTGAGTTTATTGAAACTAGAAAAAGGCTTTATAAATATATGCAATGAATGTACTTTCACTGCGTGTTAATACTCCTTGCAGTCGGATTGCGCTTTGCGGTGGCCCCATGTATAGTGGCTCACCGGCGGAAGCAGTTTTCACCATATCGCTCCCGGTTGGCGTAAGCTTTTTTCATAAACATGTTGTTTTCGAGAAAGCTGTCTTTTTCTATGTTAACCTCTTTGCTGCTAAATGACGTTATGACGTCGTGTGCTGTGCCCTTGAAGATATTGCCATTTTCCAGTGGAAAAATATAACGGGGATATCACAAGAACCATAAAACTGACTCAGTTGAAAGGCTATTATCGTCACAATCTTGGAACATCATACATTGTTTGAAACTTCGATATACAGTTATTCCGATGTACCATTCTCTGAGTTCCAGTTATGAATAATGGCATACTGCTAGTGTGCTGAAGTAGTGTGCCGTCATTATATAGCAGCGAAGAGGTTAACACCGATGATATATAGGCGCAACGAATGAAGCAATCATTGACGCAATGAATGAATTTCTTTGACAAACGTGTATTCCTTGAAAATTCTGACGCGAAAATCCCACGACGTAACTAGTGCTGAGAGTTGAATAACATCTTGAGTGTGGAATATTGACACGTTCGGTATCCAGTGAGTGGGATCGCATGCGATTTATATTTGCTGAAAATATAATAAAGGGATACATCTCCTTATTCCCCCTTACTATAGGTCTATGCAGGCGAATTAGAGGTGAAATGTTATTGCAAACGGGTGTGGGCATTACGAATACACATCGAGAACATACAGAGCAAATCAATAATAAGAAACACATGAATGTACTTTTAGGAACGATCGGACTTGGCACTGAAAGGGTTAACATTCGCGGTTCATGGCAAAGGAAACCACTTCGCTTTTTCAGAATTACGTGATCTTTTGAATTTGGCGCCTGATAAAATTGACTGAAGTTATGCTCTCTTTTGTTACACCCCGGTTCAGATGATGAAAATTGGTCAACAAATATTACCGGAAACATACTTGATGTGAAACAGAAAGACTTATTAACCCTTTCAGTGCCAAGTCCGATTTTTGTATCAACCCATATTTCCTTGATCATTTTTCAAATTTATTGATTATAATAATGTGATACATTGATAGAAAGAGCTCTTAGAGCTCTTTCCATCAATGTATCAAATTATTATAATCAATAAATTTGAAAAATGATCAAGGAAATATGGGTTGATACAAAAATCGGACTTGGCACTGAAAGGCGCCGGGTTAAAGCCATATCAAGGCCTGGTCATTTCTTCAGCATGGAAGATAAAGAGCGTTATTGTTTAGTCTGTTCCTGACATGGGTCGTGTCTTTGTCGACCTATGGTACCCACTTCCAAACTTCGTAGACATAATTTGGAGAATGAAATGAGATATGTCCATTTTAAATAGCACTAATATCAATGGAAACTGAAATCCGGTACATATTAGATTGTGTGTCCAGAATTAATGAATTATTGATGGCTATTTGTTTTCAATAAACCCAACAACCCAACAACAATATTTTTATTGAAATCAGTTTTCGAAACAGTACGTCGGACTATATTGAAACCATCGACGTAGTTAATATTACTGGGCCTTGTTGTAAATAACTTAAGTTCAATGCGAAAGTAGAAAATCTAACCAAAATATCAGGTCGGGATCACTTATGGTTAATAAATTTATTTTTCTTTCCATGAGCACACATGCCAGTGAAGCACTGCATGTCATCTCAAACAAATTCAGAAAACCTCAACCGTGGAAGAGCAAAACAATAAACATTTTCCCGTATAGACATGTCGACTAAACATGTATAGGCCTACTGTCCTGTCCATGTGGTATGTTCACCACAAAATGATATATCACGCATGTCAGTATTTAGAAACAAGGAAAACATTTATGACAGCAGACATGCTGTTAAAAAGTATGTTTCAAGACTGTTTGCCATATTAAGTTCTTAAATGTTCATCACTCGCCCCGCCTATATCACGATATGAAGGTACCTGCACATAATGAAATTAATTCAATGAATAATTTCCAAGGGTCACACGTAATCACTTCAAAATTTACATTGGAGTACCCAATTTGTAGTTGAGGCGATCATTTCTGGACCAACACTCGCGCATATTTTGTTGCATTGGCTATATTGTCCATAATTACTTTCTGGTCAAACTAATATGTGTAACTATATACTGCGAACTTCGCCACTAATATACATGTTTTGCTCTTTGCAAATAGGACCCGCCGTCGAGGAGGGAACTCATTTTTACTCGCTGCCCTATGTTAAAAATGACTTAGCTTCATAGCTGCAACACACAACCACGTTGCATAGCAGGGAGAACAACTCTAAATATGCTTCGGTACGGTTTCTCCGTATCCCACAACCAAGAACGGTTCACGTCCCACCGATTGTCCCCAGCTGTGACATCAGAAGTATATGCCATAATATATTAACACGGACAATACATGTAAAGCGCAGTGCCGTACGCATCCACCCCCGCGTACGTGGTATCGCCAAACCCGAGGGTATCACCAAACCAGACCAGCTATTTTGATAAATGAACATATCTTCCCTCAGATGAATCTATATATCTCCCAGTTAAATGGTGATATCCACTATTGAAACATAAATTTGTAAAGCGGAATGTTCCCTCAATGGGATAACGACTTCACCACATTCGCCTTTACGTTTGGCGAGATTCCTAAATTAAATTATCATGACGCATCATACGTGCTGTACACCCTGATAAATTTAATAGAAATTCCGGCTCATTTCCGATTTTATCATAAATAGTAGACACTTTTTAACGTTAGGTAGTTCGTTTTAAACATAATTATCAGCCATAGATGGGGGATAATGCGTGTATCAATAGAAAACTATGTGTTTAATTAACCATAAAATTGTCTAGCCTGCAGAGCGGTTCGCAAAAATACTATCTACGTTTATGTGTGGGTACCCACCATAATTTCGGGTATCATTGTGATGACATAACTAAGTCTCAGACTGTATAGTATCGTCACGGTGTCACACCAGAGTGTTTAACATGGAGACGTGCTTCCACGCACATGCAATCTATAATATGTGTATTTCTTTTAAGAATTTCAACATCATCGGGCGACGTTACCATGATGTGTACGTCGCTTGTAATTGTCTATTCAGTGTCCAACCTTTCGTAATGCGTGTAACTCATCATCGATAACAATCGATCTTGTTTTCCCTTTGGTTAAATAGTTTAAACTCAGAAGTCGTAATATTTTTCGCTTAGTTTTACATTAACGCACCGACGGGTGTGCAAAAAAATAGTACTGCGCGAAATTAAATACGAGTAATGTAGTTAGTTTCGCTTGAGTCAATTTCCCAGATGAAAGATATAATCTCAAGTTTTGGAAATCGAAAATATGTGTGTGACTGTTTCCTCGCGATGACATGGGCTACCAATAATCTTGTTTTGTGAAGTGTTTCATTCGGAAATTGAATGGAGACGCAACAGTTGGTCCCAAGTTTAATTCATGCGAGTGAAGTTTACTTTCGGTAATTCATCGTATATATGAATTGTGTGTGATAATAGCGCGCTAACGTAGCATATACTTAGACTCCAACTCGCGTTGTAGCAGTAACTAGTATCTTCGGGGCCCCAGCAAAAAAAAACTAGACATTAGGCGTGTGTTGAAAATCACACAGGTTGTGTGCATGCGTGGTGGTCAGCACTTCAATGAGCCAGAATGGCTAGTAAATAAAAAATATTCCACCTGGGATTATTGAGAATATATGCTGGTTTGCATGTTTTGGCATTATTTCTTAATTACAATTCATTGTATGAACCATTGTTTAACTGGGTCATTAAGATGGCCCGCACGTGACCAATTTCAAAACTTGCACGAAAATGACTTCACCACATTCGCCTTTACGTTTGGCGAGATTCCTAAATTAAATTATCATGACGCATCATACGTGCTGTACAGTGAACTATAAAACGGATAGTATCTCTACATGAACTTGATGAGATATACCGCTTAGAGAAATATATAGCACTGAAGAGAGATATCCTCAACAACTTCGAGTTGGAATGGTGCGAGATACACCTTGCCCTGTCAAGGACTTTGAAGACAAATAACTTATCTGTGATTTTATTCGTTTTCACTTGCTGATGATTGTTGAATTAACGCTATATAAATTCCAGGCACGGATAGAGGCATTTTTTGTCATATCGGAGAATATAAATTACATTTATAATTCATACTATAAAACTATTCTGGCGATGTTCCATAATAAAATATGGGATGTCTTTTCGATTTTGAGTGTGTGCAAGGCGTGTGCGAATTGCTTGCGAAAGTCCCCCCCCCCCAAACACCAGGACATTATTGTTGTTATTGGCATTATGCTGTATATTAAATGTCTGAATATGTCCATGTATATAGTGTCAATAAATTTTTTTTTTTTATCAGATATAGGTAAAACAAAAAATTAATTGCAAGCCGAAGGAAAACGTTAGACAATCGATTCGATCGAAGCAAACATGGATCATTCGACTGTTCTGATATAGCCTGGGTTTTCGAATCCACTAAAAATTTATAATAAAGAAAAAAAACTTATCCATATAAACATGATGCTGGTCGTATAGCCAGTGCTCGTTTCAATCTTTCCCCAAAGAAGTTGACGGACATAGATGCACATGCTAGTGAATGGTAGGCTCCGGGCTATTTATCTCATAAGGATGTTACCACTTAGTGAAGTAAATTATCTGAATATAACTTGAAAAATCATCAGAACGCGTACTTCTGCAGAGCGGTTCGCAAAAATACTATCTACGTTTATGTGTGGGTACCCACCATAATTTCGGGTATCATTGTGATGACATAACTAAGTCTCAGACTGTATAGTATCGTCACGGTGTCACACCAGAGTGTTTAACATGGAGACGTGCTTCCACGCACATGCAATCTATAATATGTGTATTTCTTTTAAGAATTTCAACATCATCGGGCGACGTTACCATGATTTGTACGTCGCTTGTAATTGTCTATTCAGTGTCCAACCTTTCGTAATGCGTGTAACTCATCATCGATAACAATCGATCTTGTTTTCCCTTTGGTTAAATAGTTTAAACTCAGAAGTCGTAATATTTTTCGCTTAGTTTTACATTAACGCACCGACGGGTGTGCAAAAAAATAGTACTGCGCGAAATTAAATACGAGTAATGTAGTTAGTTTCGCTTGAGTCAATTTCCCAGATGAAAGATATAATCTCAAGTTTTGGAAATCGAAAATATGTGTGTGACTGTTTCCTCGCGATGACATGGGCTACCAATAATCTTGTTTTGTGAAGTGTTTCATTCAGAAATTGAATGGAGACGCAACAGTTGGTCCCAAGTTTAATTCATGCGAGTGAAGTTTACTTTCGGTAATTCATCGTATATATGAATTGTGTGTGATAATAGCGCGCTAACGTAGCATATACTTAGACTCCAACTCGCGTTGTAGCAGTAACTAGTATCTTCGGGGCCCCAGCAAAAAAAAACTAGACATTAGGCGTGTGTTGAAAATCACACAGGTTGTGTGCATGCGTGGTGGTCAGCACTTCAATGAGCCAGAATGGCTAGTAAATAAAAAATATTCCACCTGGGATTATTGAGAATATATGCTGGTTTGCATGTTTTGGCATTATTTCTTAATTACAATTCATTGTATGAACCATTGTTTAACTGGGTCATTAAGATGGCCCGCACGTGACCAATTTCAAAACTTGCACGAAAATGACTTCACCACATTCGCCTTTACGTTTGGCGAGATTCCTAAATTAAATTATCATGACGCATCATACGTGCTGTACAGTGAACTATAAAACGGATAGTATCTCTACATGAACTTGATGAGATATACCGCTTAGAGAAATATATAGCACTGAAGAGAGATATCCTCAACAACTTCGAGTTGGAATGGTGCGAGATACACCTTGCCCTGTCAAGGACTTTGAAGACAAATAACTTATCTGTGATTTTATTCGTTTTCACTTGCTGATGATTGTTGAATTAACGCTATATAAATTCCAGGCACGGATAGAGGCATTTTTTGTCATATCGGAGAATATAAATTACATTTATAATTCATACTATAAAACTATTCTGGCGATGTTCCATAATAAAATATGGGATGTCTTTTCGATTTTGAGTGTGTGCAATGCGTGTGCGAATTGCTTGCGAAAGTCCCCCCCCCCCCCAAACACCAGGACATTATTGTTGTTATTGGCATTATGCTGTATATTAAATGTCTGAATATGTCCATGTATATAGTGTCAATAATTTTTTTTTTTTTTATCAGATATAGGTAAAACAAAAAATTAATTGCAAGCCGAAGGAAAACGTTAGACAATCGATTCGATCGAAGCAAACATGGATCATTCGACTGTTCTGATATAGCCTGGGTTTTCGAATCCACTAAAAATTTATAATAAAGAAAAAAAACTTATCCATATAAACATGATGCTGGTCGTATAGCCAGTGCTCGTTTCAATCTTTCCCCAAAGAAGTTGACGAACATAGATGCACATGCTAGTGAATGGTAGGCTCCGGGCTATTTATCTCATAAGGATGTTACCACTTAGTGAAGTAAATTATCTGAATATAACTTGAAAAATCATCAGAACGCGTACTTCTGTACTCTGTAGCTTTGAAAGGAACTGGATATCATCGCGTGCTTCGTGGAGGAAATATCATCTCTCGATGTGTCAGACTGGTTAGAGAATATAGAGTTGTTTATCTTTGCCCAATTTCGGCGAACCACATGCCTGTTCTACATTAATTAATCAACTGGGCTAAATGTGTGCGTTACTGTTGTACTTCAGAAACCTGAACACATCGACTTTATCCTCAAAAGTTCACACCTCATTTCTGACCCTCCTAACGTCCCCAGTCTGATAAATTAGCATTTCACTATTGGTATATTACATTATTCAAATGAGATAACAATCCCTTTCATATTTTCAAACCGTATGCCCATTGACTGAATTACTAACTCATCTGCTGATGATTTTTAAATCCCCGCCAGGAATTAGCTTGCCCGCCTGTCTGTCAGACCAGGGACCAATATAACATGTTATATTAGTCCCAGGTCAGACAGTAGACGTCCGTATGCGTAACTTTGTTCGAGCTTTTATTCCTATATCTTTCGGTATTTTTTTTAAGCTTGGCACAGATATTTTGTATCACGGGAACATGTGCACCTGCGATTATGAGGTCCGACTGACTTTTTTTGCAGAGGTATTTTTCGACTATTTCTCAAAATGCATAATTTTGTCTGAGCTTGTATTTCCATATTTTTCAGTAAATATTTTGGAAACATGAAACATATATTTAGTTCCATGGGAGCAGGAAGGTATGCCGGTGTGGGTTGGGTTTGTGCTCCGAGAGACAAAAGACGCATTTTGTTTTACAACCGCGTGCAATTTGTTTTACTAAAGACCTTTTGTGCCTAAATTTTACATATGTAACAGTTCAAAACATATTATAACTGCAAAAACATCATATTTATGTTACTGTGACCTCATATGGGCCTTAGTGGAGAAGATTAAGCCATGGTGGACCCCCCCCCCCCCCCGACGCCATTCGGAAAGAACCCAGCATGAAAATTTTAGAGAAATAAAACATATTTTATTTTCAACAAAATAATAAGTAAAAATAGATTTGAGGCAGGATGAAAACATGGTTTTTCCTTGATGAACTAATGAAACAACATTGAAATTAGAAACTTCAACAGTCGTGCAAACATAATGATCAAGAGCTTCGAGAAATGTAAAACTGAAATAAATATACCTTTCCTGGTGCAACTAAGACCTTTAAGCCTAGGTCATTGTGTGCATGGAAACAGAGCGAGCACCCGTCTCGAACATTAAGGTGAATACTAATAGCTATATACAATAACCAGTGATATCACTGCAATAACTGTCATCGGTTCATCAAGTGCATTATTTTCATATCTATAAACTCAGATGATTAAATCTGCTACTCTCACAACACCTAAAATATCCAAGGCTGTTACAGTAACTGCTTATCATTTAGTGTAATAGTAGTTGCTCCATGGAAGTGGTATGGAATAATGCTGAGATTGTTGACAGACTAATCAGAAAATGGTTACAAATTATGGAATTGTGTGTATCATGCACAATAATCTAGACTTGCTAATGACAGCAATTTATCAAATAATAGTTCCAACTGCAGCCTGGTAAATTTCCTCTCTGTGTATCTAATTTTCAAATATGACAACTCCAGTTGAATTTGAGCTTAATAACTGATATTTCACGGATGGGTCTACAAAAAGTCAGTACTGGCTCGAAAGTCAACATTGATTTCACTGTTCTGAGATAAAGCTTAAAAGGTATTACAGCCAAATGGCCAAACACATGTTCGGTTCATGTAATACTGTAGCTTGCAGGGGAAGTGATATCTCAATGGATATGTAAAACATTTTTTGAAAAAATTTGATGCAAATGCCTTATACTATAGTGCTATCATGTGCAATAACTATCAGCTTATTAATGGTTCTGTATGTCCACCACATCGATGCAATAGAATTTCCATTTAGCAGGGCGGAATATAACCACACAGTCTGACCTAGCATACTCTCATCACGCATTGACCTGGAAACTCTAAGACATGTATGTGGTAGACAAAATACCTATCAGTCAGTGTATGTCACAATATGTGGTCACAAAGAGCGTGATAATAACGAAAATTCCATTGTGCTAGTCGTAATAACGAGGGAAACGGCGAATTTTGGTATCTGGGTTCTCGCTCGACCGAGTCGGTTCTCTCCCCATTTAATCTTATATATATGGAAAATTTTATGACTAATATTTGAAAGTATATTTTGTTCAAACTGACGACGTGAAAATAACCAAATAAATTCAACGAAATCTGCATTAAGTTGATATTTGCACCACTTATCAGCAATGTCTGTGATTTACGTATAAATATATCTATATATCTACACTCTTTAAAATACAGCTACTATATAGTACCTATATAGGCACTATCCTTGCCACTGGGTTAGTGCCTAAGTTTAGGTACTATATAGTGCCTATAATATATAGCTACTATAACGTACCTAATTAGGTATTATATAGTGCCTAACTTTAGGTACTATATAGTGCCTATACGATATAGCTACTATAACGTACCTAATTAGGTATTATATAGTGCCTAACTTAGGTGATATATAGTGCCTATATGATATAGCTACTATAACGCACCTAATTAGGTATTATATAGTGCCTAACTTAGGTGCTATATAGTGCCTATATGATATAGCTACTATAACGTACCTAATTAGGTATTATATAGTGCCTAACTTAGGTGCTATATAGTGCCTATATGATATAGCTACTATAAAGTACCTAATTAGATATTATATGGTACCTAATTAGCTACGATATAGTAGCTATAAAGCAAATAGGTATTATATAGTCCCTAACTTTAGGTAATATATAGCTTGCTTTATTCAATATTTTATAACGGAGGTCTGATAAACTCATCTTCGCCGACTCATCCACATTTGCAGACCTCTGATTGTTCATCTCTGCTAAGAGCTGAAAAGAAGAATTAAAAAAGTTCAATAAAGTTCAATAAATTTTTTAATTCAAGTGTCAATGTTATGGAACTCAACTTTGTGGAATGAGAACAAAATAATTCGCTGGTTAATTTGAAAACAAAATTAACAAGAGGTTGGATTATTATTGAAGTAATGGTGACGGTGTGTGTGTGTTTATCATTTGATGTTGATATAATGATAATAATTTCCAACAAATGTGGTGCTAATACTAACCTCTAAATGCCGATTTTAATTCAGACAATCCCGCGTCGTCCAGCCATTTCTCAACAGCATCTTCCGTCCAAAGTTCAACAGAGTCATTGGAAGCGTCCATCTTTCTTTGTCTTAATTCTTCGATTAAAAATGGCTGCTCGAAAAATTAGATACGCCGCCTGCGAATATGCCCTCTGGCGGGTGCGTCTGTCAAATAACAGGTGGGCGTAATTTGGTTTATCCTGAATGCGATATAAGTTCCACGCTATAGGCACTATCTACGATATAGCTACTATATCACCCCAATAACCAATATGTGTTACATAGATAGGCAATATAGCTACGATAGGCACTATATAGTCGCTATAAGGACCCCGATTTCTGTGAGTGTATATCTATATTTGAGAATGTCTGTCTGTCTGTCTGTGTTCGATAGAAATTCACAGGGGACCACCTAGATGGCACAAAAGGGGTCTAATAGGGGTAAATTTTTACGAGAAAGATAATGGTGAGGGTTAGAATTTTCTAAAGTGACGCCGTTGTTGTCAGGGATAGAAAATGGGGAAGGGCAGAAACAAAATTTGTCGCCGATTTCCACCAAACTCAAACCCCTGTCACACTCAGGCCGGTGCTTGCACTGCGCTGCAAAAATACCAAAATATGAGTAACACGTAGGAGGAGCGCCGAAAAATGTCCAAAATTGTCAAACTTTTAACTCGTTTGGGACGTGATTCTTTTGAGAAAACATTACTCACAGACGAGATTGTTTGCAGAAATGCTCATTTTTATATAATTTTATAGCAATTTATGCGTTTATTCAATGTTGGGTCAGACCATTTGCCATGGCAGAATTCTCCGCGTGACAACTCATACAATATGAGTGATCATCCGTAGTCTATAAATTTTCTAGAAATTTTGGGTAGATACCAACAAATTGCGACCGGTTACCATAGCAACATATTTTCGGAAATGTATGCGTTCGGGGCTGTAATTTCGCTATATGACGATACCTTTGCGACATTTTGAATCAAATATAAATTATTTCCAAAGTTAAATGATCCAGGAATATTTTGCCAACATCTGGAACTAGCCTTGCTCAAAAATCACCCATCACCGACAGAGGGCGCCATTCAAAATGGCCGCCAAACCCCCGTTTTCTAACGTTAAAATGCTTACTTTCATATCATTTTATAGCACTGTATGCGTTAATTTAATGCTGGGTCAGACCATTTGACATGACAGAATTATCCACATGACAGCTGATAATATATGGGTGATCATCCGTGATCTATAAATCTTCCAAAATTTTTATTTGGGTTTATTCCACCAAATTGCGACTGGTTGACATGGCAACCGATTTTCGGAAAATTTTGCGTTTGGGGGGCTGTAATTTCGCTATACGAGATGTCTGCGTGCGAAATTTTAAATCAAATGTAATTAATTTCCAAAAAATTGGATCCAGGAATATACTTAAATTGCTCTCGCTTCTTGTTCCTTCTGCTGAAGGGGTCAAGATTCACCTGCCATGGTGATTGACAACCGAAAAAATTGTCTACGCGTCTGCTGCTTAGGCTACTGGGCGCCGCCATTTTGGAACAATGACGTCACGAATCACGGCACGCGACCCCCACGTGACGCCAAAAATAGGTTACATCTACATGGACCCCTCACTGAGTGATCGGCCTATATTGAATACATGATACTATGCGCAAAAACATTTAAATATAAAAAATTAATTCGCTGATAACATGTGCATGAAGTGGGAAACGGATATATCCGTTTCCCGTCCTGTAGGTAATGTTTTGGGAAACGGATATATCCGTTTCCCGTCCTAAACGAGTTAAAACAAAGTATGCTCCTATTGCGTTCCCACTTTGTCAAGTCTCACGCTGTTATTGCGTTCAAGTCGCTGTCATTGTGATGCTAGTACGTTCTCAATACGTTTGCAAAACGCTCTCTGCGCGGGCGCGGAGAGTATAAATAGCGTCTCCTGCGTTCTCCAGTCATATAGTCAGTTTTTAGTTTGTGGGGAATATACCCAACAATCCGCAATTGATTAGCTGTCCGATTAGATCACTGTCACACTCCGCTGCGATCAGGCCGGGGCTTGCATTGCGCTGTAAAATTATCAAAGCGCCGAGCAAAGCGCACTGAGGTATCCAAGAACCTATTGGTGACGCAGTAACGTCGCAGTTGTTACTGGCTAGGACGGGAGATGGTCCCCGTGATCGCCGCTGAGCGCGGGAGCGCCGCGTTTGTTTTGTGCATGCACAAAACAAGCGCAGATGTTCGGCGTTCTGACCAGGCGCAGTAACGTCGCCACGACAGCGCAACGCGAACGACATGAGCGCCCCGTTGACGTAGCAAGGACGGATACAAGCTACTCGTGGTCGCAGCAAGAATTGCTCTGCAACTGCAGTAAGATTACTACGCCTTGGTCAGAACGCCGAGACTCTGTGCTTGTTTTGTGCATGCACAAAACAAGCGCGGCGCTCTGACAGCGCAACGCGAACGACATGAGCGCCCCGTTGACGTAGCAAGGACTGATACAAGCTAATCGTAGTCACAGCAATAATTCATCTGCAACTGCAGTAAGCTTACTACGCCTTGGTCAGAACGCAGAGCCTCTGCGCTTGTTTTGTGCATGCACAAAACAAGCGCGGCGCTCTGGTGCCTATGGGCGACCATGGAGACCCTCGTCCGTCGTAGCCAGTGTCCACTGTGTCACCAATCGGTTATTGGAGACCTTAGTGCGTTTAGGTGTGCGCTTTGATACTTTTGCAGCGCAATGCAAGCGCCGACCTGAGTGTGACAGGGGCTTTATATATAATCATCCCCATAATATGAGGAATATAATGGTGTGGTTTAAATATGTCAAAAGTCGCGCCGTTCGCGTCAGGGGTGCCTTCTGCATGATACCAGGAATCTTATTGTGTGATTTAAAGACGCCAAATTTGTGTCGTTGGGAATAATTTGTGCCATAGGCCACTCTATATTCATAATATTTCACAGTGCATGATAGCACAGCCGTTGTGCCACACGTACCCAACTGTGTTTTAGTGGCAGATCCCATCATTCCATGGTTTGCTTGGGTATTTGAATGAGACAATGAAAAACATGCAAAAATTGTGGTTGTTCAATTCATTTGCCAGCTGGGTTTTGAAAATGGTCCATGCTGTTGGAAAAAGTTCAATATATCCCATATTTCAATTAAATACCTACAAATGATAAAGGTATAAGGGGGAAATGTTGACATAAATTATGTTGACCTGACCTTGATCAATCTCATCCCGTCCGGGTAACCACATCCAACAATGTTTAGCTTGAGGTCACTCGACCAATATGCCACGTTTCATGCTTTAGATACTATAGTCACAATTCATGCGGTTCTTAATGGACCCCGCTATAAGTAAAAATTAGGAAATACATTCCTTAAGGGACCCCGCTGTAATTCCTTTCTATAATATTGAATTTGGGTCTGATTATCCCTTAATTAGGAGTTGGATCGTGACTTGTATTTGAATAACTACAAGGCTCATCGGGTTTTCACAGTGGGCCTTTTCAACGTTTCTGCAAATATTTTATGCCGTTGCCATGTAAACCATATATTATCCTGATACATGCAGCCACCCCCCCCCCCCATCCAAAACGTTTCCGCCATAACTAACCAACATATTTGTGAAGTATAGTGCTTTAGTTACTAAAGTCACAAACTTTGAAATCGTGTTTATTTTGGTCTGATGGTCTCTAAATGGTAATGTATCGTGACTTAAGTACTGCCTCAAATACTATAAAACTTAGTACTTAAAATGTGATTAAATATAAACTATAAATATTGTGACATGTTGAGCGTGATCGTCTTGTATCAAGTATATTATATCAAATTGAATGTGGTGATGGCGTTCAAATGTTTGTGTATTATGAAGGGGATTGCTTTTATGACTAACTAGCAGGGTTACCCGGTGTTGCCCAGTTTAAAGTTATGTGAAACCTTCTGCATATTGTGGATATATGATGGGAATAGAGGATACTCTTGTTCAAAGCAATACACATATTCTCATAAATTATATATCCAAATAGCATCACAAAACATGATTCTTACACACGGAATATAAGTAGTAGCTCACCTTGTCGGATCGGAGCGATTGTCATTTTGTTTATCGAGATTAATCAGTCCCACCAATAAAGAACTATTTATTTATTTACAACTGCCTATACTTCAGACGTTATAACATGAACATCATAAACACATTAGTTCGCAAAAATAAAAAATGACAATTGGGTTTTACATAGAGATGTATCAATCAATCTAGTGGGTTTGACTAAGATTTTGAGGACACCTGGTTATCATATCTCCATGAAGATACAGATGTTTTAAAGAAATGTCCAGGTGCTCCTCTGTTCACTCTGCTATATACTGGCTAATTGTTCTCTGTTTAAAATAAATGTTCCTATGCAACTATATCAGCTACATGTGCCCGACACAGGTCGAGATTTTGAGTTGTTTATGTTAGGTGATGATTCTGTTCTAAAACATGAAAGATATCCACTGTATATTGGGCAGATACATGTATAACCTTGTCAGATGTCAGTATAGGAGGATCCCGAAAAGTCATGTGCCACTAACTCCATTTTCTTTTATCTCAGAAGAAACTATATTTGACGGCGCATTGTGACCACTATTGTTGAACATGCATTCTATACATTTCCATATCTCTTGTAACTTTTTGTGTGGAAACTATATTGAATGGGGCAGACTCAATTGTGTTATAATATTAACATGAGCTATTATAATATTTTAACATGCACCATTATCTTCCTCGTAAAAAGTTACCACTGTTAGAACGCCTTGGTGCCATCTCGATTGTACCCCGTGAAGTTATATATAGAACACATACAGACAGACATATATTTCCAAATATATCTAGGCACCAAATGTGACGTTTTTAAGTCGCACGATTTGATTCCTCGTATCATTTGAGAAGAACGTGTATGAATTTTATGCTAATTGGCACTAAGCATATTTCTATCAGTTGTGGTGACCCACCCGTCCCTATTTCGGACTCAATCGGCGCCAAATTGACATCATTAAACCACAAACTTAAACTCATTATGGAGATGAATATATATAAAATTGCTGAAAATTGTCGAGTATACAAATTTGTATCAAATTTACGGCCCCCATATCTCTCACCCAAACGCACCAATTTGGCGTATTTAAACCACATGGTTAGATTCCTCGTATCACGGAGAAGAATATGTATTTGAATGGTGGAAATCGGCGCTAAACATATTGTTTATCCATTTTTGTGTCTCTCTCTCACTCTCTGTGGACCCTTGTCTCGAATGGCACCACTTTTGACATCTTTAAACCACACAATTAGACTGCTGATATCATGGAGATAAATATTTATAAGTTTGGTGCTAATCAGCGACTAAACAATTTTTTTTATCAAATTTAGTGAGCACCCCATACTGCACACCATCTCTCTCACAAATAATACCAATATAGCGTCTTTAAATCACATGATTTGATTCCTCGTATCATGGATAAGAATGTGTATCAATTTGGTGGAAATTGGCACTAAAATTATTGTGTATAAATTATGGTGCCCCTCTCCTTTTTCAGTGCTACCCTCACTCGATTGACGCCACTTTTAACAGTTTTTAGACTCCTCATACCATGTGGATGATTTTGTATAAGTTTGGTAGCAATCGGTGACTAAAGCAATTCTTATCAAATTCAGTGCCCACCCACCCCCCCCCCCCACATTCAAACGACACCAATTCGGCGTCTTTAAATCACACAATTAGATTCCTTGTATCATGGAGAAGAATGTGTATTAATTTGGTGGAAATCGGCGCTAAAATCAAATGTTGACAGTTACTGAAGTATACCAAATGCTTCATATACCAAATTGAATACTGTGATTGTGCCCTACTTTCTGTGCATTATGGTGGGGATTGCTTTTATGACTAAGGCACTAGGGGTAGCGGAATATGAAACAATTATAAAAAATAGACCAAAATATCACATTTTTTTCAATGACCTTGACCTTAGTAACTGACATTGACCCTATATGTCATAGTGGCTGAGTCCGTTTGATGGACCATTGTTGGCACTATGAGCTAACATCATTTCTTCAAACACAAGGCTGGTTGGTTCTCAACAGTGGCCTTTTTCAATTTTTCTCTAAATATTTTATGCCGTTGCCATGGAAACCTGATTTTATCCCGACATAGGACAGCCCACCCGGGCACCCCCTCCAAAATTTTCCATATGAATAAGCAACATATCTTTAAAGTTTCATGCTTTAGTCACTAAAGTCACGATTAAACCCCTAAGGGACTCCACTAAGTAAGTATTGTGTGGGCATACACAGTTGAAGGGAGGTCAAATACACAAAACAATTTTTACAACCGACATATATAGGAGGATTGGGATTGAGCGTCAGACATCCATCGACCGAAAGAGACTGGGCTGGAGAAAACTTGCAATATTCGTCTCATTTGTTTCGTTTTTCTGAATAAATAAGGAACGAATAATGTCTTTATCGTTGTAAATTGCTGTAATTTGTCTCGTAGATTCGTAAATTGTTGTTTTGATTGTCTAGCACAAACTCACAGCACCAGTTTTCTACAATTATATAAGACCAAGGTTATGTAAAGTCTGTTAAATTATGTACTGCGAAACTGATAAATATATATATAAGCATACATGACCGAATTAAGTTCACACATAACACACTTGATATCCAGTAACATGTGTGATTTCAAAAATATTGTCGATGGTCTGACGACCTATGTTAAATGGTTGTACTCACGACAGGACAAACAAAACACAGTTATCAAAGTGTCCATTTGTTTTATTTCGCCAGTTAAACAACAACAACAATGTGAAAGGAAAAATTATGAATTTGTGTTAATTCTTGAATAGTGAGTTAAATATATTTATATGAATGTTTCTGTATGGAACTCGCAACTCAAATTGTAATGGAATTTATTCGTTCATATACCTTGCTTGTGTTATAATTCTATCCGACGCTAACATATAGATGTGTCTAAAACAGACATAGTCCTTATAATTTAAAATCATGGCTCATTTCATTTAGCACAAAAATCGTCCAGTTAAATCATTTACAAAATTATTAGCACATTTGCATATATACCATGTGTAGCCCAGATGATGTTGATGACGGTGACAATGATGACAATGATGATGATGATGATGATGATGATGAAGATGATGAGGATGATGATGATGTCGATAACGATGTAAGTGACCCCATTGTATATATGTATATATCCATGTTCTGCATTAATTTGTAGCGTTCACATACAGATCGAACACGCCGCCAAAAACGCTGGGGAATAATAAATCCTGTGGCCCAGACCGCATCTCAAAGGAAATGATTTAAACATCCTTACCGCCGCTGTATATATGTAAAACTATTCAATTGCGTCTTTCTATTGGCTGCTTTCCCGACTCATGGCGAAACAGCGAGATCAAGTACATCCACAAGGGTGGCGATACAAGTGACCCAAATAATTACAGGACCATAGCCATATCGAGCTGCCTTTTTTTCTGCAAAATACTTGATAACAGCCCGCATATAATTATTGAAGAGGAAAATATAATGAACCCATGTTGACCAAGCCTTCCGAGAAGACCGACGAGTTTACGCATGTTCCATTAACCTGCTAAAAGCGTTTTACACCGTGTGGCGCGATTAATTATTTTATTAGATGAAGAGGCAAGGCATATCTGGAAAATTACTTCACTGTAGTTAGGGATATGTATGCGAAAACTCAATTCTCCATAAATTAAGTGATAGGCTCACGGCTCCATACAATTGAAACGACGATTGGTGTCAAACATGTAGACAGAGAGCCCGGAGGGTTTCAATTACATTATCGCCTACGAAATGTTTGATGCTTCCGATCTGGTATTACGTTAAATCATCAAAGAAAATCCATTTTTTATGTTCCGCAATCCTGGCGTTTAGTGTCTATGGACGCTCCAAAATCCCCCAAAATCACTTTCAATTACATTTTCGCGTACACCCGTCATTTTTGGTTTAAATATTAACTAATGTTCACTGGCCATTAAAACATAAGTTAAGAAACGTTTTCTGGCGTTTACAGATAAGAAGGGCCTTTTTTGAACCATCCCTTCAAACCTGGTGTTCAAATTATGTGTTAGAATGACGTAATTTGATACCGTTCACTTTTGATTACACTTTCGTGAATATCTGTAATTTTTGGTCTAAATTTTCACTACTAATCACTCATCATAAAAACATCACTTAAGAAACGATATGTTCTGGCGTTTACAGATAAGAAGGGCCTTTGCGTAACCACCCCCTTCCAATCAGATTTTATTTTGGATTCGAAATAAATTGATTCCGCCCACCCACCGATATAGAATAATCAAATTGTCAGACAGGGAGGGGAATTCTGCAAAACCTCAATCCGTTAGCTGAGTTCTCGCTTGATGAGTAATTACTTGATTCCCATTGATTCTTCTGAAGGAATGTTTAGGTAATATAAGTTCAACAAACAGCCATATGGGCTTAATTGTTGAACTTGTATTAACCTGACATTCGTGTGTATTCGTCTATTTCACATGCGCGTTCCAGCCAAATAAGAATGGAACATTCCAATTAATGTTACAATTCGGCCTAGATTCTGCTTCTTTGTGGATGAAATTGGAACTCAACGTTGAAGATGGCCACCAAACTGGTAGCCGGAAGTGGAACACTTTAAGTGTTTTACTAATATCTCCTAGATCAGTTCCAGCTGCATTGAACTGGTTCAGATAGCTTCAGAACTTCAGAATTGTGACTTTATTTTGTATTGCTCATGTTAGCTGATCATTAGAGCAATGCAATGTCATTAATGGGGTCACAAACACTTCCAATCCTCAAACATTCGATGTTATGGAACATGGTATACAATTTCACCAAAAGTCACCATTTGAGATTCTAGTCATATTTCAAAAAGAAAATGGACAGATATGTGCAAAGTAAGTGAGGCATACAATGACTAATGAATATTCCAACAAAATGGAACCCAACTTGTCACGTTGTCTCAAAATGGCGGCCAAGAAATGGAAAATGATAAATATTGCCCCAGCATGTGTACAAGTTGTGATTGTTATATACATTGAAATTGAATACTAACACTTCTGATGCACTATTGTAACCACTGACATTATCAGAAATATTGAAGTTTTCTATCACAAATTTGACATCAAAATCGGCAAAAATTTACTTTTCATGTTTGGACCTTTTTTTCAAGTAAAATGGAACTATCTTTGATATCAATCGTGTTTATTATTTTGATCTGTCATTAATGCGCCACACTGATGTATTTTTATACAAACAAATTTAAGAAGCTTGCAAAATGGCAAGCGAATTAGGTAAAAAAAATAAAAATGGATTTTTCACATAATCATATCCCGAAACATTATTCTCTGCTGTTCCGAAAAGGTAGCAAATTGTGACTCATTTGGTTATTAACCATGTTACCTAATACACTGACTAGTAAATATTTTATTGTCCCAGTACCTTCTGAGGCATGACAAATTCAAATGATGCGGTATGGAATTTTGGGATTCTGGCCATATTTTTGAAAGGAAATGAGCAAAACTTCGAAACGGATCTTAGAGGGGCCATATTATGTGGCTAACCTCGCCCAATAACACCAGAATTGAACAACTTAATACATAGTGTATGCCAAAATGGCAGCCATGGGGTGGCTCCGTTGTCATATGCGACGTGAATAGGTATACAGCGAGTTATTGTATGATCATGAATGATGTGAAGTTATACAAGGAGTGGCCACATGGTCATGGGTTGGGTGTCCATGGTGTGACGCATATCTAAACAAGGAGTGGCTGTTAGTCATGTGTGAGGTGAATATGTGTACATGGAGTGGATGTGTAGTCATTGACGTGGTTTGTAACCGTTATATAACGAGGGTCGCTACATGGTTATATGTGTTGTTTATATATTATAACATGCATGTAAGTGTATGGTCATGCATGGGATGTACGTGTGGGTATACGGGAAGACACATGTGGGCATGGTGCATATGAGATATAACGAAGTGATCGTATGGACAAGGTATGGCGAGGTGCATATGTATACAATGAGTGAGATTAAGTGACTGTATGATCATGCATGTTGTGTGCGATCATACAGTCAGTAGTTGAGTTGTCATGGGTGATGTGCATATGCAAGTCTGAAGTGTATGAATGGCCGTGTGTGCAGGGTATCTGTATATCTGGAAGGGCGGTGTGGTCATGGATGCGGTTTGTATGTATTGCTGGTCATTGGATGGGTGTATATGCTGCAAATCTTGAGTGGCTATCTGGGGATGAATATGTATAATTGGAGTGACCGTATAGCCAATAGTGTGTGGTGCATTGGTATATTTAGAAGGGCCTTATCGTCATTGGTGAGGTGTCGATGTATACCTGCGGTGACTCTATATGCATGGGTGGGATATATATATATATATATATATATAATATATATATATATATATATATATATATATATACATTGTTATGGCCAATAGATGTCCGTATGGCCAATGATGTGGTTAATTGGTAAACACTGAGTGACGGTATCATTGTATGACTACAAATGTGGTATATGGGTGTATAACGAGTGGATGAATTTCCAAGATTGAGGTGTATATGCAAGTCTGAAGTGTATGAATGACCATATGTGCGGGGTATCTGTAGATATAGAAGGGTGTATGACATTTGGTGAGTTGTATATCTGGAGTGACTCTATGGTTATGTTTGCCGTGTATATGTATATTTTTAGTGGCTATTTGGCCACGGGTTTGGCAAATATATATAGAGGGAGTGATATTGTACGGCCAATGGTGAGGCGAATATGTCTACAAGTGACTGTATGATCATGACAGTGGTTAATAGGTATACATGCATGGTGAATCGTGGCTCTATAGTCATGTGTGGGGTGTACGGTTATATCCAAGTGTAGATGTATGGCCATGGGTTAGGTGTATGTTTATACAGCTAGTGGCTGCATTGTCATTTGTGTTTTGTTTATGTGTATATAAAGTGGATGTATGGTCATGGGTGGGTTGTACCTTTTGGTGGCTACCGCTTTCCACATAACTCAATGATATGGGAGAGGTAATGTCAGAGAGTCTCCGTCTTGATGGCGTTTTATATGCACAACGGAGGAAACAGTTTTATGACATTAGTCAATCAATTTTGAAGACCATTGGCCATAATTTTGATATGTTATTGGGCCAATGTAGCCACATAATATGGCTCCTCTCAGATCAGTTTCAAAGTGTTGTCAATTTTTGTTTAAAAACATGAACAAAATCTCAAAATAAGTTTTTGGAAAAATCGTATACTACATCCTTTAAATTGAGTTTATCGTGGCCCATAAGGTACTGGGACAACCCGAATATAATATTTAGATGTCAGACGATTAAGTAATATGTTTAATAACTAAGTGAGTCACAGTTTGCTACCATTTTCGGAACAGTAGAGCACAAATCTACTTTTTTACCAAGTGTGGTTGCCATTTTGCAAGCCATCTTGAGGATTTGGTATAAAACACCTGTGTGATGCATTGGAGTCTCCAACCAAAACAATAAACACATTTGATACCAAACCTGAAAATAGAATTTTTGCCGATTTTTATATCAAAATATTCCAGATATATATGAACAAATCTACTTGTTTTTTTACCAAATGTGGTTGCCATTTTGCAAGCCATCTTGAGGATTTGGTATAAAACACCTGTGTGATGCATTGGAGTCTGCAACCAAAACAATAAACACATTTGATACCAAACCTGAAAAGTTAATTTTTGCCGATTTGGATATCAAGTTTATGACAGAATATTCCAATAATCCTGGTAATATTAATGGCTACAATAGGGACAATTAACCAGTGTGCACCATAAATGTTAGTATTCAATGTATTTAAGACAGAATATTCAAATGTGTTCACCAACCACAACTTGCAATATTTATAATTTTCCATATGTTGGCTTCCATTTTGAGAAAAAGACAATTTTGGTTCCATTGAGTTGGAATATTTATAAGTAATGGTATGCATCACTTACATTGCACAGATCTGCTAATTTCTTGTTTAAATATGACTAGAACCCCAATGGTGACCTTTGTTGAAATTTTATACAGTGCTCTGTAAAATCAAAATTTTGATGGATGAGAAGGGGCTGGGACCCCATTAATGGCATATTTCATTTCTCCAATGATCATTTAACATAAACAATACAAAATATATTCACAATTCCGCACCAGTTCCATGCAGCAGAAACTGATCTAGAAGATATTATTGAAAAAATGTCAAATTTGTTCCACTTCCGGCTGCTATTTTGGTGGACATCTTGGACGTGGAGTTCCAAAAAATGTGGCGTTATATCTCAGCTTCACATATCTATATACATTTGTATATATATGACAAGATTGTTCTCACGATAACTTGCATCAGACTGACTTATGACCTGTCAGAAGACGGCGGCCGCGTTGGACGCCATATTGTCTGGTGTCTAACGGCCACTTTTTTCGTGTTAGCATTTCTTAACAGTTGAGGGACATAATAAGGAAGAACATGAATCGAGTGAAGGTAAATACTGGGGGTGCATGGGGTACCCTATCGGTCCCTGGACTATCCGTCTCTCTGAACAGAAGTTGAAAATCGGGTTTCGATTGGGTGGCTCCAAAAGCCGCTTCTTATTTCCAAACGCCAGGAAATATATTTTCTTAAGTTATGTTTTTATGATCAGTAAACAATATGTAATATTTACAGCAAAAATTACGGATGTGTACGCGAAAGTGTAATTGAAATTGATTTGGGGGGGGGTGTGTTGGATCTCCCCTAGGCCCTAAACGCCAGAAATTGCGAAACTTAAGAAATTGGTTTTCTGCGATGATTCAAGGGTGATACCAAATCAAGGACAGCAAACCTTTCGTACGCGATAGCGTAATTGAAACCCACCCAGGCTCCCGGTCTATTGTATAGCTTGCCTGGATAGACAGGCCTGTGTATTCCCTGAGTGTCGGTGTTTGCACTGTTGTGTTGACCGCGTTAAGTTATGTTTTGTTATTTTCAGTTAGTGTGTCCGGTTTTATACAGGTTTGCCTGCTGCTCGGACTCAGTGCTATACAAATATACATTTGCGCACTAAACTATTTTTTTTAAAGGCGCACGCACCAAAATATTGTTCACTGCAAACCACGCCCTGGTCTCACGTGCAATTATTTGGTGACAATATGGAAATATTCTAATTGCGTATATGTTTAATATTGATTGCCGATTTGTCCAGATTTGTTACAAGATCGGAAACAGTTTGCGGTTGCGGATAACTCCCACTTCCTCCTTAGGCATCACATTTTCCATTCGCCAATCGCTATGCTTTATTTAAGTCCGTCATGTTTCTGCCGTATGTCAGTAGATTCAGTAATAGTGTTAATGGTATAAATGTAGATGCATATGTCAAAGCTCTGGTGCATTCTTTTTGACATCATGCATATATAGCTGCCAGGAGTGACGAAAGGTTATGTGGTGTATCACAGTTAACAAGTTCTAATAGTTCTATGTAGCGTTTATACACCAAGGGCCAACCAATTCAATTGAGCGCATTTTCCCTGGATATTGATCGCGTGAGTCACCTAACCATTATCGCAGCGTCATTATAAGCATTAGAAAACTTTTCGAGCCTGGCAGTGAACTATTGTGGTGCACGCTCCCTCTCCATTCTTGTTAGAGCGTCGAATTTTAGACACATTTCTTTTGTACGTTCAACTTGATATCAAGAATTCATATCTGATTTTCGAACCAATCCCTAGTCCATGCGTGCAAGTGAATGCTCTATATATACACAGAGACGCAATAACTGGAAAACTGGCAAACATATTCATTAGTTTTGTTAGTAAGCTTTACTACTGAAGTGTTCAATCTCGCGATGCGATTTATTTTAGGAAATTGTAGTAAGACTGATCTGGCCGTGTGAGTGAAGCTATGGAGCGATGGAGATATCTCGAGAACAACACATGTATTGTCGCGGATGTCTCATTGTTACAGTACGTAACTTTTATGACCGCGTTAATTGTTTTCGGTGTTTAGGTATCAACAATGGCTGGGTCACTCTTGAAGATTCTATTGCGGGAACACAATCCATAATATAACAGCTAACTTTGCTGATGACGTATATATGTCTCAGTTGGATCAATGTAGAATAACCGTCATATATTGCGAAATATCTTTAAATATATTTAATCCGATTAGTAGATTTTTTATCCGCATTTAGAGGCTTTATGGTGTGGTGAATGAGAAACCTGCAGTAATAAGCCGTAGTTGTTGTAATAATTTGAAGGATTAGTTGTTTTAACGGAAAGTTGTTTCATGAAACCAATCTATTTTCTACTATAATTCATATATATATATATATATATGCCTAATAATATGATCTTCAGGGCGTTACCCTTTCTGACTATGGTTTTCTTGTATAGTATTACGACCGTGATCGTGATTAAGAATGAACACGTGCCTCCGATTGGGTTTTCGATGATTGAACAACTTTATACAAATTGTGAAAACAACTGGAATATTCAGTCATAAAAATTACAGATTGATAACTATCGCAAAGTGAATATATAGTGAATATGCCCTGCGACACATTACATGTTTATAGTCATGCTGTAAAGTAAATGGTGATGATTATTGGTATGACTGGTATTTCGAATAAGACATACACCATTGCTTCCACATGACAAAATAGTCATCTTTCCTCAAACAACCACAGCCAAGTCAGCATTACCAGATATCTGGGAAATACGTAATTTTTGCCATCTTGCATGGGTTTTCTCCTTCATTGTTCTTACCAACTTCAACAATTTCGTGAACACACAATAAATTTCAGCACATGCCGACTACTCAAGACATACAACGCTCGTGCCAGGCATCGTGGGAACGTCTGCGTCTGTTCTTGTTATATATTAGGAGTCCGACGTACGCCGTCTCTAATGGCGATAACTACGGCGGTGTAGAACCGCCACCACTTTTCAGTTATTAATCTGATATATCAGATTAGTTAATCTGGTATATCAGATTAGTTAATCTGATATATTATATTACTATTCTGATATATCAGATTAGTTAATGTGATATATAGAGATTACCACTACAGTGAAGTGATCTGAGTCTTCATATCACGCAGAGTTGAGAAGGTGATATCCCGGATCAGACGAGCTGCCGCAGGCTGCGAGTCTGATTCGGGATCTTACCTTCTCAACGAGACGTGATATGAAGACTCAGTTCACTTCACTGTAATGATAATATGTTTATTATATAACCAATTGAACTTAAATAAGTCTTATCATTACAACCCAACCGCCAATATTTCATGAAAAATCTGCTATTACTTATGAATAACGAACTGGGAACTATATTTTGTCAACAAAATATTTGGGGGAATTCCCTCGTGCGGAAGGATATCTGAATGTGCCCTATGCTGAAGGTCTTATATAAGCAGAGAAAAATGTGATGTGTTGAATCCAAATTTAATGAACGAATAATTCAATCAACAACAGCAATGTCACTATTGTCAGTCGTATTCAGATTCACTTTCGATGACCTAGATTATTCTGCGTTTCACGCGAGTGACATCACCGTAGTAATTGTGCACAGTAATGGAACATTCTTTGATTGTGGCACCGTCGAACAATCCAGCGACCGCACGTTTATTGTCACCTTTCTCAACAGGCTGGTGTGAATGTACTGGTCTCAATTGAAACGATTGAGAACTGATTGTGCCACCAGGGGAACGCGACACCCTTTCCAAACTGGAGGTATAAATGGAGTGAGGTACTTCATTATGATTGTCAGCACTTCCAACATCAGGAGGATGAATACTGACAGATCTGGAGGCATTGCTGAGGATCTCGCTCATATTTTGTTGCATTTCGTTTGATGCAACAGCAAGGTTATTAACACTTTGGATTTTTTATGTCCTGAAAGTTGTTGGTTGGTACTTGGATGCACTCCAGAATGAAGCAGTATAGTGCAGGTTGTTTTCAGGACAGTGTGGTTTGTTTTACGTCCAGGTAAGTGAGCTTTCTCTGCCATAGTTTTCATTATCTTGTTGATTGAGTGTTCACCAAGAGGCTGTTCCTTGTGCCATAGTACTGATCCGTATCATCGTTTATGGTTGATTGCCAAATAGAACGGGATATCATGCATCTTCATGCTGTCTGGTCGACGAGCAGAATACTCCTTAAACACATTCACAGGGCTCCTGTGGAGTGGCTAACTGTTTAAGTTTGAATGCCCGATTGTCATTATTTGCGCCCGTCCTTGTTTTCGTTGCTCGCTCGCTGTACTCGAGATACTGCCTGCCACTCTCACCAATTTCTAAAACAACATCACCCCATTTCATTTTACGATTCTCGGTCCCAGGCCGCAGACCAAACATCATCATGTTTTGAAGCCATATTTTGTTACGCAGCTGGATTGGATCTTTTAAGCCAATACATCCCGATTCCGTCAACAGCTCCTCGTCAGGGAGTATGAGTGGTTCTGACACATTAGGTTTCTGGCCCAGCTCATTCTGTTTCAGCTCCTTCCGTTTCGATGATAACACGCTCCTTGAAGACTTAAATATCATGAGAATATTTCTTTTCACCGAGATACCTTGCAATTGACTGGTGGTAGCTGGCTAAAGTGTCCGGCTCGTAGTCGGTCCCATCGGTCTTTCAGACGGAGAGTAAACATGCAGAGAGATATTTATCTAGCTGACTTGCCGGCAGTTCTGTTATTTCTCTCATTTCATTCTTCTGAACAAGCCACTGCCAAAATAGTCCTGAAGCAGATTCTGTCTTCCTCTGCGTGTTTTTGTTTCTCATTTTTGCTTCAAACTCTGAGACTTCTCTCTCCGATACATCAACAATTGCTGGCGCATTCTTGTTGGTAGCTCAACTTACTTTGTAATTTTGAGCTATTGCCATGGGTTAGCGTCCGTCGTCCGTGAGTGCGTGTGTGCGTGTGTGGGGGTGCGTGTGTGCGTGTGTCCGTCAACAATTTCCTTTGGCGCGGGCTACAGGTCGTATCTTTGGTCTGATCTTTATGAAATTTGTCCTGAATGTTGACAATGACATGGCCGCTGGGAAGTTGACAATGGGAACATGGCCGCTGGTGGCCATCTTGGATTTAAAAATTGAATCCATTGGCGCGGGCTACAGGCCGTATTGTTTGTGTGATCATCATAAAAATTGTCATGAATGTTGACATTTACATGTAGATGGGAACGAGTCATTTTAGGATCAATCGGCCAAAAAACATGACCGCTGGTGGCCATCTTGGATTTTACTCTTTGCATCACTAAATCCTTTGACACATGCTACAGACCACATCCCTGATCCGATCATCACCAAACTGCATATGGATCATCGGGGCGACCTCTAGATGGGAACGAGTCATTTTGGGGTCATTTGGCCAAAAAAAATGGCCACCGGCAGCCATATTGGATTTTACTCTTTGCATCACTAAATACTTTGTCACACCCTACATACCACATCCCTGATCTGATCATCACCAAACTTCATGTGGATCATCGGGGTGACCTCTTGATGGGAACGAGTCATTTTGGATTTTACTCTTTTTATGACTAAATATTTCTACAAAATCCATTAGCATGGGTTATAGACCGATCTGTTTGTATGATCTTCAATAAAATTTGTCATGGGTGTTGACATTGACATGTAGATGGGAACGAGTCATTTTGGGGTCATTAGGCAAAAAAACATGGCTGCCGGTGGCCATTTTAGAATTTACTCTTTGCATCACTAAATCCTTTGGCACACCCCACAGACCACACCCCTGATCCGATCATTATGAATCTTGTTATGCATGTTGATATTGACATGTATATCTTGTCTTACGTAGACATTTCTATTAGCTCCTTTCCTAATTCATCCATTCATTGTCAACCATTAAATTATTCCCCTTAAACCTAAGTTGAGCTACAGTGTCATTTACACTTTCATTGAACATTGCTGTTGTTATTAATATAAATGTGAGTGTGATCACCTCTCACGTCAATAGCTGCTGCCGGCTCCATCAAATCACTTGGGGAAGCAATAGTACTAGCATGGTGAATCATAATGCTAGCAGAGTCATTGTTAGTTACATGTACATCTAAACTGGTATTGGATTAAGAAGATGTAGTAGTCTGGTTTATACCACTCTCTTGTGTAGCACTAGTAGTGACAGCACTGGTGAGAGGGATATCAAATATTATGGTTGGAGTTAAACTTTCAATATGATCATTTATTTCCAACACTGTAAGCAGTGTAGAATCTAAATCACTTTGTGGAGAAGCTAAATCAATGTCAAAATCACCAAGAAACAGTCTTTCTAAGTCAAAATCTTCCATTTTAAAGCGAGTGGCGATTTTTTTATTTAAAATATTTTTTACTTCGTAGCAGTCAAGTAAACTCGGAGTAATCGGAACACAATTCAAGCACGTACTTGTTTGAGCTCTATGCGCATGTGCATCTACGCGGAGTAGACTGTGTAACGAAAGAAACACACCGTCTTCCATATTTATCGGAAAACTATCGCAAAACAATGGTGGTATTTGCAGGGGGGTCAGGAAAAAAATTCCGGACACTAGGCGCTTTTTTATTTTTTCCGCCTACTGTGTAACCACCACGCCCTAATTTTTATTTTTTCCGATTCTGGGATAGGGTCCCATCCCCTTCAAACTGCTTCAATTGACTATTTTACTTAGTTGTCTTGATCTGATCGGATCTATATTCCGTATCATGATTATGGAAGCATTCCTACCAATGGCTGTAAAGTTTCAAAGTAATTCTCCAATAAATGTGGGTTGTAGGTTGTGCTGATGGATTCACATTTGAAATCCAAGATGGCTGCTGGTGGCCATGTTTGTTTTGAGCAAATTTTTTGGGGAAAAGGGAGGCTCCCTTTCTTGAGGTCACCCCGAAGATCCATATGAAGTTTGGTGACAATTGGATGAGAAATGTGACCTGTAAGATGTGCTAAAGGATTTAGTCATACATGCAAAGAGTAAAATCCAAGATGGCCGCTGGCAGCCATGATTTTTACAGAATTCGAGAAAAAATGGTAGGCACCCATTGATAGGTCACACCGACCGAGGATTCGTATGAAGTTTGCTGATGGTCGGCTGAGGGATAAGCTCTGGAGGGTACGCTAAAGGATTTATTGATACAAAGAGTAAATTCCAAGATGGCTGCCCGTGGCCATGTTTTTCATCGAAAATCGTTCAAATTTGTCAGCTCCCATCTAGGGATGATCCTAGACCCATGTACCGAATATCGCTGAAATCGGTTTGTTTTAACACCTTTATGTGCTTTATTTTATAATTGTTTTTTGAATTGTCTATTTAGACCTGTGCATTGATAGATCAAACAAGTGATCGAGATAACTAGGCTTGGCTGAGATAGTGGTGCAAGTAAAGGGTGTGCGTTAATTTCGTGCTATCTATTGTTTGATGACATTTCATAATGCTGCAACACTGATGGGCGAGTCTATTCTCGCCGCGGTTAGAATGCATACAATTGTGCATAATTTAGGCGCACAGGGGTCCGGGATTTTTATTTATTTATTATTTTATTATATTATTTTTAGAAGCCTTAGAAGGGTCACATCTCCAACTTTGAGTAAATAACACCCAGCTTGGGGGAAATGGGTTCAAAACACAATTTTTTCAAATGGTCAGTTTTGTTGACAACTTTACCCCTTCCTTACACGTTATTCTTCAAAACTAGCATCCCAAAAATAGAATACGGCGATAAAAATTTCGAGAAAATACAATCCCAATAACCTGATCGATTTTTCAACAGTGTTCAAAATGTCTGTCTCATAGCACAATCGAATTTGATTAAATTCTCATCTAATAACACATTGGCTATCGTATATATGAATTGCAGCGGTGTGTAAATTGGTTACCACCTTCGGTGTGAGTCATTCGTGAAAGGAATGACCTGCCTCGAGCGGGCGACAACCTCGCACCCAACGGGGGCTCGATTGTAACCTCCACTCGCGACGGTCATTCCCGTCCATGAATGACTCTGACCTCGTATGGTAACCAAATACATATCAACCTGACGTACGAGTGGATTCATCGGGATCAAAAGACACTGAAACCCAGGTGAGTACTCGGCAAAGCGTTGAACATTATCGGTAATAGACAGACAGGCCACGCCTCCTATTCTGCAGCCGAAATATATTATCTCTAGTCCAATCTTGATATGCCGATTCGGACCCATATGTCCCAATTCTGCAAATATTTGAACTTCCCTCAACCTTCATATACATGTACCTGATAATGTTGAAATGATTTTCCGAACACTCTCCCTTTGTTGCTGCTTCCCCAAATGCGATACGACATTGGTCTATCTAGTTACATCAGGGGGTGTTACTCGGTAATCATATGTATCACACATCGTACCAAATTGTCATAATTTTATCATACGTTGGCCCAAGGAAGTATAGATTTGTTCGTTAATAGTAGAATCACTGAAATGTTCTGACAGACAATGCATGGAGAAAGCAAGATGAACATTTAACCACGTACCTGTTGATTTTCATCCGAGCCATTGGTAGTGAGCATGTGTCAAAAGTTCATTAGTATATACACAATAAATGAAACCTAGCTGCCCAGTATATGTCGGCCTGGTCAGTCTACTCAGCTCAAGTGGAACGCATGTTTCTGTACAATTTATTTGACGATGAGTTCCTAATAATGAATTGTATACTTCATTGGTGGTATATATTATTATGTTATTATAGAAAGGAAACAAACTTATCTATGTCTTTTAGATATTGGTCAGTGCTTCATACTGAGCTCACTTCAATGGAACATTACGTTGGTAAGATGTGTGTTAATAAATATCATTATACGCGAGGACATGAGAAAATAATTTATGGTTCGGTTGAATAAGAATTTAACTAATATTATATATCAAAGTTAACATTGAACCTAAAGTTTATTTATATTAATTTACATATCGCATCACCGGGATCGAACAATGCTATATGATATATCAGATTTATGGAGGCACGGACTCAGTATGAGTGTTCACAGCTTCATATGTGCTGGCTTCAACGAGACTCTCTATACACTGGAATGGCTTGTAAAATTCATAGCAATTTACTGCCTAATATCAGTTCTACGTCTCACGTGTATTCTCTCTATTATGTTGTTTTTTCCTCATATGGTAACAATAAATGACTCTTGGATCGCTTCTGGACAGGCGGTGGAAGACAACCCGTTGTGCTCCCAACAAAGTCTGATGTAGTGTCACTTGACAAAGTCGGTTATGAAGTATCATTTTATCGCGTTTTAGTGTTATGTTGGTTGTATCAGGCTGTACAACGTTATAATTCAAATTTAGCGTGATGGATATAATATGTCTAAAAGTTCCAAGACATCAGCATTATGCACCCCTTAACTTGCACCACATTCTACCCCAAGTCTAATCACAAGTTGAAATAACGTACATGTTCGTTCTGTCTGATTATTACGTCCTCCGGGTGTATATTGCCTCGCTATTCTGGCGAGATGATAGGAGTTATGGAGATATCTCGCAGAACGACACATTTCGGGCTTCACAAGATGCGAGTTATGTTAGGAAATTGTAGTAGACGATAAGAGTAATGTCCTATTCCCACAATATAACACATAAGGCGACTTCAAATGTTTTCCAATCTTAGTAATATAACCAAGACATCAGGTATCGGTATCATTTGCAGAAGCTGTAATTTAATTTCGTTAAATTTACGCGAAATATTACTACAAATCAAAATAGCGAAACGACCGTAAACATGTAACGGAAACAACTTCGATAAGAAAGGATTATTCAGGAACAATGTCTGACGTTGTATGCATATCTTCTACTAAATACATATTACTTCGACGCCTTCAATTTAATGAAGCTTATGCGGAGGTCCAGATAGCTACCTCGGTCGATTAACCCTGTGGTGACTCCAGTGCCGATTGACGCACACACCGATCGAGGCGCGTACACGGGTCAGCCATTAATGTCCGCGCCCGATCGGACTGCGTACTGCACCCACAACAACATACATGGACAAATGTTGCAATGGGGGAGTCGGCATTTTGCATTCGGATCTGTATTCAATTATCTCGAATGAGACTTTTCAGCCTGAATGAGACTTTTCTGACCGAGTTCTGATTTTTGTCAGAATACCCTGACCAGGTTTAGATCCCCGGTTCGCTAGCACGAGAACAGTACGCTACATCTCGGCTACCGACTTCACTAATGAAGATATGATATATACCGTATAATAATATAATTATAATAATCAAATAGTAACATGTGTAATAAATGTATTGTATTTGCACTGTATTTTTATGAACTGTTTTCTGTTTATATATTCGTTACTTGTGTTATTTTTGACGAATACAATTTATAAATTTTTTTTTTTTTAAATAGTAGCTATGGGGTAACTATATTAACAACGTACTCGCTATATTGCGTACCAGTTATACTTTTGCAAGATGTATGTATTCGCGTCGCGGATGTATCTTCGCGGATGTCTCATTGTTGCAGTCAGTATGTAAGGTAAGTAAGTAATGCTTTATTCCCAGCCAATTGGTAATTTGGTACATGAGAAAACATATAATGTAGCTTCTATGACCGCGTTAATTGCTTTCGATATTTAGGTGTGAACAATGGCTGGGGCACTCTTGAAGATTTTATTGCGGGAACACAATGCATAATATGACAGCTAACATTGCTGATGAAGTATGTCTCAGTTGCAAAATAGACTAAATGTCGCATTGTGAAGTATCGGGGTGTATTTAATCGAATTAGTAGATATTTTGTTTGCGTTTAGAGGCTTTCTGATGTGATGAATAAGAAACCTTCAGTGATAAGCCGTAGTTGTTGTAAAAACAAATTGAAGGATACGCCCTGTCACTATCTCGCGTCCATAATTGATCCATCAGACCCGGTTACGTGATTTTAGTGCTACATGTCAAAGTTCTGGAGTAGCATTCCAATATATGGATATTTTAATTGCGCTCATTTTCATTATTATGTTGGTGGACCCAGTACGTAGTGACGGGTAGTATATTTGACAATGCTCCTGAACTCGAATTATATAACTATTTTGTTGCGCACGTTTCGCGAAGAAAGCTATAATAGAAGATTAAGATAGCAAAATATCTGAATTGAGGTAGCATCGTTCTTTCTGTGTGAGTGTGTGGGATAGAATAGCGGGTAATTCACTGGTACAGTTGATATTGGTCTTGTGGACTGCACGCACACTGAGTGGAACCGATTCCGATATATACCTTGAACCAGACACGTTACGTTGGGGACACATTACTGCCACATCAGATATAATGGTGTCTTTGGAATTCGATATATGTACAATTGTTTGACATTGTAATCATTGGCGTTTGATTCTAAGCCTAGGCGCGGTCTAGGAGATTTAACATGGGAGACATAACGGGAGTCAAGATGCCTGAGACCACTGGATGTGTCCAGTGGTCTAATCTAGGGAAATGTTTCCTGAGCCATAATTAAATAGTGGCGTGTGCTCGTTAGTGTCTGACGCGTATTGGTTGTTGATGGGGTATGGCGTACGCATGACTGCTATGACACAGTAACCGCCAACCCAATTCGGTTACAAATACGCACTAAACAGCTAAATAGCAAAGCAGTGTGACCGGATTCTTCATGTGCCCTTTCAGTCTCAGATCTAAAAGGAGGTGGAAGTTGAAATTGTTTTGCCCATCAGCCATGCACCCATGACCCACGCTGCATGATTGAGAGTTCCCTACATAATTACCCACGCCCATTAAATATGAAGTGTCTGGTTGAACCCTAATTATTATCCCAGGGATATTAGGGATTTTATACTATTTTTGTCCGGTTTTTGACCGGATATTGGATTAAGCGAATACACGGTTTGTTGTATATAAACATGCACCCGCCGTTATTTTGTGTTAATTCACATATTATGGCGTAATGCAGTTGAACGTTGTTTCTATTCATTGTAATTCCGTTGTGCGAGACTTATCTTCTGGGGTATTATGCATTATTCATTGGCCAGATCCACATTTACTTATTTCTCCTAATAAGTGATTTTGAAAACCTCTCTCACTTCGCCCATTTAAATATTTAGTGGAATTTATTTTGTAAAAACTACATAAGCCGAATATGATGTATACGCGATATATTACCTCATTAGCTTGCAATGTGGAACTATAGTGATACCATAGCGACATTTCACTAAACAGTGCATGTGATTGTTTTTCGGAATGCAAACATTTCGAGTTTCACTTGAATGGTTGTGTTGCTGTGAATATATAGATAGGACATATTAAGCAGTCTTGTCAACGTTTGATGTCTATATTATATAATTCCCAGCGTCGGGGAAGGGTGAGCGTTCACTAGTTCCCTAACTGCTGTGTCGCCATATGATGTGAGGGGCCGCCTTGAAAGCGCCTAAGTGTATTTGGTTTTACAGAGAATCCATCAAAAGTGCTATATCGATCATTGACACTAACGCTTTATTTGGTAATAATTATTACCCGAATCCGATGGAGTTGATACCAGTCTTGGTCGGGATCGTTTACTTCCTCATTCGTATGGGTTTCACAACAGTTACATATCAATAGTTCTGGTGATACTGCGAACTGATTAGTTATTGATTTCTACACATAAGCTTGCTTCTGTAATCAATTTACTTGCTGAGCTGGAAACAGCACGCGAAAGGGTTATTTTCAACAATCAACCACTGAAACTATTACATAACATCCACGAGTAATTTTGAGGTATTATGCTATTTGGTGTACCACTAATGAATGTATGATATTTGAAATCCACGATACCAGGTTCCGTGTGCATCTTAATGTGCAATAACATGCAACCAACTGGCCTTCATGTAAATATCACCGGTTTCACTGAACTCTTATCTTGGCAAAGCCTTTAGAATGACAATTAATTTATTTTCTCCACAGTAAATAGAGTATTTGTTGTGGTTGAACCCATGTCTATATTTCGCCGAGAACGTATGAGCATGTATATTTCTCCGGACCAGGCACTGACAGTGAATGATGCAATTCTGGGCAGCCAGGTTTACAAGTCATAGCATATGTTATCAAGATTAGACGCAAGCTTCACAACTAAAACAAAACACTTTAAAATGTCTATTCTGTACTATGAATATCCACACCAACAATACGTAACAAACTATACATTTAACACATGTAATGCGATGAAAAAAAGATAATACCTACGACATAAAGACGATAGCGCCAGAAGTGGAACTTTGTGACCGCAAGGTAGTGGCAAGAATGTTATCATTTATCAAACTGCTATACAATGGACTGCGAAATATCTGTAGATTGTGGCAAAATCGATATATCGCTATCTCTTCTAAATTTTATAAAAATATTAACTTAACATTGTAAACACGACATCTGAAAAGTGTGTTTCCTGACTTCATCCTGGACAGATATGGAATATGAAAATACCACGAACATCCAAATATAACACAAATGTATATACGCATATGTGCTTTTGTGACAATATACAGCCCAAATATGAATTGGCTGCACATAGTTGCAATATGCTAGAAAGGCGGAATCTTATGGAATCGGTAACTCATGATCATCATGTTGGGCACGAATGCTAGACGATTGGGCCAACAATTGGGGAGACTATATATGAGCTATAACAGGATTATACATAACGCACTTGACCCCAACATATATGTTTATAATATTAGATATCCATGAACAGGCGATTGCTGTCCAATGAACTGCAGGCTTGGGAGTCGTTTTGTTCATATGTGATCTATCTATCTCCAGTTTGAAAACATGTGACACGGTACAATGTTATATTTAGCACGTGCCGATCTTAGCAAGGTCATATAGTCCGTAGTAATGTTATTTCTGCAATGGCTGGCGATGCATGTGTAATCTCAATGTTATTGTGCGCTATGCCAAAATATCCCGAAAGCGATGGAACATAATGCTTAGAACAGTAGAACAGTGTTCTGTGTCTGGGCCATAACCGACATTTTCATAGATAAGAATATATATGCGTCATTTGATATGTAGAAGTTTAGTGAAAGATAACCACGAGTATATCTGACCCAAAATGGCGTTTTCTCCCACCACACTTTTTTGGAATTAGGGTAGTATACTTCTCGGGCGATGATAAATTTGCATCGGTGTGGTCGATTGATCTCATTAAAAACTACAGTTCTAATAAAGGTCAACACACATCATGTATTATTTTGACATACAATTTTTATAAAATATAGCGTTTCGTTGAAACCGAACATGGCATACGTGCTTTAGAATCAAAACAATAGATTAGCTGCATATATATAGCATGCATGCATATACCGCGAAAGCAATGTCATAGTTGGAAGGCAGGTGTCACATCGACGCGCATGATTGTGGCATATCCGTTTGAGTTTACAAACGTGACATGTATTAAATCAATTGTTATTGCATAGTTAATATATGCGTAGAGTTCACAGATGGTCATATTTTCTGTTATTTGGTTGAACGGAGTGCGATCACCTGTCAGATTGTAGTTTTGACTATTGCCCGACAACCCAACAGTTACTATCGTCCTGGCTATAGTCTTCGAACACCACATATGGAAAATAGTACAGTACATATTGACTGCATTGGGAATAATAGAGACACCTATTTTCCCGAGGTGGTGACTTTTGAATACAGAATTGACCGAATGCTGATGTCAGTAGTCCCGCTCGGTGTTCAAAAGACACCATCGAGATAAAATAACTATCGCCATTCAACCACATGGTAGTGTGTCCTGTTATATATGGCACAATTCTCGCCTGGCGCCAACCATGGCGTCAACTGGCGGGTAATATGTAGAAGACTATAACTCTGGTTATTGTTCGCTTGCCGCGATTATCGCCTCGCACCAGTCGTGATGCCAGCATGCGGGTAATAGTTCGAAGACTATCTTTTTCTTATTCTTCTCTGACACGTGATCCCGCGCTTCGTCCAATCTAAAGAGTGTATTACCATCTGCGAACTCTGCGTATATATCATAATTCTCACTATTCCACACAAAGTCAATAGGTCTATAATATTAAAAGTGTCTGTATATGTCAACTCAAATGAAGATAAGACAAAATAAATTTAATTTAATTGAATCCCGCACTGGGGACATATGGTAAAAGTACTACCCATATAACGTGCAGCCGCAAAAAAGGTGTTCACAACAGTGGGATTTTTATGGAATTTGAAAGCTATATATTCGGCCCAAGGCTTTGACATTAGACAGGTTCACACACACGTACGTGTAACACGTGTTACTATGGTATTGCTATGAAGATGCACAAGCACAGTCAGATGATTTTACGGCGTCAAACCTACACGTTTATATGTATCTGACAACGTCTAGCGATTAGTCGCGTGGCCAGAACAAGCGGCCATAATGCGACAGGCAAATCTCTGCATGATCAGCGTTCTTCGCTCTTTCGGTTATCAGAAGATTGGAGTACTCCTCTTCGCTATAAGATTTGTATGTGACGCGTTGGTCGCTATAAGATTTGTATGTGACCGTTGGACACGAAACTTCAAACGTGTTGACTGGGTACGTATAGGCGAAATGGTCACGTGAGTCAGGTGAGCTCCGTTGGTAATGGCTTTCCAGATAAACGTGTGGTGAACCTGGCTATTGTTTCAGCAAACGTGTGTTGTTTTCTCGGTAACGCGTTGCTTCATGTGCGCCATAATAGAGCAAAATTCGATTTAAATGAACATTTATTGGGACCTTGATGCTTGATATGTATTAATTACCTAAATATGGAAATACTGAAAATTCTAGGTTGTTCCAGAAATGTTATAATTCAGCTTAATCTTGGTTTTTATATAATTATACCAATAATAATTTACATCACACCCTTTCGAGACACTAGCGGTCCATTCTCAGTAAAACCGTGCATGTGTGTCGCCGGTGGTTTTCAGTTAGAATACCAACGACAGAGATACAAAAATTCCATGCGCGGGATTAGCTTATCCCCGCACAACTGCAACACTACACACGTAAACAGGTTGTAGATTATTTGTGCCGGGAGCTGCTCATATGTATGCGCACAAGTAACATACGTTACTGTCGCCGAGCCAATATTATACGAAGAATGGCTCACAAAAGGAATAATGTCGGACGATCGATGCCAGTTTTCCAGTTGCAGCCGGGCGATTGTTTGTTGTCTTCGTTGCACGTCATTAAGACCATTTGCGATCATGACCAAGAAAAATATAGCACCGGAAGTAGCTGTCGCCAGATCCGTGTAACGTTACCGAATATAAAAATTATTCCACACGGACACTATTTGTTTTATAACATACATAGAACGCCCTAAATTTTAGCTATCCGTCGGTTTTATACGAACAATATATGAGTTTCTCGAAATAAATAATCGTGGATGCACTGGAACGCCTGAATGTCGCCGAGTCTGATGGGTTTTTTTAATCATGTAACATACGTTACCATATGTTTTTAATACTTCACTGAGGTCGAGTTAGATTAGTTAATTGTTATAGATGATCGGGAAAATATCAAAATTTCGTTCTAAAACAATATGTAACTGGCGTTAGCCGCGGCTACATGTGTGGACATAACGTATGTTACTGTAATATACGTTACCGGTTAGAATATTTATTTATTTTTAAACCAAGATATCTCACTGTATGGTAATAACGTCGCGAGTGGTCCAAACATGTGGGTAACTGCCTGCTAGTATTACAATTAACGAGGTTATGACGAATCGTGTGCGATACAAGTAATTCTTTCAAAATATCCCCTTTGATTATCGCGATGTGTGGGGATTTCCGTGAAATTATTGAGTCGCTCTTACTGGCACATACGAATGGGATATATTGGCTGTTTTGTAATGTCTGCAATGCAAAATAGCCGGTTGCTAACAATAATATATTTGGGGCGTTCGATTAAAGTTAAACAATATATTCCATAATTATGTTGCATTTAAACTCTACTGAGAATGCTCAGGTGACCATGATATTTGAGTAATCAACCTCGTTCAACTATAACTTTGACTGCCATTATTATGAGTATTATCCCCTACACAACTGTCTTCAATATATAGTGGTTCTGATAATTTAAAGCCGATACTTATAAATGTTTACAGAAAATACACGGACCACTCACTGGCATTAACTTAAATTATATGCATGACCCATGTCATGATCGAAGATAACTGGTCTTAACTTAGAGATGCATACATGTAAAATCAACAGGCTTGGAATTATATATATGGAAGGGCAAATTGACAATGGGCATTTGTGGTAACCATCAATATGTTATCAGTGACTTAACTCAATCGAAAATATATGTTTTGACATTTAAGTTTGGTATTATATTAAAAAAAACATTCAGCTGAATGTTTGGTTTGCATACTGTTTATAATATTCGCAAACATCGATATGCGGATGTCTAAATTTATAATTGCTTACTGCAGTTATGATGGCAACAACAGAAATGTCTGCTCGCCATTCTCCTCTATATATATAGGTATATCGGTGTCCTCGCTAATGTAGGCAATAATGTGATATCCCGCCGCAGATATCATGTATTTGAACCTGGAGACCCGACCGTCACCATCGAAAACGAAATAATAGAAAACGTTACTTTAATCATTGACAGGCACATCATTATTCCGCTGTACTGTCGGTTATATGCATAATTATGCTGACACTGTACGTAAGCCATGGACGTGTTTAACACATGTAATGAGGTCCTGTGATTGTATGCCGCCACACACATACCATGGTAACGTATGTTATAAATAATATATATATATACAGGACTTCCAATAGAGATATGACACAGTGCTAATCTAAATACAAATGAATTTATATGCTACATTTGTCGACATTGGTCGTAAAACTGAATATGTTATTTGCTTCTGGTATTGTGTTATACTGATGTTTCAGTTTGTAACATACGTTAACATGGTATGTGTGTGGTGGCTGCTTAATTTTGGAAGAAGATTCCGCGAATAAATGGGTTTCTCATTGTTACTTGAAAGAATGAATCTTCGAATATGTCGTGGAGGAAAGCATTTGTAACAAACCATACAAATGATCAAATGAAAGGAAACGAATTATGAAGCAATAAAATAGGCTAATTATTAGAAAATGTATGCAATTATTACTTTTTATAGCGTTTTGATCCTAATAATATGTAACCGTGTATACTAGTGACTTTATCATGTTTGATTTTCTGGCTACTGCTCATCTTTAAAAAATGATATAAGGGAGATTTGATACCGCTAAATTGTTCAATGTCGATGTAAATCATCCCCTACCGATGTGTGTCCACTGGTAACGTATGTTACAAAAGGGAAAACACACGAACTTCCATCTATATATTCCAGGTACCATAGCAATGTACTCGGAAGAGCAATGATGCCAATAATACACAATTAGTTTCAGCATATATATTGCTTGCATGCACGAACAATATTGAACGAGACTGTTGATTTTTAATTTTCTCGATTTTCGTTCCTTAAATGCGCCGATTTTCTGAGAATGGACCTAGCAGCTATATTTCACCAGGCAGTCTTAAACAAGTTAACGATGTGAATTTCATATATTTTATTTGAGGAATTCGTGGGATGCCACGCCAAAGTAACACGATGTGATGTGCTATGTATCACTATACAGAAAACTGAAGGCAAATATCAGAATGGCTGCTTGTGATTGGTCAATGTTGGCTTCCGCGGTAGCAATTTAACAACACTTGTAACAGCGATGTGGTCCATATGTTATATACGTAATACAAAGTAATGTAGTCCATTCCTTGGTAATGCAATCAAGGATAATTTTTAGACGTAACAATTCGACCCGTTCGCTCCTATTCTCACTGTAAATGACGACCATAACGCATGCATAGTTCTGTTAGTATACAGCTCTGATCAATGATAAACTATGCTATATAGTGGAGCCGCTTAACCCACAATGATGGAAGAATCGTTCACTTCCGGATAAAAGCACAAAACTTCGCACATATATTGTCCACTATATCCCTGATCATAATCCAGCTGGTTCCAGCTTTCGGTTAAGTGAAACCCTTTAAATCAAGATGGCGCCCAACATGGCCATCGTTTTTCAGACGGGTCACTAAGTCAGTTTGATGCAAATTATAGTGAGACAGTCTTGTCATATGTATACAAATGTATACTTTTTTTGAAGATAAGATAAAATTCCACCATTATAGGGTAAAATTGGAACTCATCGTCAAGATGGCCGTCAAAATGGCAGCTGGAAGTGGAATATTTGATTTTTTCTCTCTAATATCTTTAAGATCAGTTTATGCTGTTTGGTACTGGTTGAGAATTGTGACTTTATGTTGGATTGTTCATATTAACTGACCATTGGAGCAATGAAATATGCCATTATTGGTGTCACAAACCATTCTGATCCCTCAAAAATTCGATTTTACAGAAAGCGGTATAAAATTTTACCAAAAATCACCATTGGGATTTCTAGTCATATTTCATCAAGAAATGGGCAGAACTGTGAAATTTTAGTGAAACATTCCATTTCTTATGCATATTCCAACTCATTAGTACCAAAATTGTCACTGTAGTTCAAAATGGCTGCAGAAATGGCGCCCAAAATTGCAGCCGGAAGTGGAAAATTTGATTTGTTTTCTCTAATGTCTTTAAGATCAGTTTATGCTGTTTGGTACTGGTTGAGAATTCTCACTTTATGTTGTACTATTCATGTTAACTGACCATTGGAGCAATGAAATGTGCCATTCATGAAGTCAGAAACCCTTCTGATCCCTCAAAGATTCGATTTTACAGAAAGCAGTATAACATTTTCCCAAAACCACCATTGTGATTTCTAGTCATATTTCATCAAGAAATGGACAGAACTGTGCAATTTTAGTGAAACATTCCATTTATTATGCATATTCAAACTCATTGGTTCCAAAATTGTCACTTTGGCTCAAAATGACTGCAAAAATGGCGGCCAAAATGTGAAAAATGGTAAATATTGCCCCATGCTGCGTGCCATGCAACCACATACAAGTTGTGGTTGATGACAATATTTGACTATTATGTGTTATGTAGATTGAATACTGACATTTCTTATGCACCAAACAAGTTATTTTTTCATATATATCCCAAACATTATTCTCTTCTGTTCCGAAAAGGTAGCAAATTGTGACCTACTGGGTTATTAAACAGGTTACTTAATCAAGTGAAAACTATAGGTTCTATTATGGTTGTCCCAGTACCTTATGAGGCATGACAAATTCATTTTAAAGGATGTAGTATGGAATTTTGGCTAAAAACTTCTTTTGAGATTCTGGCCATGTTTCTGAAGGGAAATGGGCATGCAGAACTTCGAAACTGAGCTGAGCGGGACCAATTGATGTTGCTACTCTCACAACTTAGCGTCAAAATTTATCAACATTGATCAACTTAATACATGATGTTTGTAAAAAATGGTAGTCAGGGATTGACTTTGTGGTCACAGATGATGTGAATAGGTATACATGAAATATAATCACGAATTGAGTGACTAGTTATACAAGGAGTGTCTATATGGTCGTGTGTGTGGTCTTTATGGTGAGATGCAGGTAAATAATGCGTGCTAATGCATGAGGTGAATTGGTATACGCGGAGTGGCTGTATAGTCACTGAAGTGGTGTATGGGTATAACAAGAGTAGCTACATTCCATCCGTGTGTTGTTTATGTATATATGGAGTGACTTTATGATCATGTGTGGAATGTACAGGTGTACATTTGGTGGCTTTATTGTCATGGATGGGTGTATATGTATACATGTGTTGGTTGTATGAAAATGGGTGGGTGTATGGATGCACAAGGAGTGGTTGTATGCTTATGGGTATAATAATTATAGGTGTACATGGAACGGTTGTATGGTCATGATTGTTGAAATGCATAGATGGATGGTCATCGGCGAGCGTGTTGGTATATATGAAGTGGCATTGTGATCTTAGGTGTATATGGTATGTATGTGCATCTTTGCCGTTGGTGTGTTGTCATTAGGGGATATATATGTATACAGGGAGTCGCTGTATGATCATGGTTCGGGTGTATGAGTATACAGCGAATGGCTGAATTGTCATGCGTGAGGTGTATATGCAAGTCTGGAGTATACAAATGGCCATGTGGTTTTGGTGTATCCATTCAATGCTGAGGTATATATGTATACATTTAATGACTCTATGACCATGTGTGGGGTGTACAATATATATATATTGAGTGGCTATATGCCATGTATGTGGCAAATTGGTATGAGGGAGATACCATGTGGCCGATAGTGAGGTGGTGTAAATGGAAAGGGTATGTCTTGAAGGATTGTATGGAAATTAGTGAGATGTATACGCACAACTGGAGTGACTCTATAGTCATGAATGGATTGTATATGTATATATTGAGTGGCTATATGGTCATGTGTATACAGCGAGTGACCGTATGGCCAATGGTGAGGTAATGTGCTGGGTATTGGTTTGTCTTGAAAGCTGCATGGCCACTGCTGAGGTGTATATGTATACCTGGAGTGACCTTATAGGCATGGGTGGGGTGCACCTGTATATCTTTAGTGGCTATATGACCATTGGTGAGGCCAATATGTGTATATGGAATAACCATATGGCCAATGGCGATGTGAATTGGTAAACAATGATTGACTATATGACCACGAATGTGGTTGAGTATACAGCGAGTGGCTGAATTGTCATGAGTGAGGAGTATATGCAAGCCTGTGTGTATGAATGGTCGTGTGAGTGGGGTATTGGTATATATAGAACGTCTGTATGGCCATTGGTGATGCGTATATGTGTACTTGGAGTGACTCTATTGTTATTGGTGTGGTGTATATGTATAGCTTGAGTGACTGCATGGCCATGGTGTGGCAAATATATATACATGGAGTAATTGTATGGCCAATGGTGAGGCGAATATGTATACATGAAGTGACTGTATGATCATGAATGGGGTGTAGAGCTATATATAGAGTGATTATACGGTCGTGGGTGAGGCGTAGAAGTATACCTGCATGGTGACTTGTGACTATATAGTCAAGTGCGTGGTGTACGGTTATAACTAAATATGGCTGTACGGTCATGGATGAAGTGTGTGTAAAAACGAGTGGCTACATGGTCATTTATGTGGTGTTTATGTATATATGGAGCGAGTGTATGGTCATGGTGGGTTATACATGTGCAAATTTGGGTGGGTATCGCTTTACACAATAACTCAGGGACATGTTAATCGATATAGAGATAATGTCAGAGAGTTCTACATCCTGATGGTGGTTTATATGCACAATGGGGGAAACGGTTTTCCGAAAACCGTTTCCCCCATTGTGCATATAAACCAACATCAGGATGTAGAACTCTCTGACATTACCTCTGTCACCGTTTTCCTGACATTAGTCATTTCGATGCCAATGAGCCACAATTTTATTGGCGTAGCCTCATAATAATGCCTCTTTCAGTTCAGTTTAAAAGTGCTGTCCATTTCCGTACAAAAAACATGGTCAGAATCCCAAATGAAGTTTTTGGCAAAATTCTGTACTGCATCGTTTATAATTAATTTGTCATGCCTCATAAGTAACATGGTTAATACAAAGTGAGTCAAAATTTGCTACCTTTTCGGAACATCAGAGAATAACATTCAGGATATATATGAATTTTTGGTTGCCATTTTGCAAACCATCTTGAGTAATTTTGTCTAAAAACAGATAATTGTGACCCATTTAAGACAGATCAATACAATAAACACATTCGATACCATTTTACTTGAGAAAATTGTCTTCACCTGAAAGGTGAATTTTTGCCTATTTTGATGTCAAGTTTGTGATAGAAAAATCCAATAATTCTGGTAATTTCAGTGTTTAAAATAGTGACAATTATCCAAGGTGCATCAGAAATGGTAGCATTCAATATCAATAAGACAGAATAGTAATTTTTCACCAACCACAACTGGTATGCGGTTGCATGACTCGCTGGGGCAATATTTACATTTTTTCCATATTTTCCATTTTGAGCCAAATTGACAATTTGGGTACAATTGAGTTGGAATATTCACAAGAAATAAAATTTGTCACTTAGATTGCACAGTCATTCCCATTTCTTGACGAAATATGACTAGAATCCCAATGGTGATATTTTGTGAATTTTTATACCGCGTTCTGTAAAATCGATTTTTTAAGGGATCGGAGATGGCAGGGAGCCCACGAATGGCATATTTCATTGCTCCAATGTTCATTTAACATGACCAATTCAAACAGTTCCAAAAAGCAGGAACCGATTTGAAAGATATTAGTGAAAAAACGTCAAGTATTTTTATTTTGGCGTCCATTATGGCGGTCATTTTGGATTATCATAGACAAATTGAATGTGGATACAAAGGCGGACATCCATGGTATCGCGTCGACAATCTCCAATGTATATATATCCTTTAATATAGCCATTATATTCGATACAAAATAGATACCCCTAAATCTCAAATTTTCGAAATGTCAAGTCAATTTAAAGGTCAAGTGGTCACCAGAAACCTGGAACCAGCTAACTGGTTGATGAGGACCACATACCCAACCAACCCTGAAAGTGTCATGCTTTTATCCAAAAGTGAACGATTTTTCGTTAAGCGACTCCACTAATAGGTGCGCGAGTTCACGGCATGCCAACTGCTTCATCGCGAATCGATTACAATTTGGATTGGCGGTTACAGGGACGTCGTTTCTTTATCTCAAGACACACCGAAAATCCTATTCTATTGGCGGATTGTCGTTAGAGAATAAATCACCTTCGAGATTATGGTATTCTAGCGAAAACTGGCTGATTACATTCCGGCGTTAACGTCAGCGTATTTAGTTTTAGGCTCTGGGGCACAATATAATCAGCAGACCGGCGTTGACCTGATCGAAGTTCGCAAAGACCACAATATGTCGCGTATTATCTAACTATACTCTGCATTGTTACCATCTTCCCTATTCAGCCCGTTTATGATTGGTTCAGGTCATGTCACGTGCCGGTCCACAAGTCACATTGTCACCCGGGTGCACTGTCGCCGCCTGCTGGGAGGCATTGTTTTGTCGCCCGCCTGATGTGATATTGTAAGGATATCTCCTTGTCGAAACACAGAGTAAGGTAACTCAGTGATTTTAACCTGATACTTTTATCGGAAAGTTGTTATAAAGTACCTTCAATGCCATTGTTTGTTCTCATTATTAAGTAGTACAGATGTATAGAGTTACACAATGTAATTCTGAAGTGCATATATTTATAATATATCCACATCGAAAAAAATATATCTTCATGTCGAAATTGTGGTTCGAGATTGAACCAATTGATGGCCAGTCTAATTATAACTAGACCAAGGTTTCCTTACAGTCAACTCTCAGTCTGGAGACCCCGGTACTTACATTCATTTCCGAGATGGACGGGGAATTCCCCGCTCGCGACAACTCATTAATATTCCTGTTTCCAAACAAAGCACGCAAACAATGGAAATGTATGCAGTGGGTCAACGGTCAGCGATGGTGCGATGGGTTTACTGTTTTGTTTGACGTGGACAATTCTTGCATGCGTTAATAACACTGGCTGTCGCTTCAACCCCCATAAAGGCAGTTCGAATTGCCCTATCCGTCTTTTCTGGTTATAAATAAACTCCGTATAAAATGCTCGTGTTCTTGGTTCAGCGAATGAATACCTATTTTTTTGCAATACGTTCTTAATTGCAATTTCGAGAATTTGGATTTCGCCAAAATCAGCCTTGTTTTCGCATAGCCTCGCTTTCATTCATCGTTTCTGCCTTCCGTAATACTTATTTTTATAAATATTTGGCGGAGCTTGAATGAATAATTATTATTGAGTGCATAGTTAATAGTTTTGCAGGAAGATATTGATTGGTCGAGCAACGCACTCTTTGGTGGGCATTGGTTGGATTTCTCTCGTTTGAAATAATTTATTCCACGAGTTTCTCAAGACCGTAAGTTGAAAGTATTGAAAATTAGATCTAGTACTAATAAAACTGAATGATGGCGTGCGGTCGTTTGGTTGTAAATTCTTACTGGTGAATAACGTAATACTATACGCTGACGTGATTTGTGGTAGTGACACATCTGATTGATCATTTATGAAATCCACTTCTCACTCGCTTTCGGTGAATTCAATAACAATATATATAATTACAATATAATAAAGAGATACATGTATGATATGAAGGGGATTCGCCAAGTTATATAGGTTTCGTATCCGGTTAAGTGTGACCGAGCCCACAATATTTGTGTGCTTGATACTTAGTGCGATGTAATTAAGAAAATTTGAAGTTCACAGTTAGCAGTTGTTGAAATTTCGCACACAAAACGGCATGGTGTCAATGAATATGCCAAACTGCAACAAAAAAAAGATAACATATTTCTATTGCGTATTGGTTTAAATTGCCCGATTTCCACATTTAACCACCAAACGGACGGTCAATAAATGGAGGTCTATTAGATTATAGATTCGGTGCACTCTCGATCGTGAGTAGAACATGTAGTTTCGATGACGACATCTTTCGTCAATCTTCATAAATGTGAACTTATCAAATACGCACGAGAAGAAATTCTTAATGGCGCGATGTAATTATATATGCACATGCATATCGAAAGATATAGAACATGGAATTGTGTAGTTTAAAACAACGCGACCAGACACCAATCTGATATTAACATTCTATCCTATAAACTATAAAGATAATGAAATTTATACGCGGGAATAGTATGTCTGTGCTGACCACTCACAATAGAGGTCTGTATAGATTTATTAAATGTGGAGAATTGGCATCGTAATCTGCTCGCCGTCGGCCAGTCTGTTGTTATTTTATGTTTCTGGTCGATGTGGTGGATATACTGACCCCAAACTCGTACCGTCAAAAGAGTTGGACAGTGAGTGTTGCGTGACGGCGATATTATTGGATGATTGAACATATTTAGTGTGACCCACACCATACATAATTATACAAGACATGAAACGCACACGAAAACGCGAAACGTGTGCACAGGGGATCGGGACACAAGTTAAGAAACTTAAGGAAACCCTCTCCCCTGAAAAAACAGTAGCGAATTATTGTGACGATAGCGTCCATTAAATAATATAAACGGTTTAGTGTTCGTTTGTATGATGGTTCCCATGTGTCTGCGGTGTCGATTGTCGCTATTGTTGTTTATACCTATCAGTAATTTTGGAGTAAGGAAAATATGGTATGATATATCTGAGTTCAAAACGCCTGAAGAATCTTAAATATGGGTGTTTTATTGCAACGTTCAACAACCTAGAACAGAATGTGAATAATGGCTGGAAAACTGAAGTCGAGTTACTGTCAGAGCACCATTGTGTTTATCACAGCTTTGTGGATAGGCCCTTAAGTGGATAGGGAGAGGATATAATCCGTGATATCGACAGCATTCCATGAACAGTCCAGCTGTAAGTAAATCTTTAAAAAGTACGAGTTTCCACACAGCATATGCGCATGACAACATATGGAAGGTCAACTTCGTCCGATGTCAGATTCTACATGTTGATCTAGGAGTTCACCTCAATAATTAACCCGGGATTAACCCGTGTTCTAAAAAAAAGAAACTAATTTCCATTGTTTAGCATTTCGCTTACATGTCGAATTCTTACTCACTGAATTGCTATGTTATTAGAAGTTATATTGTGAGGGAAAACATTTCAAGTATTAATTGAATACGTACGAGAGTGCACGTGCATATAAAACTACCGGACGAAGCAGACCAATACCAATTACAGCTACATCACAACAATTGAAGCAACACAATTCAGAAACAACTAACAGCAGCCTGGAACTCATATATTTGTAGCAGCGCAGCGGATTGCTTGATGGATGTCAACTCCTGTTGCATGGGAGCGAATGTTTGTACGAAGGCCACAGTTAAATAGTTTGCATAATTGGTTCCGAAATGTGTGGGCCATCGATATTTCGTAAATTATGTTATAGAGGAATTGGGAGAATCCATTGAAAATTGGTGTTTATATTCAGCACAAAGTCTTAACTTCATGAAGACAACAGGGTGTTGTTACCGTATCTAATGGCACGTAGAAACAGTCTATAACTACAATTTAAAATGACGACAAAAAGTGTTTTATACCGCACAATTCTCTCCCGGACGATGCTTCAGCCATGCATGCGAGTTATCCGCGCAAACGGCATCCAACAGTTACCCTCCTGAAACGACAAAATAAGCAAATAACCTTAAGTAGAATGTAGTCTCACGGTTGAAGCGAAATTATTTGTTGCTTTTCACCATCTCACTTGCAGTTGACCCGGTACTCTGACAACATCGAATGCAAAAACAAATTGCTGCCCCCAACAACAACTGCTATTAAATAAATAACATTAGATTATAGACATAATAAAATGTATATGTATGTATAAGTGTGTGTATGTATATGTATGTATATATGTGTGTATATGTATGTATAGATATGTATATGTATGTATGTATGTATGTATATATATGTATATGTGCATTTATTATACTGGAAGATTATCCCTAACCTCATCCATTATTATTATACTGCTCGACACCCAGAATTAAAATTAATGATCATTCAATCGCCTACGTTCAAGAGTAGTAACCCTTCTTGCACCATTTTGAAGCTAACACAATACCCATCTATATGTACCTGGTCTGTACACGGCTTATCCTATAGCCATCTAATATTTATTACACTCATCGCACAGGGGGTGACAGGAAGACAGTCTATATTGGACAAAGCCCACCCCTCTCAATATACCACATAAATATGTAATTGTTTCTTTCTATTGTTGTGTGTGTATATGTGTATATTGGAAATAAATTATCATATCCTATCCTACCCTTGACTTAGAGTCGGACTACCTCGATATGTCGCATAATGCACATATTGATGCCGACGCAGAATGGATGCAGACCTGTGTTTCGGATTGGTACGTGTACATAGAATGCTATTTAAGCTACTAATAAGGTGTAGAGACGATTTATTTTCTCGAGGTGGAACATTTAGCTAAATCCATCATTACAATGGTGTGCATTGAAAAGCATATAGTTCTAGAGCTTGAGCTGCGTATAGACCCCCTCCCCCAATGCGATTTTTTTGTGGTTATGATATCTTTGTAGAACTACATCATTTGCCGGTTGTTTGCCATCTGGCTATTCGGGGCTTTCTAGTGTTATTAGTCATTGAATCCAAGATGGCCGCCAAAATTTAATATCTGACTTGGTACATTTCAATTCGCAATTACCCAGGAAGTTTATGAGGTATTACGTCCTGCATGTGATATGTTATTCTATTGATAATTGAGTACTCCTTATTTGTATGTATGAATAAATTTCATATATTCAAAATGACCGCCAAAATGGCCACTGGAAGTGGAAAATATGACGCCTTTTCACTAATATCTTCTATATCAGGTTCGGCTGTTTGGAACTGGTTGAGAATTGTAAATTTATTTTTCATTTTTATATATTAACTGATCATTGGGGCAATGAAAGAAGACATTCTTAGGGTCCTGGCCCCTACCGATCTCTCAAAAATATGATTTTACAGAAAGCGGTATAAATTTTCACAAAAAATCTAAATTGGGATTCTAGTCACATTTCAACAAGGAATGAGGAGAACTGTGTTATGTAAGTGAGGCATACCATTACCTGTGAATATTCAAAGTCATTGCAACCAAAATTGTTCAATGGCCGCCAAAATATGGAAAATTGTAAATATTGACCAGCGTGCCCTGCAATTGCTTACAAGCTGTGGCTGATGACTACAATATATTGGTTATTCTTCTAACATGTCTGATCCACCTTGGTTAATTGTTTGTATTGTAACCACCGGCATTACCAGAAATGTTGGATTTTACTCTCATAAACGTGATATAAATATCGGCAAAAATTCACTGTTCAGGTTTGGACCATTTATTTTAAAAGTAAAATGTAACTAAGTTTGGTATGAAAGGTGTCTATTGTTTTGATATATTTTAAATGAGTCACACTAAGGTGTTTATAGACCAAATTACCCAAGATGGCTTCCAAAATGGCAACCAACTTGGGTAAAAAGTTAATTTTTTCACATATATCCGGAACATTATTCCCTGCTGTTCCGAAAAGTTAGCAAATTGTGACTCGCTTGGTTATTATGCATGTTAGGTAATCAACTGGCAACTAAATATTATATCTGGTTGTCCCAGTTCCCTGTGGGGCATGACAAATTCATTTTTAAGTTGCAGTATGGACTTTTGCCGAAAACCTCTGTTTGGATTCTGGTCACATTTTTAATGGAAATGGGCAGCACTTTGAAACAGAACTGAGGTGAACCATAATCTGTGGCTATTCTGGCTCATTATGATAACAATTTATCAACTTGATACAAGAGGGGGCTCAAGATGGCAGCCCGGGAGTTACTCTATGGGCATAGGTGAGGTGAATAGGTATACATTGAGTTATTTCATGTCATGGATGGTGTAAATATATATACAAGGAATGACTTATGACTATAGACCATTTTACAGATAGCGAGAATGATGCATTGTGGGCCAGAAACTATCCAAACAAAGCCACGTGCTTTACGGCCGCATGCATTTACTATGGGGGATTTAGGGTGGGTCTATAAAACTAATTATAACTTTGGTATCTGTCATAGTTTACGCGAGAAATTTTAAACACATACCAGGGACATGTACCCCTTCTAGAATGTTCAAAACATTTCCAGTTGCTTGTCGTATTTTAATTGATTTTATACGATGAAATAATGCGAAAATTCAGAAAATTGCACTAATTTCTCAATATTTTGCGGTTTTAGTAAACGCCTGATAAAAGTCGTTCTATTGGGAATTTTCACACCAAATTTTCAGAGAATATAGAGTAAACACAGTACTATCGGAATATCATAAAGGAGTTCTGTGCATTTGGTATTAATTAACCCTCAGACTGCCGAAGCTGCCGTCAATATATTCGTTTTTTCGTGTTCGACGAAAATGAAACTTGTCTGTTTAAAGGTCCCATTTTCGTGTCGAATGGTGATAGAATCTCCATTTGTCAAGTTCATGGATAAATTACATCACACTTAATCGGCTTATGTCCGCGGCCATAAACCTGTGTTTTTATAACAATTTATTTTAGACAAACTGTTGCGCGCATACGCAGCAGTCGGCGCTTATCAGTTGAAGTTAATAATCGTGAAGCCTGTGTAACAAATGTTCAAATACAACGGGGAAAAAAATACGTTAAATAAATAGCGTGACCAATGAGCATTCACAAAACAATATACATCAGTTTTGAAAACGAGTGAAAATGATTATAAATGAAAACGCTCTTTGTCGTGTACCGGCGCTTTTGCGCAAGAAGGGTTTTAATGGACGCAATCATTGGATTTTGTTCTAGGCTAAAAAAAAACAAACAATACAAAATGTGTTCAAACTTCCTCTTTTGAAAGTTGAAGTAAAACATCACGGGTGTTGTTACAGTCTATTGTGATTCTTTGGTGAGCACGCAGTGAACACAAGTCATACTTTGCCAAATTCATGCCGTATATCACACATGTTTAGTTATACATGACACGTCGTCACTTTCGGTGAATTGTTGAAACACAAGTGAGAACATCCAACGGAAGTTTTATGGGGTATATAAAATAGAAGCATGCATGGCCAGTTGATGTACAGACAGCGAACTAAAAACCTTCCTAAACGACCGTGGTGTTCCATCAACTGGACGAAAAAAAGATGAGAAAGTGCAGCTAGCCGAGTTGGCACACAAACAGAAATTTCCGACATATTTGCGGTCATGTAATGAGAACATAAACGCTCTTTATTGGTTCCGTTTTATATGGTATAAAATGACCTTCCGAATTACTCGAAACTTGAAAGTTTTTTGTAGGAAATCAATAAACTTATAGTACATATCAAATTAAATAATACTCACGTTTCTAGGTTACGTCGGTCATTATTGCAACCGAAAACTGCACAGCGATTTGAAGGCATTTTCAATTTATGATTTTGTAAGGGTAGTAGATGGGCACGAAGCGAAGTGATTTTGTTGAATGAGAGTAGAAGGGTGCGAAGCGCCCGGGATGGTCGAAAAGATCCGAGAGATATTCTCCTTCATCCCGGTGATTTTGTTCTCCAAACCAAGTCGCATATATAGCAGGCAGTGGCGGCATTTTCAGACAACTATTTAAGAAACCCTAGCATATGGATTAGGTTCAACATGTCACAATAGACATGAAAGAGTATCACCTCGCCCTCTCACGTGCTTCAGTTGTCAGTTAAAACATGAAGTTTTTCATAAAACAGTTTCATTTTCGTGAAACGCATGCGAAGAGAGAATTTATTGACGGCAGCTTCGGCAGTCTGAGGGGTAATTAATCCCAAATGCACGGAACTTCTTTACGATATTCCGATAGTACTGTGTTTACTCTATATTCTCCAAAAAATTTGGTGTAAAAGTTCCCAATAGAACGACTTTTATCAGGCGTGTACTAAAACCGCAAAATATTGAGAATATTAAAAAACATCTTGCGCAAAAGCGCCGGTACACGATAAAGAGCGTTTTCATTTATAATCGTTTTCAAAACTGATGTACATTGTTTTGTGAATGCTCATTGGTCACGCCATTTATTTTACGTAGTTTTTTTCTGTTGTATTTGAACATTTGTTACACAGGGTTCACGATTATTAACTTCAACTGATTATTAAGCGCCGTATACGTCTGCTACGTATATGCGCGCAACAGTTGGTCTCAAATAAATTGTTATAAAAACACAGGTTTATGGCCGCGGACATAAGTCGATTAAGTGTGATGTAATTTATCCATGAACTTGACAAATGGAGATTCTATCACCATTCGACACGAAAATGGGACCTTTAAACAGACAAGTTTCATTTTCGTCGAACACGAAAAAGCGAATTTATTGACGGCAGTTTCGGCAGTCTGAGGGTTAATTAATACCAAATGCACAGAACTCCTTGACGATATTCCGATAGTACTGTGTTTACTCTATATTCTCTGAAAATTTGGTGTAAAAATTCCCAATAGAACGACTTTTATCAGGCGTTTACTAAAACCGCAAAATATTGAGAAATTAGTGCAATTTTCTGAATTTTCGCATTATTTCATCGTATAAAATCAATTAAAATACGACAAGCAACTGGAAATGTTTTTGAACATTCTAGAAGGGGTACATGTCCCTGATATGTGTTTAAAATTTCTCGCGTAAACTATGACAGATACCAAAGTTATAATTAGTTTTATAGACCCACCCTAAATCCCCCATAGTAAATGCATGCGGCCGTAAAGCACATGGCTTTGTTTGGATAGTTTCTGGCCCACAATGCAACAGTCAAAATGGTTATCTGTAAAATGGTCTATATGAGTGGGGTGTCCATTGTGATATGTATATGTATACAAGTAGTGGCTGTATGGCCATTGTGTGAGGTGAATAATTTTACAGGGAGTGACTGTATGGTTGTATGGTTATGCGTGGATGTACGGATATACACGATGTGGATGTATGGACAATGATGTGGCGTATGTGTGTAACGAGAGTAGCTACATGGCCATCTCTGTATTGTTGATGTATATATGAAGTGATGTATGGTCATGGTGGGATGTGCAGGTGTACCTTGGGTGGCTGTATTGTCACACGTGAGTGTACATTCATACATGGGTGTTGTCTGTATGATCATGGGTCGTGTATATGGATAAATAGGGAGTGGTTGAATGACTGTGTATAATTTGTACTGGTGTACATGGAATGACAGTACGGTCATGTATATGCATGCCTGGGGTATAGCTGGGGAGTGGTTGGCGAGCGTGTGGGTATATAAGGAGTGCCCTTGTGATAATGGGTGGGATGTATATTTGGCATTGTTGATTGTATATGTATACAGGGAGTAGACCTATGATCATGGATGGCGTGTATGAGTATACAGCGAGTGACTGGATTGTCATGTGTGGGGTGTATATACAAGTCTGGGTATGATTGGCCTAGTGTGCGAAGTATTGTTACATATGGAAGGACTGTATGGTCATTAGTGATGTATATATGTACACATGGAGTGACTCTATGGTCATCGGTTGGATGTGTATGTATATATCAAGTGGCTATACGGTCACGGGTATTGTGAATATGTATACAGGGAGTGACTGTATGGCCATTTGTGAGATGAATGGGTGTACAGTGAGTGACTGCGATTATGTAGTGAATAGGTATACATGGAGTGAATATATGGTCATGGGTCAGGTGTAGGAGTATACCTGGTGACTCATGGTTGTATGGTCATGTGTTATGTGTACGGGTATACATATAGTGTATATAGAGTGGCTGCATGGTCATGGGTGATGGGTATGTGTACAGCACGTGTGGCCATATGACCATCAGTGATGTGTATATGTATATCTGGAGTGACTCTATGGTCATGGGTGGGGTGCATGTTTATCTTGAGTGGCTATTTCGCAATGGGCGTGGCGAATATATATACAGGGGGTGACCGTGTGGCCATCGTTGGGATGAATATGTGTACAGTAGTGACTCTATGATCATGAATGTGGTGAATAGGTATACAGGGAGTCACTATATGGTCATTTGTCAGGCGTATGAGTTTACCTGGTGTGCCTGTATGATGACTCATGTCTGTATGGGGTGTATGGGTATACACAACTGTCTAAGTATGATCATGGGTGAGGGGTATGTGTATACAGCGAGTGGCTATATGACCATTGGTGAGGTTCATGTGTATACATGGAGTGACTCTATGGTCATGTGTGGGGTGTATATGTATATTTTGAGTGGCTATTTGACCATGGGTGTGGTAAATAGGTACACAGGGAGTGACTGTATGGTCAATGGCGAGGTCAATAGGTATACAATGATTAACTGTATGATCATGAATGTGGTGAATATGTATACATAGAGCATAGCCATGGTCATGGGTCATGTGTAGGACATATACCTGGTGTGCCTGCATTGTCACTGATAGAGTCATGTGTGGTGTGTATGGGTATACACAAGTATGGCCGCGGTAACGTGCGAGGTGTATGTTTATAAAGCGAGCGACTGTATTGTCATCGGTGTGGTGTTTATTTGTATATGGAGTGACTATATGGTCCTGGTGAGTTGTACATGTGTACCTTGTGTGGCGATCGATTTACACAATAACTCAATGATATGTTAATCGACAGAGAGTTCTCCTTCTTTGTGACGTTTATGCACAATGAAGGAAATGCTAAACGATTTTCCTGACAATAGCTGATCAATTGTTATGCCAATGGGCTGGAGTAAAGTAGAGATTATACCCATCCAAAAACCGGGTGTCCATAGTAACCCCAACAAATACAGGCCTGTGTCGTTACTCGGAGTGCTGAGTAAAGTCTTCGAAAAAACTTTTTAAAAACTCCATGATCACTTACACAAAATATTACATTTATACGAACATCAATCAGGTTTCCTGTCCATATTACTGAAGGTCAATTAATTTAAATATTTCACAATTTACATAAGGCTATGTATGCTGACCTCATGACCTGCGTTGTATTGTGTGATATATCAAATGATTTCGATAAAGTTTGGCACGATGTGCTTATTGTATATATAAAGATGAATAGTTACGGAATACACGGTAACTACTATAACGCTACCTTAGTGGTCGATGACAAAGAGTTCAATTGAATTCTGAAACGTCCCAATTTGAAAGAATTGCGGCTGGAGTTCCTGAATACTCTGTACTGGAACCTGTGTTGTTGTTGTTGTTTTTGTTTTGTTTTTTTTATTCATCAACAAAACAATTTCCTCCAAATCACGCCATTACGCCGAAACTTGTTTATTTCAAAACCAACTATTGGAACGAACACTTAATCAGGACATGTTTACGATTAACGAGTGGGCTAATAATTGTCAGTTCACATTTACATTTTCCAAAACAAAACTTATGTTTTTTCGCTAAAGAAAAATGCGACCAAAGGAGGCCAATTATCATACTGGGTCAAGATAATTTAGTCTATACCGAAACACATAAACATTTTGGACCAGATCTGCATGAGGATTTTTCGTGGAATACTAACATTGAAAATTTATGTAAATGTGCCAATTCTAGACTTGCCCAGCTGTGGAAATTAAAATATATTCTTAATTGTAGCTCACAAGAAACGCTTTACCTATCATGCATACGAAACGCTTTACCTATCATGCATACGACCATTGGTTGAGTACTTGAGCCCAGTTGGTCTGAGCGCGCTCCCTTATACCTTCTATATAAATTAGAAAGTTCAGTACGACGCAGCGAGATGATAATCAACGGTTGTACAAGAACCGTGCCTCGCGAACGCCTTATGCTAGACATTGGCTGGGACACCCTAGAACTAAATGACTGTCACATAACATCGTAAACAAGAAAGCTGCAAATGATCTGGTATATACTCCCACCCCTTTTTGTCGATATAACTGATTATAGCCTCCGAAATGGAACTGACCCCTCTCCGCAGCGACACTAAAATAATGGACTCATCCTTGTTTCCGAAATGTCTCGCAGACTAGAACGCTTTAGAATACTACCGCAGGAACCTCTTCTAGAGGATTTAAATCGCAAAATCTATGCCGAAACCACCGAAATATTTATCATTTTGGAAGCGGCTTTCAAATGTTATACAATGCCAGTTCATGTATCGATTCAGTGACATGCGGGAACACGAAGTCGGTAACAATTTGATAGATTCTAACCTGTGCAATTTTGGTCGCGGCGATGAGACGGTTAAACACTATTATTTGAATATACTCTAAATGCTAACGAACGAATGAGGCTACAATAGCTTGATTCCTTTTGATGCGAATACCATATCAGACAAGACACTTTTATTCGGCAATCCACACCTCAGTGACGAAATGAATAATGTTATCTTTAATAATAATCGCTAAATTTATGAGACTGCAGCGAAAGTTTGGATATCCACACATAAAACCACAACTCATTATGGACTGAATGTGTATCAACCAGCTCCATCCAACATCTTTATATGTCTTTCCTCTTGTATATAGTCGCCGCAACACAGAAATTGCGCGATTAAGAAGGCGATCAAGTTGGAAGGAGAACTGGCTCAACCACTCAACAAATAATTAAGAATCAGAATCTTAAAGATAAGCTAGTCAGAGCTAAACTTGGTTAATTCGGTATCTAATGTTCATCTTTTTTTTTCTATTTCCCACGATGGTTACGTCGTCTCAGTTTCCAGGTGAATGCCCCATTAATGACATTTTTGGCACACATAGTAGTTTCTCTTTAAAGCAGTTTTTATTTTAAACCTTCCGCACGTCGCATCGGTTTAAGAGAGGTGTATGATAACTAATTAATCGCATATTATAACGTATAACTTTTTACGAGCTGTTGGGGTTTGATAGTGTGGCGTCAAAACAATGTGCGTGGAGTTATGGATCTACAATGGAAAGTAACTTCTGTACTCTGCAGATAGCTCATATTGTCAATTAGACTCAGAACAGGAGAGTACATTTACCAACTTTTTGAAAGAAATGTTTGTTTAACCTTTGTTTTTTTTAGTTAAAGGCAATTTCTTAATTTATTTACCAGCATCGTTAAGCTTAAATGACTCATCGGCATTTCAATCAGCTCTCATGGAAAGCACACAGGGGTGACTCACATTTACTGTTCACCAACTTTAAGGACAGTGAGAGAACGTTTTCATTTTAAACCTTTCGGACGTCGCATCGGTTTAAGAGAGATCTGGAAACTAATTCACACGGCACAATCTTTTTGGCGATTCTGCGACCAATTTCACGATTCTGCGGCTTGACAACCATGGTGCTACAGCAGTTTAACGATTCTGCGACCTTATTATACGTGGTGTTTTATGACAAACTTAGATAAAGGGGCTTTTTACTGAATTGGGACGGCAGAAGTGGGCTTCTTCTTGTTTTCATTGTATAGAGCAGACTTTGCAGGTCCATCATGTTGACTTTCGGAATACATACGAGGATGAAATCTATACATAAAATGAGTCACAATCGGCTCGGTCAAAGCGGAACCATCAGATCAAACCACGAACCGCTCACAAAAAGTAATTTCTTGGGCTACAAGGGGACATTAACAGTGCGAAAATTAACATCCAACGTAAGCTTTGATAAGCATAAATGTAGGATTTGACAAATTCGTACCTCAATTGACGCAATAATCGATTAAACTCGACACAGAAATGCAGTAACAATGTCAACAATTTGGCAACGCCCGGGTTCGACCATGACAATGACGATGGTGCGACTCGTTGCACGGTAATTTTCATTTATGTACGACGTGTCTGAGACTGATCGGATAGCTTAGTTCTGCATGTAAGTCCAGGTATGCTGCATCAATATAAATGTTAGTTGTCATGAACATATCATGGATTCAAATAATGCAGTACTGTGTATATACTGATTACCACATGTGATGCCATAGAGACCAAGTCACATAAGAGATGTACACCTGTCGCTAACCGAGCATTCTGACATTTGAACATGACCAAATGCCCAACTTACCTGAACATCTTCCCTCTTAGTGAACCCACTGGTTTTGTAATTTTTAGAAAGTTGACTTGTTCATTCGAAAATGTCACCACTCACCATAAGATGAGCTATTTTAGTCATATTATGATTAGCAGGTATGCCCTACACATAAATATATTGACCGTCGAGTTACTTTTGTAAAGGTGTTTGTATGAAAGTATTAGCGAAAATTCTTCGAAAGAGGGTGTGGGTATCTGAAACTTAAAATAATGAGCAACACTTTTTTAAAATTAAAATAAAAGGGATGGATAACCGAAAACATGCATTAAAAACGTATACAAAAACAAATAGTAGAACACTTGGTTGGTGAGTCCCGAAAGTGGCCAAAATAAAAAATATATAACCTATATACGCATCTGGATGTATGACCCCCACCCCCTGGTTCGGACGCCAATTTGCCGGCATATTATTAACATGTGGTGTTTTGGTGGGGTAGTTTTTGTAACATTTGGGGTAAACCTGACCGGTGTCCATACTACAGATGAGTTAAAATTCACATCGTGGGAAGCTGAGTGGAAATAAATGTCATAGAAATGTCATATCTGGAGGCAAATCTTGACTGTGCGAAGGAATTATATTTTAGATAACTAGATTTTAACCACAAATAAATAAATCATTATAGAATATCCTTTTCTGTCGAAAATCGACCCTATACCGGTTATAGATTTAATTGTTAATATGCTTACGTTAAAGGGGTACTCTACGTTATTTTCAACAAATTCCCGGTAATATAACAACCAAGTATACACGCGCACAATCCCTACACCCCGTAGACACATTACAGTAGGTTCCCCACGTTATCAGAATAAAAACTACTAAATGCAGGGGGGGGGTAGTAAAAAATTTGCAGGAAGGTATGCCGTTTTTTTGCATCTGGCATTTTCGGTCACCCACCACGCCCAAACCTGCAAAAACAAAATTTTAGTCCCAATTTGTTGACACCCACCCCCCCCCCCCCAAATTTCACTAAAATTGGTCTAAAATCGCACAAAACTCTACTGATATCACTCATACATCAAGACAAGTTTATTTATTTCAGTTTTCATTTCTCGAATCAACTTTCCGAAGGGTGTCGAGATGGATTTATTTCACCCACCGCCCCATATGCAACATGCCATATAGCTCATTGTCATCTCTACTAAGGCCCATACGAGGTCCCAGTAACATAGATATGGTGTGTTTGCAGTTATAAATTCTTATAATATGTTTTAAACTGTTACAAATGTCATATAAGGGCACAAAAGGTCTTTTGTACAAAAATTGCATACCCGGCATACCTTCCTGCAAATTTTTTACTACCCTGCTAAATGTTCGATTTCCTTTAAAGGTACGGTTGGCCTTGGCGGTGGGTATCATGTGAAAATATTTCCACCCATCAAAACCCGCCACAAACAGAAAGAACATCAAAATGTAGACAGAAGCTTTGTCCGTATACAAATGATAAATATCGCATAAACAGTATGTCATTTGTTTGACCATTGTTGTGTAAACAAAAGCATAAAAAGTTACTTTTCTGGTGTTTGTTTATATTATGATGGTAAACATAAAGAGCGTTCTTTGTTGCTGAATTCCTGATATGGAACTAATAAAGAGCGTTTATATCATTTGTGTGCGATTAGCCAGTGACGATGTGCTGTCTTCTGTAACACAATCAGGCTCTTGCTTATGTAAAATATAGTAAGTCTTTATGATAGCATGCTGTTGACGCGATGGTCATGGTATATATTAACGAAACTGTATGCGTGTTAATGTTTGTCTGTGTACGGTGTTTGGAACAAATATGAATATTTTCGACAACTAAGGCCAACAGTGCCTTTAAATGTGTTCATCCATTGCAATACTGCCAATAGTTTTTCAAGATTTTCAAAACAAATGTTGGCAAATTAATATGTTTGATCATTTTTGCAACCCAGTCTCATTGGACAGGGACGTAACTGTTTGGTGTACGCAGGTGGCTTGATTCTGTTTGGTGTACGCAGATGGCTTGATTCTGTTGTCAGAAAAGTCTACTGGACTGCAAACCTTAGATAAATGTTGCGCCTATTTCGATGACTGGAGTCTTGATATTAGTTACAGTAAATCCAAAAACTATGACATTCAAACAGGCAAGCTGTTTAATTAAAAGCAAGTTAACAACGAATGGTCAGTCTATTGAATTTGTTTAAAATTACCGGGTTTTTTTTTTGTTGGGATATTGAGATTGAATTGCAATTTCAATCAAGCACTTAATGATTGACAGGTTCCAACGAGCCTCTATGGCCGTCTTCAAATATAAAAGCACCATTATGATAATGACAACTCAGGGAACTTCATACACACGTTTTACTTTAAGCACGACGACCTCAGTAAAATGTTTCACAACCCTCTTGAGAAGTTAAATAAAAGTTTGTGTAGATATTTACTGTAGGTTCTTCTTCTTCTTCCGGTTACAGCCGTCGGTCATTTGCTGACCATTATTAGCCGTTGAGTGGATTTTTTTTGGTATTTTTTATACTATTAATAAAAAGGTTGTTTTCGCATTAAAAAAGGTTAAAACTATGTACAATCTCAGTTGTTTACTTGTTGGTGTGGTCGAGGAGGATAAGAGGATTCAAGACTTCAGGCGATAGTGTCGTCTTGAAGCCCCCTACATCTTCAGAAGATACAGAGTCTTGTGTTAATTTATTCCATTGAGTGACAGTTCGGGGGTAAAAAGAGTATTTGTAGTTGTCTGATGTTGTGCCTATCTGGATGAAGTTTGCTTTGTTTACAGAGGATCGTGTAGTTTTGGATTTAGGGATGAGTACATTATTTGAATCAGAAAAGACAAGATTGTTATTAATTTTGTAAAGCATAGTGAGTCTGGATTGAAGTCGTCTCTCTTGTAGGCTTTGCCAGTGAAGGTTGTCAAGCATCTCGGTGACTGAACTGATGTTATGAAATCTGTTTGAATCATATCTGGCTGAGCGGCGTTGTACTTTTTCTAATTTGTCTATTTGTCCTTTGTGATGTGGGTCACATATTGTAGCACTATATTCCGAGTTTGGGCCTGACGAGTGCTTGATATGCTCTATTCTTGATATCTATAGATGCTACTTTGAGATTTCTCTTTAAAACTCCAAGTGCTCTATTGCCATTTGATGTTATCTGATCAATATGCTGATCCCAATTTTGGTTATTTTGGATAGTAAGTCCAAGGTATTTTACAGATTTGACTTCTTTAAGTGTGTGGCCTTTGAGAGAGTATGTAGCAGTTATAGGAGATTTTTGCCTAGAGATCAGAGGAGATTACACTTATCTGGGTGAAAGGACATGAGCCAGTCTTTCTCCCATTGGCTAGCTGCATTTAAGTCATTTTGTAGTTTAGCTGCATCATTGTTATTCTTGATAGTACGGTATATGATGCTGTCATCAGCAAATAGTCTTAGAGTGCTGTGTTTCATATAATCGTGAAAGTCATGTATGTACAGCAATAATAATATAGGCCCCAGGACACAACCTTGGGGTACGCCAGATTAACAGAGATTGAATCAGCACTTTGGCCTTCATTCAATAACTACTGTCTGTGTGCGGTTTGAGAGAAAGTTAGAAACCTATGAGGAAGTTTGTGTATAAGTCTGCAGTGAGGGACCTTATCGAATGCTTTTGCGAAGTCCATGACAATAATATATGTTTGTATCCCTTGTTGTAGTTGTGGTATAGCTCTTAAGTGAAATCAATTAATTGGGTCTCACATGACCTCTCTTGGAGCGAAAGTCGTGTTGTTTGCTGTACAGGATATCCTGTTTTTCTAAATGACGCATGATGTTACTTGCTATGACATGTTCGAGGATCTTAAAATGATACATGTCAGAGAGACTGTGCGGTAGTTGATTGGGTCAGATGTGTCCCCCTTTTTGAATATTAGTGTAACAATTGCAGTTCTCCAATCAAGGGGTACGGTCCCATTCTTCAGAGAGAGATTAAACATTGATATTAATATTTGTGCAATAGTGTGCCTTAGAGTCTTTAGGATCTGCCCGTGAATCTTGTCAGGCCCCATAGCCTTGTGTGGATCTATCTTAAACAAGAGGTTTCCAATGCCCTTTCGCTGACTGTAATTGGTGCCATGGTTTGGTATGGTGAGTGACCTTTATTCGGTGCAGGTGCACTTTTATTGTGTTCATCAGAGAAGGCTTTCTGGAACTGTAAGTTTAGAGCGTTTGCTTTGCTAACTGGATCTGTTACGGTTATGCCATTTGTTCGAATACAAGAAATCCCATTGCTGTCATACTTCTGAGCCTTAATATAAGAGAATAGGTTTTTGGGTGTTTTCTTACGGTGACTGGTGTCAGTTTTCTCATCATCGATAGGTAAGCCGAGAATAAGATTATTAATGTATTCCCAGTAGGATTTGCGAATGTCTCGCTGTAGCCCAGCTTGTAATTTCATATATTTGTTTGTATGTTTAGCTTTCTTCTGTAATTTATTCACCCTCCTTATTCTTTTCTTTAGGGGGTAGTTAATCTAGGGGAGTTTATCTTTTGATTTGAGGTGTTTAGATGGTATTTTCTTATCTACCGATTTCAGAAGACATGGTTATCACTGTACCATTTGATGAGGACTTGAGTCCCTGCAGGGAAGAACTGAATTGTTCCATATAATCACTATCTTCGGGTGGTCTGTAAAATGAGCCAATGGTGAGTTTTTGCGAATTCTTAATATTCACGCATGCCCATACAATTTCACAATCTGACTGTAGCTCTATGTCTTCTTGTGATGTGAAACTATTTGTTACGGCCAACAGGACTCCCCATGTGATTGTTTACGATAATTTGGGGGTCTATCCTTCCGATACACAGTCCATTGTGTACTGGGAAAGTATTCGTAAGATGAAGTATTCCCATCAAGCCAGGTCTCTGTACCAAAAATAATGTCTGGCTTGTATGTGTGAAGTAACCTTTCAAGGTCAGCCTTTTTGTTTTTGATAGATTGGAAGTTGATAGTCAAACATCTAAGTGACCTGTCTAGCTTGCCGTTTCGGTTTAAATCCAGCCTGCTGACAGAAGAAGAGGATGAAGATGAAACCAAACTCTGCATAGACCCATCAAAATGTGGAATTAATGGTGATGATGATGCAATGGGGTTACCAGGGATGATGTTGTTAGAAACATCGAGAGCATGGTCATATGACACATTAGGTGGTGTAAGTAGTTGCGAAGACGATGCAATGGGTTACAGGGGAGAATGTTGTTAGAAATATTGATAGTCTGATCAGGCGATGACAAATCAGGTTGAGGAGAGTTAAAAAAAAAGATGAAGAATAGTTTGGTTCATTCAAATCATCACCACTCGCCAATTATGGTGAACTTGGCAGATATCAACTGTATACGGACATAAACATGGTCAAATAATGGAGATGACCCCACCAGGGTTCTCATACCACCTACTGAGAGAAGCAATTAGTGATAATGTCGTCGCACACAAACCCACACTTGCCTTACTGTTTGTTCTACCAAAGCATTGTTGCAAATGGGCGCTAAATGGGCGCTAAATTAATATGTCAGTTCAGGTTCAATGTGAATATAAGTAATGTATGTTGATTTTGTCGTGGAAGTGCATGGGATGTAGAGTCTAACGTTGGAAATGTGTGCTAAATGGCATTTAGTGCTATTTACCAGTGCTATATATGCTACGCTGCTGAACAAAGGCTCCAAAAGGGAGACTGTTTTGAGATCAAAATGTGCGCAAAGCTCACAATGGGGCCACAGGCCCAATTATAGAAATGCACAAAGGCGTCGGATGCTGTTACAATTAATGGGGCCGCAGACCCCTCCGCCGCTTGATAAAAGGATCAAAATATGCGCGAAGCGCAAAGAGGGACCACACATCACATGCCCCTATGATGACACAAAGTGGCCACATGGCATGTGTCAGTTAGTACAGTAATAAAGAAATTTGTGGTCTCTACTCTACCCGTTTCCGGCTTTAGCAATGTACATACGCACTATAACCTGGTACTTTCCTTTTGAAAACAAGAAAGCGACTTTGATTTTCATGTGTCATTTCCACATATATATTAGAGAGTAACTGAGTCTGTACCCTCACAGTGAGAGATGTTGCTTCATTGTTGCACACCGCATTCTGATGCTCCGACAATTTGAAAATCGATACTTCCCTCGTTAGATATTCTCTTGTTAGATAATGGTTATGTCATTATGCATCAACACATCCAATGCATTTGTACAACTGCAGCCATGTGACATTCAGCCATGGTCCGGACGAAGTTCCTCCATGCACGGTGATATCTTGTACAACTACCAAGAAGATTGATTTATTGATTGATTGTTTATTTGTAAAATATTTACAAGTTTATCACAATAGTTCTATTCAATTCTTTATTCCCGTGACCTATTTTACTTTACATAGATATTGCGACATAAATGATTTATACTATAGTGGTAACAAGAAAACTAAGATGCATGCATCAGGTCGGCCGTGAACTATCTACCATAGAATTGTTGTAGCTATCGATTATACATTTTGGAACACCTGTCTGCATGTATGTGTGTATGCATGAATGCATGTGTGTATGTGTTATAGACTCTAACACTGCTCGACTGATCCGACTCGGATTTGGTATTTAACGTGTCAACTTGACCTCGCTCATAGGCATGTTTCTGGACCTTGACCGATCCGACTAAAAATTTGTGTGTAGGACTACTTCGATCCCGGGAGCAATATGGACGGGTCCAATTTCACGTGGGACCATGTTCTCGAACGTGCTGATGTAGGCATGTTTCTGGACTATTTGGACGGGTCAAATCTTGATCCCGACTTGACTTTGACATTCAAAAAGATCAATTCAAGGTCAAATCTGGTAAAACGGAAGTATTTCAACGAAATATAATACCTACTGTTACTTTTGTCCCAGGAGTGTTTCGGTGGGTCAAATTATGACCCTGACCTGATCTTGACATTCAAAATTGTCAATTCAAGGTCAAATCGGGTAAAGCCGGGCGGATTTCGACGGGTACTTTTGTCGTGACTTTTGTCCGGGGAGTGTTTTGGACGGATCAAATCGTGACCCGACATGACGTTCACCTTTAAAATGGTCCATTCAAGGTTAAATCGCGCAATTCTCCGAAAATCAGAGGGGAACATTCCGGACGAAGTAGGGTCCACCAGCTACTATTATATATTTCTAGATTTAGTTACAAACTAAATACCTGTATATTGTACAAAGAAATGTTTGACAAATATATCTGTATCAATATTACCATACGGGTCATTAAAATAGATACGACGAAACAAATTTTGAAGGGTGCATGGTATCAGGTAAATTTTTATATTTCAAATGATGACAGGAATGCGGAAAGTTGAAGTACCTACGTAATACTGGTTATCCGAATGAAGAGATATACATGTATATAAAAACCAAAATAGAAGATGACTGCTGGCGACAATGTTTTCCAAAAAAATTCAAAGCATTCGATAGCTCCCATCTAGTTGTCAGCCCGAAGATCAATATAAAGTGTGGTGACTATCATATGAGGGATATGACTGTACAGTTGCTAAACAATTCAGTCACGCAAAAGAGGATCAAACAGTAAGATACCAAATTGCTGCCTGTGGTAATGTTTTTTAACGAAATTCGGGAAAATTAGATTACTCTCACCCTGGTTATCCAGAAGATCGTTGTGGAATCTGGTGACGATCGGACAAGGGGTGTCGTCTGTAGGATCAACCAAATTATTTAGCCATAAAAATAGTAAAATTCAAGATCACCGCTGGCAGTGATGTCTTCACAAGGACAGCTTGAGAACAAAACATGGCTCACATCTAGCGGTGACCCAAACTATCCACATGAGAAAAAGTTCTCCAATAAAAGCTGGCTGCAGGGTGCGCCAATTGATTCAAATTCGAAATTTAACAGGGTGTACTGGTTGTGGCCATGTTTTCCCCGCAAATTTGATAGACTGATGGACAAAACCACTGAATCCGTTGAATCAATATACATGTATACATGGATTAATTTATATGCATTGTTATACACAGTATTGGTATATAAAGGTACTGAAAATAACAATATTACTAGTATACACAAAATAAACCATATATCATGGCTATGGGTTCTAATATCCGAATATGACAGCTGATAACTTGGTGTGAATTGAAGAGTGGTGGTGTCTCAAGCATATCTAACCCTCCACGTTAGTAACATGCCATTAAATGTCATAAGTATAATCTAGCTTGAGGACAGAAGTTTTCCAAAAAAAAACCCTTAACTCAACCAGGTCCTCGCGCGATGTATGGTCGATCACATGATGATCTAGGGGGGATTAGAATTGTTGTATAAAAACAGCACTGCATGTAAATATAAAATAAAATAGTGCTACATCTTATTACAGATTATTGCCATATATAATCAGTGACTATACAGACAGTCTGACAAAATAAAGTTTCAGTGACACTCTATCCGAAGAGGGGAATAATTCCATCTGTTACAGTCAATGGAGCAATTATGAATCTGGAAAGGTGAAATTTCTAAGTAATACTAGATATCGACATGACGCGATAACATATAACGTAAATGCAATATGGCCGCTGGCGACCATTTTTTCCTATAAAATTAAAAAAATATTTGATAGCTCTCATCTGATAGATGAATATCAAGATAAATATGAAGTTTAGTGATGATCGGATGAGTGACGTGGACTGTGCTAAACGGTTTAGTAATGCTTAAAAAGATTTTTACCTTAATATTTTTATGTTCACTTTATAAACTTCACTGAGTCATCTTTGTCATGTATTGAGTTTGATATCTTTTGTTAACAGTTTATAAATCATGTATGTCTCATGTTTTTATTTTAATTTATGTGTTTATTATCATTAAATAAAGTTGCATTCCTTAAAAAGATTCTTACCTCAATGTTTTTATGTTCACTTTATAAACTCCACTGAGTCATCTTTGTCATATATTGAATTTGATATCTTTTGTTAACAGTTTATAAATTATGTATGTCTCGTGTTCGTTATTAGTATACACTTTATAGTGTGTTTCAGAACGAAAACAAAATGAACAAAATCAACAAATTTGTAAATTTAAAAACAATTCAAACGTTGTTGTATTCCATGTCCCAGCCCGGACATATACACCAAATTTCAATAATATTCATTGAGAAACAACGGACCAAACGCCATATAACACCCCGTATGCATCTTTTATTCCGAGTTGGCCTTTTATTCCGAATTGGCACGCGCCATTGGAGCGAGTTAGCCCTGGGGCGAGTACGCCGATTCCGACACCTTTTCTATTTGCAGCAGGTTAAGTTTACGCGTAATTTAATTTACAAAGTTCCCCAATTGGTATCGTAAATAGAGCGACCTTATTTGACAGAGAATGCCTCTGTTATTGATTATAAAGTTGCTATACATTAAAAACGACAATTCACATGCTCGTTCAAGCGCAGTGGTCTATTTTCCCCATGTTAAAGGACATCCACAAATACTAAATAACGCTAACTTACTGCCGAATGTTTTACACGACAACTGTTAACATATTTGGGCTGAATTCATCTGACGCGGTATTATTCCTCAAAATAAACAACAAAACCATCGTTACTTGGAAATGTAGTTTAGGCTAACATTTACATAAATCCTCCATATCATTATTCCGACACACACGTCAGATGAAAAACTCACATGAAGTAACCGGCCAAATTGGCCGAAATAACAAAACACGTGATTATTTTATGTTCGGGGGACATGGCCGAATGCGCCGTTTCCAGCCACACATATGTGTGCAAACATGAAGTGGAAAATGAAATGTGAAATATTCAAAAGATGGAATGTACATGACAATAGTCGAATAGTTTATCCAAACCACTTATGTGATGTACCTATGTATGTTTATATATACGTAATGGCTGCGGACGCATGCATATAAAATGCATCTTTTCCCAAAGCTAACGACGTGAGAAGAAGATTTTCTGTTGTTCCACATGTTCCACTACTGGCGTTTGCCTTCAAATATCTGTATGATTTATTCTTGCGAGATAATTGCATGCTATTTACAGGCAAATTTCGGTGGCATCGCTACAGGTGTAGCTATATCGTTTTCTTCCTATGTAGTTAGACGCGGTACAGATGCATGTTATATACATGTTTCCGTTCATTCAGCCTCGGTACAGATGCATTTTATATACATGTTTCCGTTCATTTAGCCTCGGTACATATGCATTTTATATACATGTTTCCGTTCATTTATCCTCGGTAGAAATGCATTTTATATAAATGTTTCCGTTCATTTAGCCTCGGTACAAATGCATTTTACATACATTTTTCCGTTTATATTGTTTTCTAGATCATACGCCGGCACAAAATATATACCGTGCAAACTTGCGAGTCTGTCAATGTACCCTTATTGTCATTTTGGAAGCAAAGTTCTCATTTCGTCCCACCAAAATATAAGGTGAACATATACCAGTGATGGGCATGTCGGGGTTTTATGTCATTTGTTTTGTGCCGCTGCAGTCATGGCCGAAGGATAAACTTTTGTCGAGTATTGCGATAAATATTTATCAATTCTTTTTTTATTTATTTATTTACCTCCAATACAGAAGAATATGTATATACAAGTGTATTATGCGTATGGCCACACATATTATATAGCCTATAATGCATGGTATGTACATCGTTTCAAGATATATACATGTTTTACAAATTCTGGAACAGAATATAGAGAAATAGTTCAGACTGTTGAGGCGTCGAAGAACCGGCGATTATCCTAAATGTGTAATAAATCAAATGGCACCACGAACGAAGCGCCACTCGCATCAATATGGGCTAGCAACACCCATAAGTTATCTTGGGCGGATTAGTTGTATGCACGTGAAGAGGAATGATGCAGAAGCAAGAATGAAGTCGCTCCACAAAACTCCGCGAAGAATTTGGCGACCAAATGCGGTACCGAACAGGATCGCATGGAAGTGGTCTTGATGCAGAGAGTCTAATGTGACGAACGTATCCGTGCCGAAACGGTCTATGATCATGCACCAGTAATGGTATCTTAGAGCATGCATGACAGGAGTGTTACACGAAGTGGTGATGTGTTCAATTTCATTGTCATATATACACCCATATAGTTTACATTTAGATTTGTTGGTGAAAAGTGTTCGGTTGAGAAGCTGTGCCAGATTTTTCATCTCCTGAGATTTTTCTGGATGATCTGCCAGGAGTTTCCATATACTCCATGATGACAGCGGGACCACATGCGGAAGAAACCGCATCTGATTATTTGCATTCACACAGGATGACAGCCACTCTTCAAAATGACGCTCCTTCACCTTTGCTTTTGTGTGGCGTTTCCAACTGGCTTTGGTCATGAAGAATCCACTTAACAGAAACTGGATAAGGTGAGAGTCGAGATCCTAGATTTGAAGAATATCGATGATATCAGAAACGAATCCTGTTGTTTTCACTCCGAACAAGTTATAGTGGTAGAGTTTACATAAAACTACACGAAGAGGAATATCGCGTGTAGCAGGCAAGTGGATTAGATCTGCGAGGAAAGCTAGTTTCATCAATTGAAGCTACCTTTGAATAGGAATGATTCCAACAAGACTCAGAGAGAGATTTGTGCTTGCGCGGCTGGGAAGAGACTGCACGTGTTTCGCGCATGTGCGAAGTGACTTTTCGATGGTGTGTATCTGTTCGTTGTTGGGTAGAGATGCATGTTATATACATGTTTCCGTTCATTTAGCCTCGGTACAGATGCATTTTATATACATGTTTCCGTTCATTTAGCATCGGTACATATGCATGTTATATACATGTTTCCGTTCATTTAGCCTCGGTATATATGCATGTTATATACATGTTTCCGTTCATTTAGCCTCGGTACATATGCATGTTATATACATGTTTCCGTTCATTTAGCCTCGGTATATATGCATTTTATATACATGTTTCCGTTCATTTAGCCTCGGTATATATGCATTTTATATACATGTTTCCGTTCATTTAGCCTCGGTATATATGCATTTTATATATATGTTTCCTTCATTTAGCCTCGGTACAGATGCATTTTATATACATGTTTCCGTTCATTTAGCCTCGGTGTAAATGCATTTTACATACATTTTTCCGTTTATATGGTTTTCTAGATCATACACCTGCAAAACATACCGTGTAAACTTGCGAGTCTGTCAATGTATCCTTATTGTCATTTTGGAAGCAAAGTTCTCATTTCGTCCCACCAAAATATAAGGTGAACATATACCAGTGATGGGCATGTCGGGGTTTTATGTCATTTGTTTTGTGCCGCTGCAGTCATGGCCGAAGGAGAAGTTTAACTTTTGTCGAGTATTGCGATAAATATTTATCAATTCTTTTTTAATCGATTTCGAAATGTAATCTTCTTGCTATGTTTGTCCAACGAGTTCCAACTGCATGGGAAAGCGTGTTTGTGTAAAAGAGAATTAAAAGCCATTCTCTGAGTTATTACTTTCAAGCTGCCAGCCTGTCGTGTATTGGCAATTGTGTGTTAAAATGTTTTATCAAATGATTTCGGAAGAATTCCTATTATCCAAGCACGCGCAAATGTCTCGGTTTGTAGCCGATATAATCATGAAATTTCATAATCTTTACTTTCAGAAAGATGGGCTCTACAAGTATGGCTCTCCTGTGTGATTTGTTTGCTATTCTTCGGGTGGATGTTTTACTGTTGTTCGAAAATGTGTTTCCCGTATCGGTTTGCCCCCAGATTGGGAACCAACATTATGGCCTCATGAGAGGACCACATATTACACAGCAGTAAAAGTTCTCAGACAGTTTTGCGATGTATTCGCTTAACGATATTGATACAGTAAATTGAAATGGATATCTTTGTTTGTATCATGAATTGGAAGGTGAGATTTTCATCAATAATAATTCCGAGGAGTTTAATGGATTGTTCTCGTCTAATTATACATGGTTTTACCATGGAAGTATATTGTTATTCATTTTGTTATGTTTTTCCCAATGTTATTTATTATTATTCTTCGCAATTTTATAACGCTTACTTCTCGGGAAGTACTAGAGATCGAGAGCTGGAATTTCGTATTTTGTATAGCCCAAAATAGTTCTAAGTACTCGGTCTATATAGGAGTTTTATTCTACCTTGCTTTACAGAGTTATCTCCCATTATGTGAAAAAACGGGCGTTGCCGTTTTTCAAAAAGTATGAGTAGCAGAGACTCGATATTATATTATCTCATGTGCGCGCTTTCTCTACAGAGTTGTCGCCCATGGTTAGCAAAATATATTTTGCGATGATTTCAACCACGTTTATCTATCTATAGGACGTACTAATGATCCTCCTGAACGAATTTTGTAAGTCGGTTGAGAAATGTCCAAGTTATAGCCCATCGCAAATTGTATTCATTTATCGATTGAGGATAAAGTGCTTGTTTATAAAACTCCTATAGACGACGCATATCAGCTGGATCTGGTTTATTAACGCCCTCGGGTGTATACTGTCCTAGAGATTCTAGATAGCTATCGTTCGCTGGGCGTTTTATTTATAGATAATGGGTTTTTCCGGTTGTGACAATTCGCAGTAGGTCCCTATTTGCGGAGGTCTATTTGGGGAGGTCCCCGAATTCGCGGAGGTGCCCTAAAATGGTCGAAATATGTTGATTTTAATGAGGGAACGGGTACCTATATGTCAATTGATACGTATTTTAAACAAATAACGACACGATCATAGAGTTTTGATTTGACGAACTTCTAGTTTCGTTGCTTTTCTTCGTATTTCTCTAACACAATGCTTTGATATTTGTGATGTGGGCTCTAATCAGAGTTACAGTATTCGATGATAGGTCTGACCATGCTTATGTATAGAGCGATTAGAAAGTGTCGATGTCCAAGTTCGTGAAAGTTCTGTTGACTATGCCGATGATTTGAGAAGCTTTATTGTTTTAGAATATTGTAGGAAGGATAATCTGGCCGTGTCAAATTGAGCTATAGCGATGGATATCTCGAATGACAACACATTTCTGGTTTTCGTCGGGTGTGTATTCGCTGGATGTCTTATAGTTGCAGTATGTAACTATTATGACCGCGTTAATTGCTTTCGATGTTTAGGTATGAACAATGGCTGGGCCATGCACTCTTGGCGGGAACACAATGACGAATCACAACCGCTGGATTTGATTTAGGTTAGCGTGTTAAACATAGATAGATGACAAACCGAGAACATTTTGACTATGATTTGTCGGCGTTAGGGAGGAGTCAACAATTGTCAATTGTGTTGTTTTTCGCTGATTCGAACCAAAATGGTTGTGAGGTATATATAGGGTGTACTGAGGGTCTTACTGAATGAATTTTGTAAATCGCTTGACTGATTTTAAAATTACGACCCTTTCATTCCTATCAATGTTATAGAATATGCATCACATATGTACATTCCTTCAACTCATCGCCATGGGATTGCATAGTAAATTGGCACTGAAAATTAGTTTACTTGATTAATCTGCATTGGCGACTAAACGGTTGAAGCCCAGGGGTTGAACGTTGTTACACAATGGTGAATTATTTTCTATTATGAGTTCACTTGTTTTTCAACTTGCTCATGGTCATTACCAGATGTTTGGAGAGTTGTATCGTCTGCGAATGAACGTAGATTCAAACATGTGATATTCTATATATCTTTGACATAGATGATAAAATGTATCGGCCCTAATATTATCCTTGAGGCACACACATGTAATATTGAGCATTTTTATTGTTCGATTGAATCATATTGCTGCCTTACCTCTAAGCAACTCGTGAACAATTTCGTTGTTATATCACTGATACCATAATTCTCAAGATTTTGGAGTATGTCATGACTGGTCGCGTCAATTGCTTTAGATAGGTCAATAAGATAGCTACTGTATAGTCTTTATTTATGATGCAAAATAATGTGTATAATACTCTTTACCATAAGTTTAGAGAAAGCTGGAAGAATACTGATTGGTCGATAATTTTCAATATTTTTACGGGTTCCATTTTGTATATTGGTAGAACTCCAGATTTTTTCATTTTCTTTGGAAAAATTCGTGTTTGAAATATAAATTTACTATGTGTGAGAGTGTGATTGCTGTTTCGTCGATAGTACTTTTCGGTGACGTCATTGATATATTTCAAAAATCAGAACATTATCAGAACATTTGGTGCATGTGGATAGAATTGTTTTTTTCGCTACTGATGATTCGGAAAGGCAGAAATTATTTTTATTCATTTCAGTCATATAATAAAGGTGTTGAATATTCTGAATATGTTCTCTACTTGATCAGCAATATTCTGACATATTGCAGCGTAATATTCGTTATTTTATTGTGCAATAGCTGCCGGATCTGAAAATGTTATATTTCGAAGTTTTGCATTTGTAAAAGACTGTGGTTCCATTTTGTTGTAATTTTTACTTTGTTCGGGTTCTGAGAGGAAATGCTTGCACATATGTTGCACTATTTTACCCTATAACCTTTCAATAATCGTGTTCTGCTGAATTACAACTAATTACCGAGTAAAATGATATACATGTAAGGTACCTAACAATTAGTTAACCCTTTGAACCCTGGCTCCCCACAACGATCGACACCCTGACCCTGGGCTCCCAGTGGTATTTTTTATATTGTGGCCAGTGTTTAGATGTATGGTGTTGTTTATGTTCAAGTAGTGTCACATTTCTGAAACTTTAGATGTATGTTCCCCATGGACCACTGATTATTTTACGATCTGGTTACATTGCCACGTGGTCACTCCCTGGTAACGGTTGCTATGCATCTACCCGATATTGAAAGTAAAATACAATTATAACTTTTACGGTCGTAATTCAGCCCAAGGAAATGGCGTTTTTGATGCAGTCAACACCCTATTGTGAAATTTGAGATATATCTGGCCAGAAGTCTGATCCTAACTTGTATTAAGGGTAGCAACGGTTGCTAAGCAAATACCCCAAATGATCGAATGACACCATTGCCCTGTGAATCCAATTGTATTATGCCCCAATTTAGACATTCTTGGCATGCACATGATGATGGTTATGTTCAAATGGTGCTACAGGTCTGAAATTTTACAGGTATGTTCCCATGGGCCACTGTGTATTTTTTTTAGAACGGTATACTTTGCCACACGATCACTCCCTGGTAACGGTTTCTAAGCAACTACCCGGAACTGAAAGTATAATGCAATTATAGCTTATAGCGTCGTATAATTCCGCGCTAAGAAACGTCATTGTCTATGCAGTCAATACCCTATTGTGAAACTGGAGATACATCAGGTCAGAAGATTGAACCTACATGTAGTTTGTATTTAACGGTGTCAATGGTTGCTAAGCATATAGCCCAAGTGATCGAATGACGCCACTTCCCTGTGCATGCAATGGCATTACGTCCCGTTTTAGACATCGCCTATAGGGCACGGTGACGGTCATATTCAAATGGTGCCACGAGTCTTATACTTTACATAATTGCTCAATAATGCACGATTTGACCACGTGTTTGTAATGTGGACGCGCAAGTAGATCGGACTAGATGGTATTGTGACCATGCAACCCATTTCCACAGTACTACTCTGGTGCAATGTCTAAACGTGCAGCTGTATAACGCAAATTTATGTACTATGGAGATCCTTGATGTGATTGTATCATTTCACAAAAATCTATACATTTATCAGTTTATCGTATGCGCATGCGCGAAACAAATCGACTCAAATAAGAAACTGCGTGCGCCTTCCTCACATATGACAGAACACTGATTATGTATGCAATACTAATTTAAACCAAAAATAGTGATCGAAATGGTGTCTTTCTACAATCCTGCGAACCGCGCAACAATGTAGAGCTTTACCCGAATCGCTTCAAATAATGTACGTTTATTGAATTCTGCGCTGTGCGCATGCGCATGTTTTTTTCTACCCCAACTAGTCGGCAACAAACTCATACACATGCACCCATGGCACTGCTGAAGTTCCTTGGGATCATTTACATAGATAAAAGTGGATATACCAATGGTAAAAACATGTATACACATGCTACATAGATTTATGATGTCACTGAATGCTGCTGGCCGCTTTTGCGGCCAGTCGGGTGTATGAACGTTTTCTGGCTGGCCGCTTTTGCGGCCAGTCGGGTTCAAAGGGTTAAGAGTGTGTAGATTTTCATTAATTATCCGAATGGATTCTAGGGAATTTCGTGGTATGTTACTATCATTTTAAGGAAATTTCAGTTCAATGTAAAAGGTTGTAAAATGATCATAGACATCTGATAATATAATTCCGCAGTCATATTTCCACTTTGAATTCATATGGATATGGTCAACCACTATTTAATAAATAGAGCATGGCTTGGGGTGAAATACGCCGATATAGTGCATAGTGAGGTTGTGTAGTTCACGACGCGAAGCGGGGTGAACTACACAACCGCACTATGCACTATATCGGCGTATTTCACGACAAGTCATGCTCTAATTATTATATTGTATCGAACAAATGCAGAAATTTTCAACTTTTACTAAGTTCAGACAATTGATGTTCGCCTTACTGAAGCTTTAATTTGGATCAGCGGCGAAATAACAAGTAGTTTCAGAACAAAGTTTGATGTAGTGTTCGTTACTATTTTTAGTAGTCAAAACTACATATGCATAGTGCACGATGGGAGAGACTTGAAGGCGTAGTATACAACTACGACTAATAGAGTCGAGTAGCCAACCAATCGGAAAGCTTGATTTCAATAACAAAGTCACGTGAGATACAATATTGTTGAGTATTCCGTGACTGACTCAGGTAGGTTTGGTTATTGAGCAGTAACCACGTTCAAATGTGTATACTACAAATTGACTGGTTGTCATCTAATTAATAAGTCTATATTGAAGTCCCCTATCAAATAAACGTTAGTGTGTTATTCATTGAGTTTGACCATTATGTCAAATATGATGCGAGGTGTGTATGTATCGATGTAGTTCACGACGCGAAGCGGGGTGAACTACACAACCGCACTATGCACTATATCGGCGTATTTCACGACAAGTCATGCTCTAATTATTATATTGTATCGAACAAATGCAGAAATTTTCAACTTTTACTAAGTTCAGACAATTGATGTTCGCCTTACTGAAGCTTTAATTTGGATCAGCGGCGAAATAACAAGTAGTTTCAGAACAAAGTTTGATGTAGTGTTCGTTACTATTTTTAGTAGTCAAAACTACATATGCATAGTGCACGATGGGAGAGACTTGAAGGCGTAGTATACAACTACGACTAATAGAGTCGAGTAGCCAACCAATCGGAAAGCTTGATTTCAATAACAAAGTCACGTGAGATACAATATTGTTGAGTATTCCGTGACTGACTCAGGTAGGTTTGGTTATTGAGCAGTAACCACGTTCAAATGTGTATACTACAAATTGACTGGTTGTCATCTAATTAATAAGTCTATATTGAAGTCCCCTATCAAATAAACGTTAGTGTGTTATTCATTGAGTTTGACCATTATGTCAAATATGATGCGAGGTGTGTATGTATCGATATCAGCCATAAGAGCTGTGTTAGGTCTATAAATTACTCCCACCACATGCATATGACTTAATTTATTATGTTCAATGCATAGCTTTCGTTGATGTGTGTTATATATCCATGGGTGTGCATATGGTGACCGTTATCGCACGAGTTTGTTGCGGTGCAGTGTTACATCAAGAGCCGTAGCCTCAATGTGTAACTTGCGCCATAACGCATATGTGTGATAAAGTTCACATACTGCACGCGATTGTGTGGTTCTGTGTTTCTTACACACCGACACACAATATCTTTCTAGTAGCAAATAAAAGTGCATGTTTTGTTTCCACGCTAGTTATTAATCTGTTCAACACAAGACGAGGTTGAATTATTGTTTAAGCACCGGTTGTGTTTTCGTGCATGAGTTCAGGTCACACAATCTACGAGGACCCCTCTGACGAATTAGGGTGAAACTACCACACATGTTGAAGTTATGTAATCTACCAAATCGCTCTTGATGTTACTCCCTCAATCCTCATGCCTGACTCCGACAGTGCCTCTTTGGTAACTTTGAATCTCACTATAGATTCCTTGTACAACTGAGATGAATATTTTTAGGTTTGATGAAAATCGACGACAAATAAGTTTTTAACATTGTTTGCCTGGCCATGGACTGAGGCATATATAAACCACAACATTATGTTTACTATATCGTGGTCGTGGATATGACATTTGATAAGAAATCTATGACAAAACGTTTTATTAATTTCGGTACCCTTTCCCAACCTCATTCCTGACCTGGGTGGTACCACTTATGTGTATTTAGACCATATCATTCGATTCCATATACCATGGAGATAACTATATATGAGTTTGGTAGAAATCGGCGACAAAAACAATTTCAACAAATTTGGTGCCACTCCTCTTTTTCCCATCCATTTTAAATCTTCATCGTTATCTTCCTCGTACCCCTGTTAGACCCACCTGGCTCCTTCAGATGACCCCCCGTGGATGTATATAGATGTGTGTACAGCTGACTGAAAAAGAGTGTTTCATTACAGTGAGTACTTTAGAAGCTAAAGCTAACCTCATGGAGAAAGGTCTACATCTGTTCGGGAAGTACGTACATCCAATAGACATTGAGAATAAAACAACACTGGTGACGGTTAAAAATGCCTCATATGAGTTAGTTGATTCATCCGTGTCTGAGTATTTCTCACAGTTCGGCAAAATAGAAGATGACACAATAAGGCGAGGTGCATATAGGGAAAGCCAAGCTGAAAATGGTACCCGGTATCTACGCATTAGAGAGTGCAAAGAGATCCCACATAAGGCTATTGTGGAGGGTTCTAGTATTAAGATATTCTCGGACATGACCAAAATATTATGCAGTTACTGTAGTGACCTACATAATAATTATGCCCACTGTGTTATGCGACCAACAGAAGACAGCAAAGGAGTATTGCACGAGGTGTTTTGAATCTACTCACAACAAGGTCACGTGTCCAAATGACGTCGTTTGTAGGCGGTGTCGTAAGTATGGTCACATGGTTGCTTGTTGTTCGTTAAATTATCGTAACGGTGAAGACCGACCTGACGGCGGAAGGCGGGACCAACATGACAACCGCGGTGAGAATGATGATCGTCACAATAGATGAAGCTTCCCCAATTATTGGGGGCCCGGCTTTGGACGTCCCATGTACGAGTTGACAAAAGGTTTTGGTGATCGGAGACATCGAGATCGTCAACACGTTTGGTCAAGTGACAACGGCAGCGTTTATATTTCTGTTTATGGAGATAACATTCATGGCCGCGCGACAGAAAAGCCACCGACTGGAGATAATCCCAACCCCGACGGTAACAGTAAAGCTAATACACACTGGAGATCCGTGAACTCGAACAACGGTTGAGAACTCGAACAACGGTTAACATCGACGGACGGAAAGTGTAATTTTTATGATATATACCCATGCAATGTGCCATAATTCAAATATTTTCCGAGTTCGTTGTGTGTGTATATAATGGTTATATTGCATGATCGCCAAAACTCCAGTGTTTAATCAAATTTGTTTGTATATATGGGCTGATAAATGAAAAATATTTTTCCGACTCGAGCATATTTTCTTGTTCAATGGAACTCTACACAGTCGCCTGTTGACCCGGATAAAAACTTCCACCCATATTGTACAGCAAAAATATCCTCCTCGATATTCACATGCCCAGCGTTACGCGTGAAAGTGGGTCACCGACGAAAACCCGACATAATCAACTCGAGGGTTGAAGCTCGGAATAAACTCGTACAACGGTTACTTAAAAATGGTTTAAACCACGCACACCGGTTTTCGATACCACGCACATAGGTTAAGCTTCCAATGGAATGTTCTGCAAGTAAATCCTGCTGACGAAATTTGATGGCTAAATGGTCCATGTTAGTTGAAACCCCATCTATAACATATTGCATGCATTATAGTATGCCATAAACCGACTATTGTTGTTGTATATCACATAGTTTTATTTCCCCACATGAACAACCAAATACAACTTGTGATATTTTGAAGCAGTATTCTGCATCCTTCCTTTAGCATAAACATGTGTAGAATGGAAACCCACGAATAGAATCGTATAAATTGTTAAAAGCTCAATGTGATTATACTACCACACTCAGACTTTAATCTGATATAATATCATCTCTGTGAATTAAATACTATTATATATGGACAAAAACAAGTATATGCACACTTGATATAGCTTAGCACTCTTATATCATAGCGCGGATACAGCGCGGAACGGAGGCATCTGTCTTAATTCTTAAGCTGCTTTCACGTACATGCGTTTAAGTTACGCACGGTGCGTACACCTTTCACATATAAGTGCGTTGAAGTTGTTGAACTATCCGTTAACTTTCCGCATAATGCAAGCGTTCCACACCCATTCAATGCATTTAGCTCCATTCGCTTGCTCAAAATGTATTCATCAAAAGATGTAAGCTTGTATGTAGAGTCAATATCCCGAGCAGCTGTGGGCCGAGAATACTTGGTCTAATTATATTGTAGAATAATCTAGTCTAATATGACAAAAGCCACTTTACAACGGCATCAACTGTAACATTGTAGTTTACCCTATAGTACGTACTTTCCATGGTACCATGGTACAATGCATGGTAGTACAAATTGTAACCAAAAGCATGGTAGAGTACTTTAGTACAGTACCATGGTATAGTACATGGTATATATCAATTTAACGTGGTTGTACCATGGTAGTATACCGCGGTAGTATACTGACATGGTAGTACCAAACTGCCATTGTAGTATCATTGTAAAGTAGGCCCCTACCCTAGTAGAGTTCCAATGTATCATGGTAGTAACATGGTAAATATCACTTAGCGTACCATGTTAGTACGACACTACCATGGTAGTATCACGGTAGTACCATGATAGTACCACGGTAGTACCCTTTTAGTAACATGGTATTACAATTGTGCTCTTTTATATGGGAGTCTTGATCTCGTCACATAAATTTGTGCATTTCGCGCAACGCATTCACACAGCAATTTACTGATTGCTTTGTAAAGTTGTCCACTAAAATTAACGGACGTCTTTGTATGCAATTATGTGAAAGGCCCAGTGCTGACTATATTGTTTAAACCAATGCGCATTGTGTGCGCATAACGCTGAAACCCCTTAGGTATATGCTATATATGTCGACCATTTTATGGAGGTTTAATCATTTTTTCTTGATGAATGCTTAATTCTCTGATCAAAAAATGACAATGATATCGAGAAATGGAAAGTATATACACAGAGGGTGGAGAGGAGGAACATAATGCATTATATACACAATATACAGTGATATTCTAATATTGAAAAACCGGTGTGCGTGTTATTAAACATGTTTGCTTAACCGAAGTGCGTGGTGTTCGAAACCGTTGTACGAGTTCTTGCATAAATAATACTGGATTGCAAAATGCATACCGTATACATGCCTTTCACCTTGTTATAACAACTGGGTTCGACATATAAGTATGCTGAGATGCTAGCCTATTTGGAGACAAATAACATATATTCAGAGAACAGCCGAAGGGTCTCACCTAACGATTGAAATCGTAAACTTGGAAATTATTCAAGAAATAAGGTATATAAATCTCTTTTGTGACACGATTAAGACATTGTTTCGGCAATGGATTACTTCTTCCCATAGATGGTTCATTCTCACGCGTTTTTTAATTAATCTAATATGGATAATATCATTGTTTTGTTTAATACTCATCGATTTTGTGCAGTAGCTTCGACGTGAAAATTAAATAAATGACCGTTGTGCGTAGTTCGCGAAACCGGTAATCGAGTTCACGGATCTCCAGTGTGTAATAGCAGCAACGAGAAAATGCCCGTGGCATGTGTTGTGTTCGGAGCAAGTAATTGTGCGCGTGTGGATCATGACCGTAAATCCATGAAGATTATTCAGTACTCTGGTGCGCGTTACGAGGACATGAATGAACTCGTATCGAGGGCGGACGCCGACCCAGATATTAAAGCTGAGGTGGTCGAAACGGTAATAATACATTTGGGAACAAACGACATCAAACGCAGTAACGGTGACGATAGGAAAACCATTCGCATGTTCACTAAAGCTACACAGCAAGTTCAGAAATCATTTCATAAACGTGTGCAGCGTTCCCCCTAGGAAAGGTAGGGCAGCGCGAGGGATGAATACAATCGGTCAGTGTCGTTCGTTAACTCATTTGTTGAAGGTAACTGTTCAGATTGGGGTTTCAAATATATAAATACCATGTCATTTCTGAAGAGCGGTAACTCTATTGCGAAGGCGCTATTCGATAAAGAGGACCGTTCAGACATTCACTTCAGCCCAGAAGGGAAGGAAATGTTATCAAAATCAATTGTTGATGACGCTACCGAGCGTAAAAAGAGGCGCCTGGAAACGACTCAGGACAACTCCAACAAATCGTCTAAGCCAAACACATGATGCGACTCTACTTTCGCGACGGAAACAAACTCTGCTGTAAATACTTACCCACTATACACTTTTGGATTGTGTGATTCGGGGGTCAACGATGAATGTGACAAAGATGATGACGGACGTGATGACGACGAAGAAATTGATGATGGATATGACGACGATAACTATGATGATGACGACGATGATGACGTCTTGGAAGGCGATGACGACGACCATGATGACGACGGAGATGGTGACGATGGCGATGGTGAAGATGACGTCGATGATGATGATGGCGACGATGAATCTAAAGATGATTATGACGACGACGATGATGACAATGATGGAAAAGATGACGAGTATGTTAATGATGTTAACGACAATGATGAGGACGTCTTTGAAAGTGATGATGATAATGATGATGATGTTAGTGGTGATGATAACGGTGACGATGGCGGTGATGGTGATGATGGTGATGATGACGACGATGATTATAATGACGATGACGGTGGCGACACTGACATTGAAGATGCAGACCCTGTCGATGACAACGATGGTGATGATAATGACTACGATAAGGACGGAAAAGATGACGATGACAATGATGGGGATGAAGAGGAGGATGTTGTTATTGTTGATATAGGTGATTATTATTATTATTATTACTATTATTATTATAACTGCGGTGATGACGATGAGGATGAAGATGGTGAAGACAATTATATTTATGATGATAATGCTGCTGATGAATATGATGAATATGATGCTGATGATGATGATGATGATAATGATGGTGATGATGATGATGGTGATGACGATCAATGATGATGGTGACGACGGCGACGATGATGACGATGAAGGTATTGATGATGATACCGGCCATGCCGACACGAAAAACATTAACATTCTAGGTTTGAACGTGTGCGGGTTAGAATCCCGCTTGATATATCGGGAGTTCGCCCAACTTATGCAACGCTTTGATATCGTTTGTTTCTCAGAAACGAAAACACTACATGATTTTTGTGTTGGAGAATTGAGCAAATTTTATTCAGACGCGCATTGCCCCATTGAAATATGTTTGAATAGTAACACTGTAACAAACCACCCAAAATCAACTCTGGGGGTCATAGCTTGAGTAATAAACCACGGAAGTGGAATCACGAAAAGGCACACTTATTGGTTGACAAAGTTGCCAGTTTTGTCCAAGACGTAGGCCTAATGGATCCCATTTCAAATAGAATCGTCAATGAGAAAGAAATTAACGAATTATGCGAAGCAATTGAACACAGGTTTACGTCATCAGCTGCCGAGGCATTCGGTGTACATATACAAGGGTGGGGGGGGGGTTCGCGAATTAGTAAACGGGATGAGCAGAAAGATGGTATGACGGCGAATGCGATCGAATGCGAAATGTTTTTTCATAAATCGAGGAAAAAATATCGGCGACAGAAAACATCGCACAATCGCACTCTTATGAACGCGTCAGCGCGGAACTACAGGTGGGTAATTCAAAAGAAAATCGCGGAATATAACCAAAAGAGATGTAATCAACTGCGCAATGCATGTAGAAATCCTAGTGAGTTCTGGAAAACGTTAAAAGATATGAAAGGGAAACATACCGGGCCCAAGAAAGAACCTTCGATATCAATCGACCTATTCTATGAACACTTCAAAGGCCTCGCCGAGTCACACGAAGACGACACTGTAAGTATGTTACTTGAAAACATGTTTGATATTGATGCACACAAGGTCCTTTAAATTGTCCTATCACTAGAAACGAAATATTATTGGCTGTTGATAAACTTAAACTTGGTAAATCGTCGGTCTAGATAATATATGCCCAGAATACTTAAAGTGTAGGTCTCGACAATTTCGGTTATATGCGCGCATTTATGTAATTCAACTCCAAATAGTGACCCACTGTTCAGAGTAAAAGTCGCTTCTGCAAAACACCAGCCTTGTTTTGATACAGCGCGTCATCAAAGACGACGTCACGGAAAAATATTTTTGAATCGGCGAAATCATGAAAAGCGACGTTCCGTACTTGTGACGTCACAAGTTGAAGACTGCATTGTTCGTGTAACGTTGATTAAAATTGGTCGACGCAAGCATGCATTTCGATGTTAAGCTGTTCTATTTGTTGTTGTTGTTGTGAGCGGCATTGCGATTTCGGATTTGCGATAGACTTTCTGCCGTACATATTGACAATTCACCGATCGAAGTTTGAACTGTCATAATTGTTGATAAAATGTCACAGATCCACCAAAGATCACCAAATTCCGGCAACAATGTAACATTCTAGAAATAATTTGGACGGTGCAGATAGATAGTAGCACAATTCTCGATTGGGATCCAAATAATAGCAGGGGTGCATGGATTAAAGTACAGGGGTTTTTTCATATAAATAAGAGTACCCGTGGGCGCAATATTAATACGTATTGTCATAGAAATAAATTGATACCATAACTAATTTATGGGAACATGTCTCTATTCCAAAGGTTCGCTATTCCGAAGGTTCACTATTCCGAAGGTTCACTATTCCGAATGTTCGCTATTCCGAAGGTTCTCTATTCCGAAGGTTCGCTATTCCGAAGATTTTTGTTATTTTAAAGGTTAATTCTATATTCTAAAGTATTGAGAGGGTTCTTTATCACGAAGACACATTTTATGAAGGAAATAACTTAAAACGTTGAAACAATAAATGTGACTTTTTCTTCTCGGGTTTCCTTGAGATTAAATGTCATTACGTATGACGTTATTTCCCAAAACAAAACATATTCACGTCAGGCAGCCCACACTTGTAATTGCTATGTTTCCATACGATTTAATGGCATCACGTAGGCCTATGGCGTTATATCTCAATAATCTTAGAGGCAAGAATACGCCAGCTAAAGGCGGATTAAAACAGTGGGGCTATAACTCTTAATGAATAATGCGTAGCAGAATGTCGTTGAATAGACGGGTATGAGATGAACCAAACTGCAATTGTGAATTTGTATTGAATTTTAAACGTCTGTATCAGAAGATGTCCATAGAGAAATAGAAAACAGCTTAAATCATAAAAAGACCCCCCCCCGTTATGGCTCCCAGAATGCAACATAATTCAACCTAATGTATTTTCAATTGAAGGGGAATAACACTATCTTTAAAATATATAGTTATTCCCCATCCATTGAAAATAATACACTTTGCACAACAAAACCAGATGAACCTTTAAAAGCACAAAAACACGTCGTTAACTCAACAAAAACAACAGGTTCACAGTTTATTACATCGCATAAGCTGATAATCCCGTGTCATCTAGAGAGCTTCCTATTTCCAATGGTATATATACTGGCATATATGTTATATATGTGATCTGGGGGTTCGAAAATTAAGTGGGCCTTTAATGTTGATGTTTCTTTCAAATTGCCAGTTCGGAAAAACTATATCTCTTACATGTAGTTTATTTCAGTCATGGTGTTTTCAACTTTCCATATTAAACGATAAACTGATACTGACTTCTTGCTATTAATAACCGACATCTTGAACAATTTGGGAATCAGAAGTGGGTGTATATATGTGAATACTAGCGTAATAGTATTTTTCATTTCTCGTGTGTTTTTGTGGTGGGGGTGCAAATTTTCATTCATTTCTGGTTAAATACGCCCAGAATAGAAAACCTTCGGAATAGCGAACCTTCGGAATAGCGAACCTTCGGAATAATGAACCTTCGGAATAATGAACCTTCGGAATAGCGAACCTTCGGAATAATGAACCTTCGGAATAGGGAACCTTCGGAATAATGAACCTTCGGAATAGAGAACCCTACCCCTAATTTATACCTTAACCACTGTAGAATATTGGGTACGGTACTTTTTCGTGATTTAGTCCACAATTGTTGGCCATTATAAATATTAGCCTTAGTATAAGTACAATCTCTGAACATTATTTTTACTGTTTGTACGGTTTTCTGCTCAATCACCATCCCTCTGTTGTTCCCATGGGACCGCCTGGCTACTCGAGCAGCTTTTGTCATCAAGTTGGCATCACTAGATTTGGCGTTTTTCAGTGAGTTCTCTTACATCTTTTGTGATATATCCATAATCCCTCTGTGGTTGGGGGCTTCACAATTTGTTTTATTCCATATCATTTTCGCTTCAGCAAATTCATTTTCATATTCTTTTTTTTATATTTATCTGCTAATTTTTTCTTTTTGAGGCAATCAGTATTTGTATGCCTATCGCGGAAAATATCTTCCATTTGTATTGTGAGCCATGTGATTTTAAAAGCACCAGCTACCGATCAAAATACGTAGATTTGATAAGTCCGCGCTTGGAATTTACAAGGTCGGCTGGCGAGGACCACGAAGCGATGAATATTATTTCTACCCAGCATTGCCGCAGTATTATTGTTACAGCATGCACATTCGGCCAACCCTAAATTATGGCTTCAAACTTGCCGTTTCGGAAGTCTGTGCTTATCTTTGTGTTTGTTAACTATAGAATAGCGATTAATATTTAATTAAATATTTATAAAGAACAAAATACGCTTCATACTTGCACCCCTATGTGGCCCCAATGTACGGAACACGTGTATATGTTAGACCTGTTCGAGTTCGCAAAAATAACCGTGCATGCTATATACTATATATGAATAGGGCTACCCCTTGTTGGTTATAAAAAATGGAATCGATCACGCAAATAAATAGCCATTATTATTAATAATTATTTTGTTATTATGACATTTTCATATGGCTTTTCGTGTCTTCTAAAATATTTAGATCAGCCTAATTTTGATTTTCTTGGTATGGACTGTGATAATTTTAAGCACAATGCTTTGACAGAGAAACCCCCATTCAGATCGAGACATTGAAGTTTATGTTTTGTTTTTTATATAACAAATTGAGAACAAATTTCTTGAAATCAATTGACATTTGATACACGATTGTTCCACCAATTTAGGCGTATATACCGTTTTACACCATATACGGCTATATAACTAATGTATTGGTATTTGGTGCATGCTGTAGGCCTACTGACCAGTACTCAATTTAGCACTGTGATGCCCCATTGTAAGATTTTCACATCTGTTAACTACAGGTTGTCTTAATGTCTGGAAACTGGAGACAGAAGCACGCTACATAATATTCTAACACGGAATGCTGAAAATAGTAGTTGCATGACCGTGATAAATACCTGAGCTGATGAGATCGAGCCAGAAGATCCTAGATATATATAACTATATAGAGAGCGAGAGATCTTGAAATGAAGAACAGTCACCCACTGAATCATATTTGCAACAATATAAAGTCATATAAAGGTTTTTTAATTTACATGAGTCTTATTTTAGTGACTAGCGTGCAGAGAGGGTGAAACAGGAAAATGGCTACATGCACTTATACAGTGCTTAGCTGTGGATGCCTCACTACATGTTTAACTTAATTATTAACCCCGTGAATTTGATATGCATGTAAATACCAATGTTTGGCAGAATAAGTGCTGTCCCTTTTGATTTGAAATATTTATTTACCTGAGGACATAAACTTCTTATAATTTCAGAGAAATGAATTCAAAAACTGAGAATACCATCATTTTAATATATACCCACCACTACTGCACCCTCCACCCCGAATCCCGAACACCAGTTACTTAATTTTAAGAGAGAGGGAGGGGTGAAATCCTGCATACCAGTTTAGAAACTATTGACTTGATGGCATGGCAATTACATTATGATATAGTTGACAAAGAATTATACCTAACCTCAATAACCAAGAGAAATAAGGGTAATTTACATCAACATCATATTTGTAATTTGAGCCTAACATAATCTAAAGTTTGAAGAATTGTGTGGTATAAAGCTGCTTACAATTAATTCAGGCTATTTCCTGGATGTCAGTTAAATGGGGCGGGTATATTGTGATAATTAGTCCGAGGCAACCTTGGCCGGAATCATTGGAACCTCTTCAGAGACCCCCTCCCCATCCAGTCAAATATGCGACCCACGTACCTATTACCCCTATGCTATACCGGTACCCCCTTCACCCCTACCATGCTAAGAATATGCATATAGGGTATGATATTAGAGGCGTGATCAGAAATAGGGGTATGGTCGGGTCACTGTTGAAGATCCATGCATCTCATGTGCTTGAAGTTGTACAATTGGGTGGTTCACATGAGCCTGGAATTTGGTCAAAAACCCTCTTTTATTGGCGGAACCACCACCGGGACCGGTGGTTCCGCCAATAAAAGAGGGGTTTTGACCAAATTCCAGGCTCCTGTGGGTGGTTTAACAACACTATATATTGTATTTCATTTCAATTGTATTATAATTTTGTGACAACACCTGGATTTAAATTCAAATTGCCATCAAGTAAAAACTCAACTCACGATGCTTTTGGGAGCTGACAACCGAACACACCAAAAGCAAACTTCCAGTGAATAGGCCTGTACTGTGTACAGTCGAAGTTTGATTTATTTTTTTTCCGAATAAACTAACTCCGTTTTTCCCACATTGATGTCAGTATTTCGTTATTTGGTTGCGATCTGACGAATGCAATAGCTGCGACTCACAAGAAAAGCACTGCGTGTACAAAACATTAATCATATTCTGGCGCAAAATTACATGCAAAGTACCATACTCAATCTTTAAAACATTCGTTGTTTACACTAGCGTACTGGAGGAAATACGTCTTCAACTTGTGACGTCATTTCCGAAGTTCTCCGAAAGAGGCCGACTATTATTGGCAAAGAGGAGGGCTTACGCTCTGATTGACGTCGGGAGCCTGCCCCCCCCCCCCACAACGATCGACACCCTGACCCTGACCCTGCAGGCTCCCAGTGGTATTTTGACTTATAGTATGCAGTATTTAGACATTAGTTGTTGTTTATGTTCAAGTGGTATCACATGTCTGAAACTTTAGAGGTATGTTCCCCATGAATCACTGATTACTTTAAGATCTGGTCGCATTGCCACATGGTCACTCCTTGGTAACGGTTGCTAGGCAACTACCCGATATTTAAAGTAAAATACAATTGTAGCTTTTACAGTCGTAATTCATCCCAAGGAAACGGCGTTTTTGGTGCTGTCAACTTGAGATATATCTGGCCAGAAGAGTGAACATAACTTGTATTTAAGGATAGCAACGGTTGTTAAGCAAATACCCCAAATGATCGAATGACACCATTACTATGTGTATCCAATAGTATTTTACCACAAATTTGACATTCCTTGGCATGCACATAGTGACGGTTATGCTCAAATGGTGCCACAGGTCTGAAACTGTATAGGTATGTTCCCATGGACCACTGAGTATTTTTAAGATTGGTATACTTTTCCACACGATCACTCCCTGGTAACGGTTTCTAGGCAACTACCAGCAATTGAAAGTAATATGCAATTATAGCTTATAGCATCGTAATTCGGCGATAAGAAAGTACGTTTTCTATGCTGTCAATACCCTATTGTGAAATTTGAGATATATCTGGTCAGAAGAGTGAACCTAACTTGTATTTAATGGTATCGATGGTTGCTAAGCATATACCAAACTGAAAGTGATCGAATAGCACCATTTCCCTGTGCACTCAATGGCATTATGTTCCATTTTAGACATATCCAAGGGGCATGGTGATGGTCATGTTAACATAATTGCTCAATAATACAAGATTTGACACGGGTTTGTAATGCGCACGCGTAAGCAGATGGGGCTAGGTGGTAGTGCCTTTCCACGTGACTACCCTGGTGCAATGTCTAAACGTGCAACTGTATAATGCAAATTGATATACTATGGGGGTCCTTGATGTGATTGTATCATTACGCAAGAACACATACAGCTATCATTGTTTCATTTGCGCTTGCAAATAAGTGACTGTGCCTTCCTCACATATGCAGAACACTCATTGTGTATACAAGAATAATTTTAACCCAGCAGAGTGATTTAAATGGTGTCATTCTACAATCCTGCGAACCGCGCAGCAATGAAGAGCGTTACGCAGTCGCTTCAAATAATGTACGTTTGTCGAATTCTTCGCTTTGCGCATTCGCACGTTTTCCTACCCCAACTAGTTGGCAATAAACCCATACACATGCATCCATGGTACTTTTGAAGTTCCTGTGGATCATTTAAATATATATAAGTGGATATACCAATGGTTATAACATATATAAAGATGCTACACATGTTTATGACGTGAGTGAATGCTTCTGGTCGCAAAAGCGGCCAGTCGGGTATATGAACGTTTTCTGGCTGGCCGCTTTTGCGGCCAGTCGGGTTCAAAGGGATAAAACACACTATACATATAATGTCTGAAATTTACTCTAAGCTATTTAACGCCATTTTAGACACAGTTTGCTTCCCATCTAGATGGACCGAAGGTATGATTCAGCCAATTTATAAACGAAAGGGCGACAGGAATAACCGCGATTCATACAGAGGGATAACACTTCTCAGTGCACTTGGCAAACTATTTACATCCGTCCTGAATAATCGACTCACAAAATTTTGTGAGGCTGAGGGCATATTAACCCAGTTTCAGGCAGGATTCCGTAAAAGTCACTCAACTACCGACAATATATTCATTGTGAAAAGTCATATTGACTTTTATCTTGTAAGAGGAAAACAAATATACTGATGTTTTGTCGATTTTAAGAAGACATTCGACACAGTATGGAGGGAGGGACTTTTGATCAAACTTATGACATCCAGTATAAATGGAAAGAATTATTCGTAGCATGTACGGAAACATAAAATCATGTGTAGTTCAGAATACCAAGCGGTCAGAATTTGTTACTTGCAGAGCGGGTGTTAGACAGGGGGGGGGGGGATATACTATCTCCGTTATTGTTCTCGTTGTTCATAAACGACCTCGAACTATTTCTCAAAGATTGTGCTATCGACGGTTTGAAATTCCAAGGCGATCAATTCACACAAAAACTAGGAGTATATATTAGAATCATGTGTTTGTTGTATGCGGATGATACCGTTTTGTTTGCCGACAACCAGGCCGCCAGTATGCAAAGGGCCCTTGGCGCGTTTGTTGACTATACATCGTCGTGGAAACTAAACGTAAATACTTCAAAAACAAAAGCAATTCTCTTCTGCAACCGAAAACCGACGATTTGTATCTAGGTGGCAATAAAATAAAATATGTTGACACTATGAATTATCTCGGAATCGAGCTCTTTTACACAGGCAGATTTTGCAAAGCAGCCAAAGCCATATCGGTGATTGGGAATAAGGCGATGCATGGGTTATATCAACAACCTAAATTTGACCAACGACCTACTAATAACGCTTTTCGACAAAACTATAGAACCAATTCTTCCATATGGAAGTGAAATATACGGTATAGAAAACACATCAGAAATAGACAAAGTAATCCTGAGATTTTATAAACATATTCTTAAAATGAAAATCAGCTCATGGTGTACGGAGAAGTTGGCAGATATCCAGTCAGTATCATATGTCAGATGAGAATTATTCAATATTGGAACCGCATACTAAATGGCAAGTGTTCTCCTCTAGCGCGGGATCTTTATTTACTTTTCGTCAGATTGGTGGAGCTGGGTAGGACGAACAAGGTGAACACGTGGATTCAATCAGTTAAAGGCATATTGGATTCCGTCGGCATGAGTTATATATGGAGATGTCAGAAAATTTCATCCGAAGGAATAATGGCCATCGAAAGCACACTCAAAGATCATTTTATTCAGACTTTGTGGTGGGACATGTACAACTCTATGGGGCGCCATCCCTACAAATATTCGTTTTCGGATATATCTCCTTGGATCCAAGCAGATATCTGCTCGCAGTATGGAGATATCTCCTCGGTTTCAAGGAGATATCTGCTTGGAATATGGAGATATCTCCTTGGAGATATTTTCAAGCAGATATCTCATTGAAACCGAGGAGATATCTCTATAATGCGAGCAGATATCTGCTTGGATCCAAGGATATATCTCCTTGGATCCAAGCAGATATCTGCTCGCATTTTGGAGATATATCCTTGAAATATGTTCAAGGAGATATCTCCTTGGATCCAAGCAGATATCTGCTCGGATTATGGAGATATCTGCTTGAAAAATATTTCAAGGAGATATCTCCATATTCCGAGCAGATATCTGCTTGGATGTATTTCGAAAAAATGGAAAAAACGTATATGTACTGTGGAGAAATCATTAATATTTCATGGCCGCGGTTTTCCAAGGAGATATCACCATTTTCCAAGCAGATATCTGCTTGGAATATTTTCAAGGAGATATCTGCTTGGAATATGGAGATATCTCCTTGGATCCAAGGATATATCTCGTTGAAAACTATTTCAAGGAGATGTCTCCATAATCCGAGCAGATATCTACTTGGATTATGGAGATATCTCCTCGGTTTCAAGGAGATATCTCGTTGGAAATATTTCAAGCAGATATATCGTAGTTGCGAGGAGATATCTCCTAGGATCCAAGGAGATATCTCCATAATTCAAGCAGATATATCCTTGGATCCAAGGAGATATCTCCATAATGGACCATATCCCAAGCAGATATCTGCTAGGAATTGCAATTCCAAGGATATATCTCCTCGAAACCGAGGAGATATCTCCGAATTACGAGGAGATATCTCAGAAAACGAATATTTGCAGGGATGGCGCCCCATACAACTCCTCTCGTGGTAAATTATACATGAACTTTAAACGGACAATGAATCATATTTGCAAAATCTACCGCGTACCTAGCCCAAGAACTATTACGACTAAGAACATGTAATCACAAACTGCGGTGTGAGTCTGGAAGGTGGAGTAAAAATAAAGGAAAATCCCGACCCAGTCAAAAATGCAGGACCCACATAGAAGATGAGTACCACGTTGTGATGATTTGTCCAAAATACTTGGATCTAAGAATAAAATATATTCCGGCTAACTTTTGGCAAGAGCCATCTAGAGCACGATTTTATATTTTACTCGGTAGCCAAAACACAGCAATTCAGAAAAGTTTAGCGATATTTGTTAAGGCGTGTATGAAGATTCACGAAAAAACAAGAGATGACTCAACATGAGTCGATTAACCACATGTACACATGCTGGCATTACACATGTGTAATGTCAGCATGTGTACCTAATCTACAAAATGAGAAAACAAATTACGACGATATTGATGAGGACGCCATAGGCGTTACCATGACGTTAATAACTACGATGACAAGATGACGATGGTTAGGTCGACGGCGCTAATGGCGACGATAATGATGATGACTGCATTGTACGATGGATATGATGGCGATAATGACGACAACGATGACGTCATTTATGATGATGATTATGACGAAAATAATGACGATGTTGGTTATGATGAGGATAAAGATGACAGCGACGACAATGATGACGATTGACGACGACGATAACAACGGCGACGAAGTTGATGATGGATAATGATGACGATGGATGAGGACGAAGATGTATAAAGACAAAAATGTTGACGATGGTGACGATACGGATGATGACGATGAAGATGACGATTGTATTGATGATGACGATGATGATGAAGCTGGTGATGAAGATGGTGTGATGCTGACGGTGTTGGCGATGGTAATGATGATGACGACGACGATTATGATAATGATGCTGATGAGTCCAGGAATAACACGCATGCTTGAATAATATATGGGCACATGCACCATTAGCAGTTGGAGAGGTGAATATTATAAGCCTTTTCTAAATTTAAATCGCTATGCCTAATGCATATAGTATAGCATCGCCCAGCTAGAGGTATTTCAAATTTAACATACACGTGGGTGGCAGATAGCAGTGGGAATTCATTGGCACTGTTTTGTTTTAGCATTCATGATATTCCATGTGATTACCATTCCACTAGTTTTGGGTTAATATGTATTAACTATGCTAAATAGAAATTTGCTGGAAATACCAGGCGGGTATAATTTTACTTCATTTTTATTCTGGTTTATTTAACAATTTGGGGTGGCGGTTCCAAAAGTTGACCCCTGATAAAAATAAATATTTGCACGGATGTGATGCGGAAAAATGTTTGTTCGGCTTATCTGCCTTTGATTGCAAGACAAATACTTAATGGGTTTGAATCTGATTTAAACACCAAAATTGCGCTGAAAGCATGTCTTTCGTTATCACGACGACCACACAAAAGGACGAGAATAAGCATCATGTCATATCTTAAGAACACTCTTTAATATTTACCGTTAATGGTGTACGATGTCATAAACGCTCCTTATCAATTTTTATCAAAAGAATGGGCTCAGAAGATTTAATTTTTACCTCATTCGGAAGTAGGTATCGTTAATCATATGTGATTGATCTGTGTGACAGACTGGCTCGTGGGTTTAACTTATCCTTCATCTAATTCACTTCCGCTCCGCCATGTTGTCAGTTGCAATTATCTACAAAGAGAAGAGAATCGTTTACCTTCTTTCTAATCGATAGTCGTCGAAATATATTATAACCCAGCCTGATACATTTTACATTGATTATGCATAATATTAAGCTACTCCTGATCTTCTGTGTTCAGATAAAACCTAGCTCTTTATCCCTATTGTAACTTTCCGGCTCGACAAATGCACGAAATACTTACAACTTTGTACTCTGTAAGTATCGGAAAACCGTCATGAAATTTATTTACGTATTCTATATCATGGCTAGGAACCTACGTTATCTAACCCAATGTTGTTCTGATTTTAAATATGTTTAAAACATATAAAAGTTTGTCTGATGGAATAAACTACCACATGAGCTGTGGAAATTTACAATGCTCATTCAAAAAATCAATAATCGTAACAAACTCATATGGTACACGGGAAATTAAATAGGTATCTATTGTGCCCCGATTTGAAATCGAATACACCTCAACCATTTAATAGATGTTCGTGAAATCCCTTTTACTCAATTCAATTTCAATTCAGTTTATTCTGGTCGTCAATAATAGACATTACAGATGTGTCTACGTAAATAAAATATATGGTCACTACAGGTATATATGTATGACATAACAATATATAGGAATGGGGTGGTCGATATTCGTTTATAGTTACACTGTTTCAGTTCGACAGGCTGGTGGTAGTAAGCCCGCTCAGGGGTAATAAATATTTGAATGACCTTCCTAATAAATACTGACATGTGTTTAACAGTCTTGTGATTTCGGGAGTCAAATAGAGCGGCTGGTTTATATGTGTTGGGTCTCTGTTAGTAGAAGGGTTTCAGATATTTTGTTCTAAGTTCAGATATTTTGTTCTAAGTTTCAGATATTTTGTTCTAAGTTCGCTAAGTTCCCTAAATTTCAGTACGCCGATTTCAAGATTACAGAGAGTGCAGATTCTCTCGGAATAATCCCTATTTTCCAATTACCGCGTATGCTATAGAGAGTTAAAATATAGTAAACTGCTCTGTTATCATCGAGGGATGGGTAATTCTCTCGTTAAAAAAATTCGGCTTTATAAATTTATTATTATTTATTATTTCAGCGAGTCTCTGGCATTAATCATATTGACTAAGTTACTCGAAGATAACTCTAATTGCAACACTCAATGCTGTTTAATACTCATTGATAAATGTTCAAGTTCCATTACATCGTAATTCTGCTTGATCTATAATTGAACGAATGTGATGGGAGGGTACAATGACATATATATCAGAAGTTCACCCCACACCAAACGCTACAGTATTTGACTAATACGTTCTTATTTCATTGATACAACAGACATATCGGAAATGGACCAGTTAAATAGACCCACGCCACAAAATATTACCCGGCTTTCAACTCGGTGTCTGGTTCTGGATATATCATCTGGCTGTGTATTGGAATTATTTGCACCAAATTTCCAACAACTAATTCTCTACCTTATTCATTATAGTTAGTCATTCTAGGGACACAGTTTTGACTAACCTAAGTTTGTCATATTGACTAACTGTTTTCCTCAATGTAGAGACACCGAACAGTTCAATACTAACGCTCTTTAAAAACACTTCTTCGAATATTTCCGTTATTTCGTCAACAACTCTTCTTCAAATATCTCCGTTATTTCATCAAAAACACTTCTTCTCATACAAATAACCGTTATTTAGCAAATTAATATTATTTATAGAGTTATTGCCCTTCATATTAAATATGAAGCTAACATGCAGGATTACCAAAACATGTCTTCATTTAATGGACAATCCCAAGCTCGCGTGCCACGCGTGGTTGGATTGTCCATTTATTAATGACCATTTTAGGTACCGATTGTCCATTTATAAGTGGACAATCCTTGAACAATTGCCTGAGGGGAGAAAACCAGTACGCTAATCGGAAAAGTTGACTGTTGTATTTATTATATTTTCTATACCAGTTTGTTATGACCCAGACCACAATGCAACACACGGTTAGACCTAATACGTTCTTAAAGCTACACTACCAGCCAGTTCTGTTAAAATAACGCGCAAGAATACTGAATGACGCCATGACACAGTGCTGAGATTATATATTAGGATAACATCTTGTGAGTATGATAACATCTTGTGAGTAGGATAACATCTTGTGAGTAGGATAACATCTTGTGAGTAGGATAACATCTGGATAACATCTTGTGAGTAGGATAACATCTTGTGAGTAGGATAACATCTTGCGAGCAGGACAACTCGTTCGGTCTTCTGGGAGTGGGGATGTTATTTATATTTTGACGTAAAAGTTGGTGAAAATATAACAAAGAGTTTTGTCTACATTAAAATTCTTATCAGCGGTAATCGACTTCCGAATATATTGTTACAGCCTATAAATGGCTCTACTTCTTGACAGAGTTCCTCGAATTATGTATTGCGCATTCGTAAGTCATCTGTCCAAAGATCGAATTGATCTATCATTATTCTGCAATAGTTTCTTCGCCGCGCCACTATGACAAACAAACGGTGTAGCCTTTCTACAAAATGTCTCCTATATTTCAATATGCATGTAAACGCAGACAATTTTACCTGAATGATCCCAAATAAATCCGAGGCAAAAATGGTCCCGGACAAAAAAAGGTCCCCGACTATTTCTCGCCATGTGAATGAGGCATTGTGATTAATATAAACTCATTTATCCGCGAACGTGAGAAATTATGATGAACTCGAAATCGTAGAATGATAGGAACGGATATCCATTAATGATAAAGTTTTTGTCGAAAAAAAAAAACATTTAAAAAACGTGTCCATATCTGGTATCCAATTAATTGTATGGAACTAATTCGTAGCAATTCGCGAAGTTACAAATTGAGCACTGTACACATGGTATTGGATGGACTGAACGTTTTCACACAGTGTCTAAACACACGTTCACATAGCTGTATTAGTGGACCAACCTACGTCCGGACGGAGTGTAATCAGCGACCGCGAGTTTTCCATTACATGTTTTGTTTCCATTAAGCCTTTGTTTCCATTATGCCTTGTATGTGGAACTTATTTTCATTTTTATTTTAAAACCGACTTGAAAAGCATCGGCTGGTTCACGTTGAAAACATGACTTACCCCAGTTGGATTAAAGCATTGTATTTCTCTTGTATATAGCTGTAGACTGGTAAATAGCCTATCGTGGCCGCCAGGGAAGCGCTTAAATCTGCGGTGCCGGCGGAATATCGATCAGATATAGAGGAGTGTTATTATGTGCTAATATTTTTCTATATGCCCCTGCGTAAATCTATGCATATTACATACATTCTTGTGGCTGGTTCATATTAGTTTTCTCCGCAGTCCGGGTCGTTATTACATGCCATCACCGGTGTCCCAGATACTGAAAATTGAGCGATTTATTTCTTGTTACATGTCCTCTGTACGTTGGGTTCTCCTAAATGTTCACCGAAAGAAGGAAAGACGCGCATGAGGGTATTGATTTCATGTATATAATATTGTCTGGCAAAGAACTTGATTTTGAACTTATATGTTCAATCCGACCATATACCAACTTCTCATATAGAATACATTGGCGGAGCTATCTCAGCTGGCCCCTGACAAGTTCGATATATAATGAGAAACAGTGTTGTCCTCTCTAATCGGACTGACATACAATATATTTATAGATGATGGCTAACGTTTTCAGGGCCGGTAAAGAGTTAACGAAGTTGTACAGTTTGTTTTGGTCATTTAAACTTGGTCACTACTACGCTATCTGAACGATGTTCATGACAATCGTAACGATAAGCTGTTGTGAGCTTATTCACACGACCGATTTTGCATTGGTTTAACACACTTGACATGGCGGTCAAGCTTCACTCTACTCTTGAAGTTCCGCGTTGTATCACCCATGCCAACCAATGATCGGGAGATGCTTATAATAATTGTAACACTGCAATATTCGTCATTTCATAATGTCTTCTTATTGGTTATTTTAACTGATCGTCTGCCAACGATATTGATCTCTACACTTCAGGTTTGTCCAGTTTACATATAACAACACGCATCGGTTGTAGTTATTCCATAAATAATGTATGTTCGGTCGAGCTGCAAGCGAGCTAGAACATATAAGGCATGTTCTGACGTGTCATAGTCTAGTTAATGCATGTCAATACACATATGACTGACTGTTTAGGTCATGTCAAATAATAATTACCTTGTTCATCACAATCCGTTCTGATTCTTCCCTTTATTTTGAAGGTTCGATTTCACAAAGACCCAATATTCCGAAGGGCAAAATCAGACGGTCTTATATTGGGAAGAATAGATCCCACTTCTGGGGAAACGTGGCTATCGTAAATAGAGCAAGCGTCCCAGTATTGGTATACATCGTGTTTGTCGTTGTTTGTTTGCATTTCAAACTAATCATTAAGCCTCATTAATTGTAACATTTTGTATGAAAAATGAATATAATATAACATAATCTGATATTCATGGTTCTCTATAATGTTATCTATATTATTTTTAATTTGGACTGGCTAAAACTGCTCTGACGGCAGGTTGTCCATTCATCATTAGCAGAATACAAGCTTCCGGTGAGCAAGGCATGGCAATTGCCTTGTTTGTGGGCCCAAAGCTGTGGCATCCCCAATTGCTCATTTTGATGTGGGCACCATAAAACCATGCCAAAGTCCACTATATATACTAATATTTACATGTATTACAGGCAGTATGAGCATCATATTATTAATTTATAACACCCAGACCATATCAGTTTAACTTTTAGACTGTATGATCCCCTGAATCCCATATATTAACTCTTTGCTTGGGATGTCACACACGTAACGTTACGTGTGTGACCAAATAGACATCCATGAATTAACAACAAGATATTAAAGAACACTAAACATTCTTGATAAAAAGTTTCGCTTTGTCATACAGTCAGAGAATATTCATACTTAAAGTCTGAGACAATACACTCCATTTATTACAAAAACTTCATTGTTAAAGGTGTTACGTGTGTGACCAGCAACTGAAGGTGATAATGGACCATATTTTACTAATTAATTTACTTATATCTCAAATGAAACTATATTTTTTCAAATTAACATAGTATTTACCACAAAGTTTTGAATAGCCAATGATTTAGTTGTCAACATATCAATTTCATGAGCAATGACTAGGATACCATTCTTTGGCTCATAATAAACAGAACTCTAACCCCAAATTGTAGTCATTGTAATATTTAATTGACTGATCAGTCCATAATGGTTATATAATGTCCATAATCTGGGTAATATGTACGTTTTAAACAAATACATATAAAAAATACCATGTGAGTTTGAAAATTTCCAATTTTTGCACTTTTTTGGCCCTAGCATGGTAGAATCGCCCAAATGCCCTATTTGTGCTTAAGCACAATATGTGGTATTTGCGCTTAAGCAATTGATTGCGCTTAAGCGCAAATAATTTTGCTTTCGAGGGCCATTCTCAGGTAACCCGGACCAAAGCAACAAAAACAAATCGAAAAATTAATTTTCGTAAACAGTTGTCAACATTATTTATTTGTGAAGTTGGGTATCCATTGTACATTTAACAGAAGTGGTTAACATATGGATGATATATTCCTATAAAATATGACTCCATGAAGATGGTACCCGCATTTTCAGTGTGCGACAGATACGTTACCACAGCATCATTCTAGATAACATCGGTTTTTCTATCTAAGAGGATTTCTGCTATGCACAATAAGATGTAATGCTCATATCAGTCCACAAGTTGCATATATTGACTGAAAAATCATATCTGGTATGGAATACTTTTTATTTATGGACCATATATACACGAATTCTACGCGAATCGTGACTTATTTTCAACCATTTCAGGAAAACATAACACACAGTTCGTGTGTCCTACATTATTATGAGCGTCGTGGACAAATGTTTCAATGTACATGTGATTCCACACACTGGGGTTTACAAGGAACCAAAATTATCTGAAATAGCTTTATTTTTTCCCAAGATATGCGTTGGTACATCCGCCAAGTTTTAGGTAACGTATCTGTCGATATATAACAGAAAATTATATTTTCTCAGTTTCAATACTGGCATTGTACTACATGAATATGCCACAGTATGTTTGCTTCCTTTGGTACATATTTGTAACAAAATAGCTTGTATTGGATGCAAAAGCAAACAGATAGATCAATATATTATATACATGCATGCACTCCATATTTAAATCTTCACTGATATATTGAATATTGAATAGTTTGTAAAAAGTCTGATTATCGGCTTAATAGTAGGTATCCAAATAGTTATAGGCCTGTATTGAACAACATAATAAATATTTCTAAATACCGGTATTTAAAAAGGTCCGTCCGCGGGACACCCACCTAATGGAGTAGATTAGTAAAAGAATTGTTCACTTCGTGACTAAAGCGTGAAATTTTGACATACCAATTGATATTAGATATGGAGCCACGCTGAAATTTCACTTTAACCCCTCTTTTAAAGTTAAAGAGCGTTTCGTGGTTATATAATTTAATAAATGTCACAATTAATCTTACCATGGAATCTGCGCTTGAAATTAGGCATATACAGTAAGAATGACTCAGCACAATATAATGGCACATTTTTAGGGCGAAATTGGAACTCCCCGTTCAAGATGACTGTCAAAATGGCAGCCGTAAGTGGAACATTTGACGTTTTTTCACTGATATCTTTCAGACCAGTTTCTTCTGAATTGAACTGGTTCGGAAATGTGACTTTATTTTCTATTGTTCATGTTAATTGGTCACTGGAGCAATGAAATATGACATTCGTTGGATCCCAGCCCCTTCCGATCCCTCAATAATTTGATTTTACAGAACGCGGTATGAAATTTCACCAAAAATCGCCATTGGGATTCTAGTCATATTTCAACAAGAAATGAGCAGAACTGTGCAAAATAAGTGAGGCTTACCATTACTTATGAAAATTTCAACTCAATGGAACCAAAATTGTCACTTTGGCTAACAATTGCTGTCAAATGACGGCCAAAATATGGAAAATGGTAAATATTGTCCCGTCGTGCCACGCAATCGCTTGAATGTTGTGGATGATGAATAAAATAGGCTGTTCTGTCATATATACATTGAATACTAACATTTATGATGCATCTTGGATAAGTATTACTATTACATTACCAAAATTATTGAAATTTTCTCTCGAAATCGGGAAAACAAAAACTTTTCAGGTTTGCACCATTTTTTCAAGTAAAATGGAACTATCTTTTGTGTTTATTGTTTTGATCCGTCTTAAATGCGTAACACTGAAGTGTTTTTAGAAAAATATACTCAAGCTGGCTTTCAAAATGTCCACGAAATTTGGTAGAAAATTTGATATTTTCAAATGAGCAGAACTCTGAAACTGAACTGGCATAATTATGTGGCTACTCTGGCCCAATAACACGTGCAACCATTATAGGTAAGTGGATGTCAGACCAGGTAACACGTCTATCAGGATAGGTGTCTCAATACCTATTACTCTAGAATGACAGAGAAATAGCCAACTTAAAACACTGACGGGTGGACCAGATGACTTTTTAGAAAGTCAAACAAAGAGATGAGTAAAAAACTGCTTAATAACATCAAATTCTGAGTCCTTGGCATCAAGATTGATTTACTAATGTCAGGAAAACAGATTCCTCCATTGTGCATATAAAAGGCCACCAAGATGAAGAACTCTCTGAAATTACATCCCAACCGATTAACATATGCTTATTATTATGGAAAGTGATAGTCACCAAAGATCCAACTGCACTACTCTCCCCTGACCATACAATCATGTTATATATACATAAACACCACACAAATGACCATGCAGCCACTCGCTTTATACACACACACCTCACCCACGACCATGCAAGGACACTTGGGTTTACCCGTAAACCACACACATGACTATACAGCCATGAGTCAACCATTCAGGTACACCAGATATACTCCTACACTTCACTCATGACTATACAGTCGTTCAATCGTGATCATACAATCACTTGTATACATATTCGCCTCGTCATTGGCTATACAATAACTCCCTGTATATATATTTGCCACATTTATGGCCATATATCCACTCAAGATATACATATACACTGCAACCATAACCATAGAGTAACTCCCGGTATGCATATACACATCGCCAATGGTCATACAGCCCTTGTATATATACAAATGTCCCGCACACTCCAGGCTTGAATATACTCCTCACTCAAGACAATTCAGCACTCGTAGCATACCCATACACAACATTTGTGGTCATACAATCACTCCTTGTTTACCAACTTCACCTCACCATTTGGCCATACGATAACTCCCTGTGTACATATTGACCACACCCATATAGCCAATAAATATATACAATGTACACACACACCCCACCAATGCCTATCATAGAATCACCCCAGGTATACATCGACACCTCACCATTGACCCTACATACCTTCTAGATATAGCAATACCGCGCATAGTACCTCACCATTGGCCATACAGTCACTCCTGTATACATTTTATTCGCACCCATGACCATATACCCACTCAAGATATACATATATACACCCCACTCATGACCATAAGGTCAATCCATGTATACATATACACCTCACCAATGAATATACCAATATCACGCACGACAATTCGTACACTCCAGATTTACATATATACATCGCCCATGACAATTCATCCACTCGATGTATACTCAATCACCCCATTCGTGATCATACAGCTATTCTCTGTATACATATACATCCACCAATGATAATACAGCCACGACAGAGATGATTATACATCACATATACAACCATGACCACAAGGACACTCCATGTATACTCCAGGTATGCATATATACTTCAACAATCATTACCGTACTGTCATGCCATGTACACCTATACACATTGCACATAAGCATATATAAAATCACTGCCTATTTATTCATACACCTACAGTCCCACACGTGATCATACAGCCATCATATGTATAAATATACACCCTTCCTTGACAATAGTCACTCATGTATATCCCATGTATATCCCACACATGACCATACAGTCACTCTATATATATACATAAACAACACACAGATGAACATACTGCTACTATCAGTATACACATAAACCACTTCAATAACCATACAAATTATCCTTGTATAGCTATTCACCTCACACATGACCATACAGTCACCCCTTGTATACCTATATAGTAGCAAAATTCCATATTACAGTGCATCATTTAAAATGAATTTGTCATGCCCCAGAAGGTACAGGGACAACGAGAATGAAACATGTAGTAGTCAGTAGATTAAGAAACATGGTTAATCACTAAGTGTTACAATTTTTTTGCTAACTCTTTGGAACAGAGAATACTGCTCTGGATATATGTAAAAAATACTTTTTTTATCAAATGTGGTTGCCATTTTGGAAGCCATCTTGAGTAATTTTGTATAAAAACACATTAGTGTGACGCATTTATTAAGACATATCAATAGCAATAAACATCTTTTATACCAAAGATAGTTTCATTTACTTGAATAAATGTCCAAACCAGAATAGTAATTTTTTGCCGATATTGATTTGTGTCAAACTTGTGATAAAAAATCCAATAATTCTCGTAATGTCAGTGGTTACATTAGTAGCACTTAACCAATGTGCATCAGAAATGTCAACATAAGACAGCATAGCCAATTGTATTCGCCAATCACAACTTGTAAGCGATTACATGGCATGATGGTGAAATATTTACCATTTTCCAGGTTTTGGCTGCCATTTTGGCAGCCATTTTCAGACAAAGTGACAATTTTTGTTCCATTGAGTTCAAATATTCATAAGTAATTGTATGCCTCGCTTAGTTCGCACAGTTCTGTCAATTTCTTGTTAAAATATGACTAGAATCCTAACGGTGATTTTTCGTGAAATTTCATACCGAGTTCTCTGTAATCGAATTATTGGGGGATTGGAAGGGACTAGGATCACACGAATGGTATAATTCATTGCTCTAATGATAACTTAACACACACAATACCAAATAAAGTCACATTTCCGAACCAGTTCCATAAAGCAAAACCTGATCTAGAAGATATTTAGTGAAAAAACGTCAAATTTACTCTTTCAGCTGCCATTTTGATGGCCATCTTGGACGGGGAGTTCCAATTTTACCCTAAAAATGTGGCATTATATCTGTCAGAGTCATACTTACTGAATATGCCTAATTTTAAATCGCATATTTCATGGTAAGATTAATTGCGACATTTAATAAATTATATAATCACGAAACGCTCTTTAAATAAGGAAAACCCATTAAAAGGGGGGTTATAGTGAAATTTCAGCGTGGCCCCATATCTAATATAAATAAGTATGTGAATATATACATGTGTGCAAAGTTTCATGCTTTAGTCACAATTTGAACAATTGCCTTGAAAATTTGACTTAATCTACTCCACTAACTCTATTGGGCCTACGAACAAGTGTCTGCAAATTTTTGTCCGACCCCACCCCCGCCCACACCCCCCCCCCCCCTCAGGGCCTACGCAATTTTTAAAGACCACGTAGGCCTAATTGTATATTTATGTGGCATTATATACCCTAAGGACCTATAATAATAACAATACATATATAGAACATTTAACTGTGTCAATTAAAACAATCCTAACAGTCATATTGATGTTTTCTTCGGCTTACGAACACGATTGCATAATCGGTAACGTATCTGTCGCGGTAACGTATCTGTCGAATCGAAACGTTTTTAGCAGCTGTGGCTATTGGTGAATACTAAAAGCTTCCAAACTATATTGCTAAATGATCCCAGCCGAACCTGTTATATGATAGAAAATACCAATCGGCAAGGTTTAAGACGTTTATTGAGATATGGCACTAAATGTTGGTAACGTATCTGTCGAAAAGTAACGTACCACTCCGTGGGCCGAGGCTATGTATCGCTAGCATTTCTTGCACAAATTGTCGAGCAAGTTTTCGATATTACATACTCAAAGACATCCATGGGACGGATGTATGGACACAACTTGCAAACCTGATACACATTTTACTTATTGACAATGCGCAACTTTTGACTTGGTAACGTATCTGTCGCGACGATTTGCGACAACAACATATCGTGGTGTAAAATATACCGTTCCTGCTAAATTTATGCCACCAACTACGTTCTAACATTGTCACGACTACAGATACGTCGACAAACCCAATACAAGTCCAATGTAGCCATTTTTATGAGTTGTAGGATTAAATAAATTATTCCAACCGAGCTTGCGACAGGCTCTTTTGGTTGGATATGGGGTATATATCGCTACAGGGTGTCAAAATTATCATGGCGTTGTATCCACATTGTTTAAAATAAATCACAACTGGTTCGTTTCAACCAGAGAGGAACATTTTTGAACACGAAAATGGTAGTTTTTATGTTGAAAGTGGTGTGCGACAGGTAAAACCCGTATTGGTCCCTGTTATCTGAGAATGGCTCTTAAGCGCAATTCATTATTAAATGTGAATTTGGCCTCCCATATACACCTCACTACATGCAATTCCACGACAAAATCAACACTTGTTATTCCATCAGTCCATAATGGTTATATAATGTCCATAATCTGGGTAATCTGTACGTTTTAAACAAATACATATAAAAAATACCATGTGAGTTTGAAAATTTCCAATTTTGCACTTTTTTGGCCCTAGCATGGTAGAATCGCCCAAATGCCCTATTTGTGCTTAAGCACAATATGTGGTATTTGCGCTTAAGCGCAATTGATTGCGCTTAAGCGCAAATAATTTCGCTTAAGCGCAATTCATTATTAAATGTGAATTTGGCCTCCCATATACACCTCACTACATGCAATTCCACGACAAAATCAACACTTGTTACTTATATTCACACTCAACCTGAACTGACAAATTAATTTAGCGTCTATATTTGCAACAACGCTTTGGTATATTAGCGCATGAATTTTGTTATCTACAATAGCAAAGCAAGTGTGGGGTTGCGTGCGACGTCACAAGACGTCATTTCGACAAACGTCATAAGACATACTGTCTATACTTGAGTGCAAATACTTAGCCCAATCTGCCTGAAATTTGGTGAGTCATCTTTTACCACACATTATAGACCGTGGTCAAAATTTGGGCCAAATTGGACGCATGGTTGAAAATTTATAAACGCGCCAAAAGCGTGACCGAGTTATACACACACACAGACAGACATACAGACAGACAGACGACGGGTTATATATATATATATATATATATATATATATATAGACTAGGGGTTGCCCGTCACAAAATGACGGGTATATAAATGTTATTTGTTACTTTCTAGTGTCCACGGTCATGAAAAAATTCTCATTTCTATATTAGAATGCACATATTGGACGAAACAAAATCAGCATATTACTTTAAATATTACTATATACAACTCAATTCGGGAGCCTTTATTCAGCGATGAAGGGCGCTTGTGCCAAAATTTTTTCTTAAACGGACCCCCTTTGGAACCTGTATTCAGCATGCAGCCTATAAGGATCACAGGCCCCTTCACTGTGCGGCCCATTTGTAGGAACACTTTATTTCAATAAAACTGTATTTTCTACCGCCCCCTCTCCCCGACCCACATAGGGGAGACCCGGGCAAAGCGGATCGCCCGGACAAAGCCGATCACCTTTATTATTTCAATACTATCAAATAATTCCTTATCTATCCGTATTTTAGAATAAAGTAGTTTCGTGTTGGGTTAGTTTATACACATTTCCACAGAAAACAAGGTATACTAAAATTTTGTAGCTCAGTGGAACATTTTCGTCGACATTTTACGATTTTACCAAATTTATAATTTTAGTGCGTTTGCGCATATATATTGCGCAGGTCGGTGATCACATACCAATCTACCCGAATAAATGCTGTCGGTGTCTTAGGCAATACATGTGTGGAATAAGACAATATGTCAATTTGCTAAATTCGATAAGACACCCGCGTAATACCCAGGACTGTAAAAAGACGTGCTGTGGGCAAAGCGGATCGGGCAAAGCGGATCATTCATAACATGACTAACTTCCGATACACATGCGTAGATTAAGTGAATTTGGACAATTTTAATAAGATGGGTCAACAAAACTCGTGCATTGTCGGAGCATGTCCATAATTGAAAAATTTGAACGTTTAAAAAAACGCGATTTTAATTATTTCCAATAAATATGTGTAATTGTCATAAATATAACTGAAAAGTGTATGATTAGTTGAGTAGTATTGCATTTTCAGAAGGATTCGTTTGCTGATCCGCTAAAAATCACAATAGCAACCAAACCAATAGATGCAGCTGAATGCATCATGCATCAAATGTTATGCCATCATGATTAGAAACTGACAGTGCTAATCTTTCTAATTGCCGGTTGCATTTTGTACAAGAAAACCTTACGTGATCCGCTTTGCCCGGGTCTGCCCTATGCATGCGCATATGGAACGCAACGATCAAGATATTTTACTTTATTACTATATACTAACCGAAACAGGCTCCATTCGGGAGACTTTATTTAGCGGGAGGGGGCTGCGGCCCTTTTGTGTGCTTTGCGCACATTATACGATTTAAAACAGCGCGCGCTTCGCGCACATTTTGATCTTTTAAACATTCTTTTTTCAGATTTGCACCCAACTGCATGAAAGATTAAAAGAGCATTAATTAGCGTCGGCAGTATTGTTTACAATGTATTATTAGTCCTGGCCGGGAATGTGGTTTTTCCAACTGAGTTCCTGCGAATGTACTGAACGGTACCCACTGGCGTACACACACTCAATGTACTGAACGGTACCCACTGGCGTACACACACTCAATGTACTGAACGGTACCCACTGGCGTACACACACTCAATGTACTGAACGGTAGGCCTACCACTGGCGTACACACACTCAATGTACTGAACGGTAGGCCTACCACTGGCGTACACGCACTCAATGTACTGAACGGTAGGCCTACCACTGGCGTACACACACTCAATGTACTGAACGGTAGGCCTACCACTGGCGTACACACACTCAATGTACTGAACGGTACCCACTGGCGTACACACACTCAATGTACTGAACGGTAGGCCTACCACTGGCGTACACACACTCAATGTACTGAACGGTAGGCCTACCACTGGCGTACACACACTCAATGTACTGAACGGTAGGCCTATACCACTGGCGTACACACACTCAATGTACTGAACGGTAGGCCTGCCACTGGCGTACACACACTCAATGCACAACTTTCACACCAAACTGGCAAATAAAACTACCATATTAGCACCCATTCCCAACAATGGTAGAACGTTCGAGTCTCGACTCTACACCCCACTACATGCATGCACTTCCACGACAAAATCAACATTCGTTACTTATATTCACACTCAACCTAAACTGACAAATTAATTTAGCGCCTATTTCCAGCAACGTTTTGGTAGAGCGCATGGGAGTGTGGGTTTGCATGCGAAGTCACATGACGTCATTTCGACAAACGTCATAAGAAATAGTGTCTATACTTGAACTCGTGCAAATACTCCATTTGGGGAACATGTTAGATCTCAGTTTTGCTTTGACCAATCGGCGTGACATTTGGCAAGTCATCTTTTACGAAACAATATAGGTCATCGTACAAATTCGGGCCACATTGCACGCATGGTTGAAAAGTTATAAACGCACCAAAAGCGTGACCGAGTTATACATTTATATATATAGATTGGCCGAGGCTATTCTGTCGCAAATAGCGGCAGAATAGCCTAATTGCACGATATGACTATTATGCCGCTAGCGGCAGAATAAGATAATCCCCTTTAATTATTCTGCCGCTAGCGGTAGAATTGCCTGTTTGGCTAATCTGCCGCAAACAAAAATATGAGTGATACTGTAATATATATACCAACTCTTCTTTTATAAATCCGTGTGGACACATGGCGCTTGACGATCTGGATGGTTTAACTGTCCCGTTTCCAATATGCATAAAAAAAATCTCCTACTGACAACACCTTTACACAGACGACGCCATTTTTACCGACGTCGCGTGCTATGACATGATGGATAACTACAATTTGTGTGACGTCAGTTTGTCGGCAGAATAGCCAAATAGGCTATTCTGCCGCTAGCGGCAAAATAAGATTAAACTCTTAAATTAAAGCCTTTAAATAAAAATACCATATAGATTATCTAGCTTTGTTGTCGGAAACAGAGCAAGGTTTACAAAATTGTCTCAATGCGCTGTAAACATTTACTCAATATAATGATCGTGGTTATATAATGCAAGCAAATCAAAATGTATCGTTTTCAGATCGAAGAAAACCAAACGGGAGCGAAATTTCAAAACAATGGACAAGCGCTTGAATAAGTTTCAGAGTATCCCTACCCCGGAATAAACTTCACATCAACCGATAGAATGAAAAAGTCACATATAGCACAGAAATGGAAAAGCCACGAAAGCAATGTTCTTTTTAACGCAGTCTATTCCTTGTAAGGGGTAGGGTTCACTATTCCGAAGGTTCATTATTCCAAAGGTTCGCTATTCCGAAGGTTCATTGTTCCGAAGGTTCGCTATTCCGAAGGTTCATTATTCCGAAGGTTCCCTATTCCGAAGGTTCCTATTCCGAAGGTTCATAATTCCGAAGGTTCCCTATTCCGAAGGTTCCCTATTCCGAAGGTTCGCTATTCCGAAGGTTTTCTATTCTGGGCGTATTTAACCAGAAATGAATCAAAATGTTCACCCCCCCCCCCCCCACAAAAAACCACACGAGGAATGAAAAATACTATTATGCTAGTATTCACATAGAGTACATTTATACACCCCATTCTTATTCCCAAATTGTCCCAGATGTCGGTTATTAATAGCAAGAAGACAGTATCAGTTTATCGTTTATAATGGAAATTTGAAAACATGATGTCTGCATGACTGAAATAAACTACCTGTAAGAGATGCAGTCTGTCCGAACTGGCAATCTGTATTTGAAAGAAACATCAACATTAAAGGTCCACTTAATTTTCGAACCCCCAGATCACATAAATATAAGATATATGACATATTATATACCATTTGGAATAGGACGCTCTCTAGCATTGTATTATTAACTTATCCGGTGTAATAAACTGTGAACATGTTGTTTTTGTTGAGTTACCGACGTGTTTTTGTGCTTAAGTTTCTGGTTTTGTTGCGCAAAGTGTATTATTTTCAATGGAGGAGGAATAACTCTATATTTTAAAGATAGAGTTACTCCCCTTCAATTGAAAATACATTTTAGTTTGAATTATGCTGCATTCTGGGAGCCATAACGGGCGAAATCTTTTTATGATTTCAGGTGTTTTCTATTTTTCTATGGGCATCTTCTGAGACACAGACGTTTCAAACTATGATGAATTATAGTATTTTAACTAATTTTATGGCATAGATTGTTATTAAAACCGTATATCCGAGGCACTATACAAAATAATCAGTGAAGTCCTCGAAAATTAAGTGGGCCTTTAAAGTCAATACAAAGTCACAATTACAGTTAGGTTCATCTCATACCCGTCTATTCAGCGATATTCTGCTACGCAGTATGTTATGGCGCTCAGTATTCATTAAGCGTTATAGCCCCACTATTATAATCCGCCTTTAGCTGGCGTATTCTTGGCTCTAATAAGAGTATTGAGATATAACGTCATACGTAATGACATTAAATCGTACGGAAACATATAAATTGCATGTGTGGGCTGCGTGACGCGAATATGTATTGGGAAATAACGTCATACGCAATGACATTAAATCTCAATGAAACCCGCGAAAAAATGTTTTAAGTTATTTCCTTCACAAGAAGAGTCTTCGTGATAAAGAACCCTCTCAATACCTTAGAATATAGAATTAACCTTTAAAATAACAAAAACCTTCGGAATAGCGAACCTTCGGAATAGAGAACATTCGGAATAATGAACCTTCGGAATAATGAACCTTCGGAATAGTGAACCTTCGGAATAACGAACCTTCGGAATAGAGACATGTCCCCCTTCTAAGATGTGGCTTTCAATTCCAACTACATGTTAGGGTGGATACACACATGTATTTTACATGGCCACACCAATAATTGACAACATTAATCACCTGCGCGCGAGCGGTTCATTGCTAACAGGCAAAACAAGTGAGTTGTGATAAGCGAAGTCAAACTGTCTGCTATCAGGACATTTAAGGCCAGTCCAAAACATGTCTTCTCTCACGGATGCGGAAATTACAGTCTGGCATATGCAGGCTTGATATAGAACATTTGTACGTCGCTTGGCATCGAGTAATGGTTTTAATATTGGTTGACCGAATGTAAATATAGGCACGTATATAGGCATAATTACCTATTCGGTGCCCAACGTTTCATAGTGTATGTAACTCATCAACATGTCTTCTCTTACGGATGCGGAAATTAGTCTGGCATATGCAGGCTTGATATAGAACATTTTCGACCATGATGCTTGTTTGACGTGGGGTCTCGACATATTTAAATCGCCAAGGGACTTAGTTGAATGTATCGGTAGGAATAATCTGGACAAGAAGGTACAATATAATTAGTTTTCCTTAAATAGCTCAGAGTTAGCCACCCCGTCTGGTAGCTTTCGGGATCATATATACCCCCAAATTGGGGATCATATATAGCACCTGCGTCAGGGAAATCCTGATCCACCACTGCTATAAATATATATAGGACTGGTAATTATTTCGGCCAATTTGCCCGGTTACTTCATGGCTGCTTTTCATCTGACGTGTGTGTCGGAATAATGATGTGGAGGATTTATGTAAATGTTAGCCCAAACTACATTTCCAAGTAACGATGGTTTTGTTGTTTATTTTGAGGAATAATACCGCGTCAGATGAATTCAGCCCAAATATGTTAACAGTTGTCGTGTAAAGCATTCGGCAGTAGGTTAGCGTTATTTAGTATTTGTGGATGTCCTTTAACATGGGGAAAATAGACTACTGCGCTTGAACGAGCATGTGAATTTGTCGTTTTTAATGTATAGCAACTTTATAATCAATAACAGAGGCATTCTCTGTCAAATAAGGTCGCTCTATTTACGATACCAATTGGTGAAGTTTGTAAATTAAATTACGCGTAAACCAGCGTAAACGTATACCTTCTGCAAATAGAGAAGGTGCCGGAATCGGCGTACTCGCCCCAGGGCTAACTCGCCCCAATCGACGCGTGCCAATTCGAAATAAAAGGCCAACTCGGAATAAAAGATGTATACGGGGTGTTATATGGCGTTTGGTCCGTTGTTTCTCAATGAATATTATTGAAATTTGGTGTATATGTCCGGGCTGGGACATGGAATACAACAACGTTTGAATTGTTTTTAAATTTACAAATTTGTTGATTTTATTCATTTTTTTTTTCGTTCTGAAATACACTATAAAGTGTATATAATATAATAACGAACACAAGACATACATAATTTATAAACTGTTAACAAAAGATATCAAATTCAATACATGACAAAGATGACTCAGTGGAGTTTATAAAGTGAACATAAAAACATTGAGGTAAGAATCTATTTAAGGAATGCAACTTTATTTAATGATAATAAACACATAAATTAAAATAACAAACATGAGACATACATGATTTATAAACTGTTAACAAAAGATATCAAACTCAATACATGACAAAGATGACTCAGTGAAGTTTATAAAGTAAACATAAAAATATTAAGGTAAGAATCTTTTTAAGCATTACTAAACCGTTTAGCACAGTCCACTTCACTCATCCGATCATCACCAAACTTCATATTTATCTTGATATTGATCTATCAGATGAGAGCTATCAAATATTTTTTTAATTTTATAGGAAAAAATGGTCGCCAGCGGCCATATTGCATTTACGTTATATGTTATCGCGTCATGTCGATATCTAGTATTACTTAGAAATTTCACCTTTCCAGATTCATAATTGCTCCATTGACTGTAACAGATGGAATTATTCCCCTCTTCGGATAGAGTGTCACTGAAACTTTATTTTGTCAGACTGTCTGTATAGTCACTGATTATATATGGCAATAATCTGTAATAAGATGTAACACTATTTTATTTTATATTTACATGCAGTGCTGTTTTTATACAACAATTCTAATCCCCCCTAGATCATCATGTGATCGACCATACATCGCGTGAGGACCTGGTTGAATTAAGTGGGGTTTTATTGATAACTTCTGTCCTCAAGCTAGATTATACTTATGACATTTAATGGCATGTTTCTAACGTGGAGGGTTAGATATGCTTGAGACACCACCACTCTTCAATTCACACCAAGTTCTCAGCTGTCATATTCGGATATTAGAACCCATAGCCATGATATATGGTTTATTTTGTGTATACTAGTAATATTGTTATTTTCAGTACCTTTATATACCAGTACTGTGTATAACAATGCATATAAATTAATCCATGTATACATGTATATTGATTCAACGGATTCAGTGGTTTTGTCCACCAGTCTATCAAATTTTCGGGGAAAACATGGCCACAAGCAGTACACCCTGCTAAATTTCGAATTTGAATCAATTGGCGCACCATGCAGCCAGCTTTTATTGGAGAACTTTTTCTCATGTGGATAGTTTGGGTCACCGCTAGATGTGAGCCATGTTTTGTTCTCAAACTGTCCTTGTGAAGACATCACTGCCAGCGGTGATCTTGAATTTTACTATTTTTATGGCTAAATAATTTGGTTGATCCTACAGACGACACCCCTTGTCCGATCGTCACCAGATACCACAATGATCTTCTGGATAACCAGGGTGAGAGTAATCTAATTTTCCCGAATTTCGTTAAAAAACATTACCACAGGCAGCAATTTGGTATCTTACTGTTTGATCCTCTTTTGCATGACTGAATTGCTTAGCAACTGTACAGACATATCCCTCATCTGATAGTCGCCATACTTTATATTGATCTTCGGGCTGACAACTAGATGGGAGCTATCGAATGCTTTGAATTTTTTTGGAAAACATTGTCGCCAGCAGTCATCTTCTATTTTGGTTTTTATATACATGTATATCTCATCATTCGGATAGCCAGTATTACGTAGGTACTTCAACTTTCCGCATTCCTGTCATCATTTGAGATATAAAAATTTACCTGATACATGCACCCTTCAAAATTTGTTTCGTCGTATCTATTTTAATGACCCGTATGGTAATATTGATACAGATATATTTGTCAAACATTTCTTTGTACAATATACAGGTATTTAGTTTGTAACTAAATCTAGAAATATATAATAGTAGCTGGTGGACCCTACTTCGTCCGGGATGTTCCCCTCTGATTTTCGGAGAATTGCGCGATTTAACCTTGAATTGACCATTTTAAAGGTGAACGGGTCACGATTTGACCCGTCCAAAACACTCCCCGGACAAAAGTCACGACAAAAGTACACGTCGAAATCCGCCCGGCTTTACCCGATTTGACCTTGAATTGACAATTTTGAATGTCAAGATCAGGTCAGGGTCATGATTTGACCCACCGAAACACTCCTGGGACAAAAGTAACAGTAGGTATTATATTTCGTTGAAATACTTCCGTTTTACCAGATTTGACCTTGAATTGATCTTTTTGAATGTCAAAGTCAGGTCGGGATCAAGATTTGACCCGTCCAAAATACTCCCTGGAAATAATTTCCCCTAGGTATCAAATTTCGTCAAATCTGTCCGGCAGTTTTCCCGGCCATAGCTAACAGACAGACAGACAGACAAATGTCCAAAATATATATTAAACTAGCTGATGTACTCGACTTCGTTCGGGCTATTTAGGGATTTTTTTTGTGATCGCCTCCATCTGGACAGTACCCAGTATATACAGCGTCTGGCCAAACTATTGTTCAATTGGTCCAGAAACATGCCTATATCAGCACGTTCGAGAACATGGTCCCACGTGAAATTGGACCCGTCCATATTGCTCCCGGGATCGAAGTAGTCATACACACAAATTTTTAGTCGGATCGGTCAAGGTCCAGAAACATGCCTATGAGCGAGGTCAAGTTGACACGTTAAATACCAAATCCGAGTCGGATCAGTCGAGCAGTGTTAGAGTCTATAACACATACATACATGCATTCATGCATACACACATACATACAGACAGGTGTTCCAAAATGTATAATCGATAGCTACACCAATTCTATGGTAGATAGTTCACGGCCGACCTGATGCATGCATCTTAGTTTTCTTGTTTAAATATAACGTCCACCATATGGGTTATCCCACGAACAATTATTTTAAGTGCATGGCCTGGCGACTCGGTCCGAGACAGCAGCTTCTCTGCATTCCGACTTAATTGGAACTCGAACTCAGTGCGGTCATCACGTCGGCAATGATTGGGTTGTCAGTGGACACATATTATGTATGATCCATGTAAAACGCCAAATACACGATAAGTACAGAGATTACATGCATGTGTGTATCCACCCTTAGTTATTCGATAAACTGATCAAACCGATAATGCTATACTGGTGTGAGATCTGGGCAGGAAAAAAAAATAAAAATGCGTCAGTCTGACACAATACCATGCGAGCAAGATCATCTAAGATAAAGATTTTTCAAAACAATATTATGGGTTAATCAAACGACTACAAATCACGCGGTACGCGCACAATTTGGCAATATGACGCGATTATACAACAATTCAGGTATATGGCAAATGTTTCAAATTCTCCATATGGTCCTTGATACATGATGCATACATCGAATCACTCGAAAACTCGGCGATATCATTTGCAATGAAAATATGTGGAAACTATGATGTCGATATTTCAAATCGTGGGATAATTAAAGGAATACAAGAATAGCAGCTTGTGAGTAATTGAAAACGGAACATTTAAAATGATCTTACAATATTAACTCTTCCGAAAAGAAACCGACCGCTGACAATAATTAAGACAAGAACATACAGGTTGTTTAAAGCAAGGTACGAAATGGAGCCAAATATTTACGATACGCGGTCTAATAAAGCGAGAAATATATTTACGAGATTTCGAATCAGCAATAATAGATTGGACAGTGGGAGACATAAACATCCTCAACTACCAAACAACCCGTTAAAGAAAGATTGTGTAAATATAAACAAATTGAAACAGAATATCATTCTATTGTATAATGTACAGTCTAAAAATATTCGTGATACATATTTTAGGGACATAATATTAATATGTCAGAGTTCCCACATTATTTCACTGAGATATGACGAATTTATAGAAATTTAGATGTATTATGAAGAATGAACAAAAATCGACCGTTAATGTTATATGTGACATGATCCGGTCCTTCGTCGTTCGGGATGCCAATAAAAGCTAGTCAACTTATGATTTATGACACATGAATTCGATTTTCTTAACAAACAAAAAGAGGGGAAACGTTATAGGAAACCACATTGTACATGTATATGCAAATATGCTACTTTTATCATTTATAAAGTTAATTTGTTGTCAAATTCTATTCATCTTATTCGTGTTTGCACATTTGGATGTATTTTGTATTAAATATTATCGTATATTTGTCTGTGAATGTTATTCCTAGTTGTGGGATACGGTATTTGTCTGTGAATGTTATTCCTAGTTGTGGGATACGGTATTTCAAGGACTATCTCAAGAATATGGTTATCTAGTTAGTGTGTAATATGCATGAATGAATTTGGGTGGCTTGTAGCATTGTCGATCGTTGGATGGAACTAAATTGTCAGGGGAATATTTTACATGGTACATTGAGTTATCCTTCAGGATTCCGTGTATTTCCATGTATTTAAAGGGAGACTGCACGCCAATTTAAATAAATTCCCGACGATCTAATATCGATAATACATATAAACGTAATAAATTTGAGTCGAATAAACTAAGATAAGAATTTCCACGTTCAAGACGAAAAAAATTAATTTATGGATAGTGGATTGGACAACGCCTGACACACAACATGCACAAAATTATGTTAATACGGGGCAGGGATCAAGCCACTCACTGGCCATACAACACAATTAAATATTATCTGGGACAATTATGAATATAATATAACATTTATTTGGAACATGTGCCTAAAACATTGTACAAAGATATCTCGATGACGAGCGTTCTATTTTTGCATTCCGGCTTATTTTCCATCAGCAACATTACTTCTTACTCAGCAGACAGTCAAACCAAAAACAACGTTTGAGTACAGTACCTCTTTAACCCGTTCGTGACAATAACGGCCGTAGACGAAGGGTGTCACGCGCGTCGCGCTGAAAAACGCCAAATAAGAATTTCCTTCGTGAAATTTCGCATCATCAATCATCAATATAACATCTAATTTCCTCAATATAACATCTGATTTCCTCAATATAACATCTGATTTCCTCAATATAACATCTCGTTTCCTCAATATAGTATCTCATTCCTCAATATAACATCTCATTTCATCAATATAACATCTAATTTCCTCAATATAACATCTCATTTCTCTATATAACATCTCATTTCTTAAGGAATAATCTCGGTTTCCTAATGTAATTACACAGTCTAAAGGCATATGCCGAATCACAAACCTATAAATCGCGAAGCGATTTATAAGAGTTTGTGATTCGGCATATGCCTTTAGACTGTGTAATTACATTAGGAAACCGAGATTATTCCTTATAATTATGCCATCGATTGTTAAATATTGATTTTAAAGACATATTCGCCCTTAAAATACGATTGAAACAAGGAACTATATCGATCGATCTGCAGATCGAGTGGGTTTTTCCCGAACGTATGTCAAGGACGAAACAAAACATTAATAAACTTTTGATCAAAATTAAACATTATTAATTAGCAGAATTTTGGAAGAGGAAAATATACAGTTAGTCTCCATGTCAACTGGGAATCATGAACATGCGATAATCAAAAAGTTTAGTGAGCATTTTCTTACAGGAATCCTCCTATCTATCGGCAGTGAGCCAAATACTTTTCAATTTTCGATTTTCCGCACAGTCATTTTGTGTCATTGTGATTTTACCGAGAAACAAGTTTTCAGAAGAATTAAGGGCTTTGTGGACCCAATTTTTCCAAAATTTCCCAAAATTTTATAGAGTCCAAATAAAGGATTATGTTCATGTATATTAGTAATAATATAAACCGAGCCCATTGATGCAATATTTTGAGAGTATACTTCATGGTGGATTATGTTAGAAATACAAAATGTGAACTTTATTGAGATTTAAAAAAAAATAATTTACAGGCAATGGTCCAAGAAAAACAAAGTCCAAATCTAAGAATCAAATATGGGAATATGTACTGAACACTGTGATGAATGATGTATTACAAAAAGAATATTATATTTCTTGAGTGTTTTTTGATATGGGAATATGTACTGAACACTGTGATGAATGATGTATTACAAAAAGAATATTATATTTCTTGAGTGTTTTTTGATAAAATTACTTTGAACCGGTTGTTGACAAATGATATATACTTGCTTGAATGTTGGCTATATGGGTGGTAGCAGGCACGGCTTGTTTAGTCGCTACTGTTGCCATTTTTTTTAACAACCACTTTGACTATTATTTTGAGGAAGAAACTGGTGATGATGAAAGCGATGTTAACAATGCTGATTATGACACCCGAGAGGTCGTTGTATATTTTGTACATTCAAAATTTCTTCGTTCTATTCATATTTTGTATATAATTTTCGTTTTCTCATGTCACATTGGATCAGAGAATAAAGCATATATATATTGTAACTGCCTTGGACTCTGTTGACAATAGAATGCTAATCCTCAATCATACCCCTACCAGATTTCCACACTAATTCTAGTAAGTAGGTCACCACTCACTCAGGGTGAACACGCATGTAGAAGTTTGACACCTGTTGACACTGGTAAACAGCCATTCATACTGGACTGGACGTATCAGCCATGAAAGGTTGACCCATTAACTGCTGCCTCTCAGTCAACAATATTATGAAGTTAGTATATCATTTGTCAACAACCGGTTCAAAGTAATTTTATCAAAGAACACTCAAGAAATATAATATTCTTTTTGTAATACATCATTCATCACAGTGTTCAGTACATATTCCCATATTTTATTCTTAAATTTGGACTTTGTTTTTCTTGGACCATTGCCTGTAAATTAATTTTTTTTTAAATCTCAATAAAGTTCACATTTTTTATTTCTAACATAATCCACCATGAAGTATACTATCAAAATGCTGCATCAATGGGCATGGTTTCTATTATTACTAATATACATGAACAGAATCCTTTATTCTGACTCTATAAAATTTAGGGGAAAATTGGGTCCACAAAGCCCTTAAATCATCATGGCATTTAAGGAATTTTAAGATGATTTATTTGTCAAAAACTAATATATTTGGTAAAATTTAAAGTGATTATTAAATTGCTTGTGTCCAGATAATGCAGACACGTAAACCTTTGAATTTTGATCTACACTAGTCACTATCGGCTTTGTAACACGTTTTAACATATCGGTACACTGAGACGAATAGAAGAAATATCCTGCGGTTTTCCCACAGGGACGTTACATTATTTGTAACACCAATCAACAACTGGTCTCTGTGGATCTCATAAATCATGTGTATAGCGGTCGCGTTGTAAATATAGAAGGCCGATGACTTCTCTGATCGAGAGGTCACGGTCGTTGCACGCTAGCTTTGTGTGATAACCGAAGTAAGCAACGTCGGGCGCGGTTATTCCATGGATGTGTGACCGGCTTGGGATTCCGGGTGCTGCCAACTTTCGGTGCGACTCCCACACTTCTCTCTCACTCTCTCTCTCTCTCGTTCTGTTACACATGTAACGTAATGCTTCGTAACAATTTATCGCTACACTGAGACGAGTTGAAAAAATAAACCGCAGTTTTCTCACAGGGACTTTATATCATTTGTAACACAGTCCTGTCTACGAGCGGTCACTGTGGATCTCTGAAATCATATAACGATTCGTAACACTTTGTAACATATCGCTGCATTGAGATGAGTTTTAATAATATGCTGCGGTTTTTTTGGGGGGGGGGGGACTTAATATAATTTGTAACATGTACCGGTAACGCCTCATAACACTTTGCAACATATCGCTACAATAAAAGGAGGTGAAGAAACATTGAATGCTGCATTTTTTTTTTACGGGGACTTTGTAAGTTTCAGTTTGTACGTAGAGCCAGTCTCTGTGGAATCTCAGAAATCATGAAACGCTTTGTAACATATCGTTACACTGAGACGAAGGGAAAAAATATGTTGCAGTTTTCTCACGGAACTGGTACAATGTTTGGGGACATCTGTAAACAGTAATGAAAAATTTCATCCTATAATATAAATTCAAATTGTAGTGCCCAGAATATATAACCACTAAATTTAATAGTCTTACCACAGGAGCTTGGAACTTGATCAATAACTGCCTTAATTATCCTAATTAGCATTTTTTTTGGCCCAGCATTATGGCCAAAAAAACGGTAATTAGGCTAATTAATGCAATTATTAATCAAGTTCCACACTCCGGTGGTCTTACAAAATGACAAGTGGTGCCTGCTGGGAAAATGTAAATAAAATTATAAATGAAACGAAAACTAAAAAGTTGTGTATGTTTAGTCATGCATTTCGTAACGAAACGTCGCAAATACGACCAAATTTACACTCTGTAAACAGCTTGGGAATGTTTATTATATTGGGGCATTGTCTTTATTTGGATAGTTATTTATTATTCTTTTATTGGCTTTCATAGCGTTCGTGAAAAAAAATGTGTACTGCGAAGCGAGTGCGAATAAAATAGCGTCCTTCGTTACTATGCAACGGACTACAAATATCATTGCGCGCAAGTACTTTTGGGTCGTTTTTGTTGCACTGATAAAATCTCGACCTAATGTAATTATCCGATATAATTACATTAGCTTTGATAAACTCAACGGCAATTTACTATAGAAAATGAAGTGGGTGTAATTATCTCAATATAACATCTTATTTCTCTATATAACATCTTATTTCCTCAATATAACATTTTATTTCCTCAATATAACATCTGATTTCTCTATATACCATCTGATTTCCTCTGTATAACATCTTATTTCCTTAATCTGATTTCCTCAATATAACATCTGGTTTCCCTTTCCTCAATATAACATCTGATATCCTGAATATAACACCTCATTTCATCAATATAACATCTGGTATCCTGAATATAACATCTCACTTCCTCAATATAACATCTCATTTCGTCAATATAACATCTGATATCCTCAATATAACATCTGATTTCCTCAATATAACAAATGATAACCTCAATATAATATCTGATTTCCTCAATATCAGATCTCATTTCATCAATATAACATCTGATTTCCTCAATATAACATTTGATTTCCTCAATATAACATCTCGTTTCCTCAATATAGCATCTCATTTTATCTGATTTCCTCTATATAAGATCTGATTTCCTTAATCTGATTTCCTCAATATAACATCTGGTTTCCCTTTCCTCAAAATAACATCTGATTTCCTTAATATAACATCTGATATCCTCAATATAGCATCTGAATTGTTCTTCGTATGGCTTTGGACCTTCTGTGATGTTCTATATATTTCCATAGTTCTGCTTCTCCTATACGTGCTGTTAAATCTCCTATACGTGCTGCCACGGTGTTAGGCTTATTCAAAGGCAGTTTCGTTAGTCTTATTTAATGCAGCTGTTTTATGCGAATTCAATGCAGTTATATGCTCCTGACATCCTCCTTGACAGTGTTGTAACGTATTCCACGACATTTGTATGCTCCTGACATCCTCCTTGACAGTGTTGTAACGTATTCCACGACATTTGTATGCTCCTGACATCCTCCTTGACAGTATTGTAACGTATTCCACGACATTTGTATGCTCCTGACATCCTCATTGACAGTATTGTAACGTATTCCAAGACAGTTGTATGCTCCTGACATCCTCATTGACAGTGTTGTAACGTATCCCACGACAGTTGTATGCTCCTGACATCCTCATTGACAGTGTTGTAACGTATTCCACGACATTTTTATAGAACCTCTGGAAAACTACCAAAATGTTTTGAAGCCCGTGTACATTGACATCGCTACCATTTCACCTTCCGCTTATCCAGTTCTAATGCTATATATCCGTCCATATTAAATGGCGGAACATATATTGGTTCTATCTTGCTCCATGGTCTGATATGCTTGGTTCGATTGGTGTTTCTTTAATTGCTGTGCTATTGGTAAGAATCACACCCAAAATGGGCCCGTCTTCTGTTATGATCTAATCGGGTATGATTTGCTGTAAGCCATATTTGCTTTCGTGCATCTCTGGATTGTGTGTTAGTGGTTGTCGGTCAGGATTGTGCAAGGAGACATCAACATTATCAGCAGCAACAACAACCTACAAGTCTGTGTAACTCTTTCGAACATGATGCGTTATTATTATCTAAAAAAATAAAATAGAACGAACGACCCACTTATATGTCTCACTTATATATTTAATGTAACTTATTAATAAGAAGTCCCTAGTGAAAAGAAATATATTGGACGTCTTTTGGACTCAAAGAAATTACTCACCATCTCTGAACCAATACAGAAAACCCAGGGAAGAGTTATACACAATTACACAATGTCATTACCTGACGAACATTGACCCATCCCACCTCGCGATAACAATAAGTGGCTACATGAAACGACGGTCAAATCTGAATTAAAATGGTACATCGTACGACATATAAGGCAGACTAGGTCTATTTTTTTATTATTCACGGAATAGATACTGTTTAAACCAATGAGACAGACAAAACACATGAGGACATATTTGTAGGTACAATGGCATGTAAAATATCCCAGCCTTTTCCAATACTGATTAAATGTGGTAAACTAGGGGAAAATCGCGGAATGTAGTCCACATTATGCAGGAGAACCTGTAACTCAACCTTGCTTAAAATTTCCCAAAAATAAATATTGAAGATATAGAACGAAGACAAAAAGCACAGCGCGAGCGTCGCGTCCGTGATATGAATCCCAATGAGATCCAGGGTCTGTTCGATTAATTGGCGTTACGAGGAATTCATTGTCTTATAATGACAAGTGGGTCGATAGATCCCCTGATTGATTTGTGACATGTTCGACTATTTCGGCTGCGTAAACGAGCATGATTGGCATCCACATAAAGTCTGATCGATAGCAAGAGAATAAGACAATTATGACCGCCTATCTCTCTGTGTTGTTCTCGAAAGGTGGACTGTTGATATAATTCACTTCCCGTAATCGACAACATGATCCCGCTGTGCATGACCCAATCACCATCATACTGGGAGCCCATGATATTAATTATTTGGTTTGAAGCGTCTGGAGAATTCCACTTGGTTTCCGATATGATAACGTTTAAAGAATTTCTCCGATCGAAACAGGAGCCAGGCAGACTATTCGTGCGAATTTCGCGGCTAACCGAATTGTAAAGCATTCATTCATTTACCTAACGACCTGGTAATGAATATCCGTGACAAGAGCCCAATCGTGTACTCAACATTAATTGCAACATATTAACAGGACGCATGATGACCAGGCTATTTGCCTAGTCCATATTCCGTTCCATCTGTACCACATATACATATATCTTACGCTAGTGGCATTCCAGTATTATCAGCTTTGATTTTCACTTGATATTGTCCTTTATACGCACCTAATACCCTCGTTAAATTCATAAGACATTCTATTCTGCATGAGGGTTATTCAGACATCAAATAATTAAATGATACCCAAGATGGCCGAGTCATTTGATACCGTTTTGATTCAAATGGTACCTTTTATCAAAAACGTTGATTTAGATACATTTGATTTCAAGAAGACCTGCATCATATTACTCTTCCATTTTTGGGTATCACTTGACCAATTAGGGTATCACTTTGCAAACAAAAACATGTTACTCACAGTTTGTTCTCGGCTGTCGCAGAAGACAATGTTGATTTAGATACAGTTGTCTCAAAAATGTATATTTAAAACAAGCTACATTATTTGCATTTTGTAAAAAGAAATTTCAAGTATAATTGATGTATATAAATGATAACGAGCCATTGAAACATCACCAAAGCTTATCACAGATCTGTCTACGACGTGCAGTAGGGGGTAGTTGGGAACGAAGCGCCCGGGATGGTCGAAAATCTCGAGTGATCTTCTCCTTCACCCCATAACTACGATGTGCACACCGTGACAGTCTAATAATTACTGTTTCGTCTGCCAGATTAGTAATTCTGTGACCGAGTCCCGTGTACCGCTATGTCATTAATTGATTAGTTGTAGTCATCATCATGTGACAGTTTAATGCAAAGTTGTACATTGACGCCTTCGGTGGATGTGTTAAGTTTTAACCAAACAGGTCTCTAAAATTTCCAAACATTTCTTTAACAACGGATTAATATATGGTTATCAGTCCGGTTTCATTCCTGGCCACAGCACACTATACCAGCTGCTGGAAATACAACACTCCTTGTGCCAGGCTCTCGATCAGAAATTGTGCACATGTGCTATTTTTTGGGATATTTTCAAGGCTTTTGAACGAGTCTGGCACGAGGGGTTGTTATTTAAGCTTCAACAATGCGGAGTCAATGGACGACTTCTGGCCTGGATTAAAAATTATTTATCTAACAGGACACAAAGAGTAATAGTTGGTTGGACAAACATTGTCGAGTCCCCTGCAACTGAAAGCAGGAGTGCCCCAAGGATAAATCCTTGGCCCATTCTTCTTCCTAGTTTTTATAAATGATATACATGAGAATTTAATATCTTTCACGCGTATGTACGCCGACGACACGTGTTTTACCTCATTCGAAGACGCTAGTACCTTATGTGAACATAACCTGCAAACAGACGTAGAAAGTATATATGTGTGGTTCAAACAATGGCTGGTACAATTCAACTCTTCCAAGACAAAAATAATAAATTGTTCCTTTTCATATAATTACAGTACTCTAAGTGTCGCAATGAGCGGTCAGTTAATAGAGCAGGTGGACACACATATACATCTTGATGTGTTTCTTCAGTCTAACCTCAATTGGGACAAGCAAATAGAAAATTTGTGTGGACGCTTAAGATCTCGCCTATCGCAATTGAGACGATTGAAATTCACAGTTAATCGGCGAACCTTGGAATGTATGTGCAAAACCTTTATTTTGCCGCTTATGGATTACGGAGGTGTAATTTGGGCTCACGCACCGAACACTCTTCTTGTATTGCTTGATCGGATACATTACGATGCCGCTCGAATTGTTAGTGGGTTAAATAAATCTGTTTCGAATGAAAAACTCCTCACTGAACTAGGATGGCCTACACTTTACACCAGACGCGAACACCATAAATTTAATACTTGGCAGAAAATAATTCTTGGTAAAGCTCCCAATTACCTGAGTACACTTTTGCCGACCTTTACTAAAGATCAATCTACCTATACTCACATCGATACCCATTATTATTCTTACAGAAACGCAACAATACAGAACATTTTAAATCGACCTTTCTGTCTGAGATGGTAATTAAATGGAATGCAGTGGTAATAAATGGTTCATCTAATCGCACCAAAACCGACATATTGAAATTAATGTATGACAAATTGCCTATATTTCCCCCAAAACCGCCGCCATACTTCAATTCAGGCTCTCGCAAATGGAACATCGTGCACACCAAGCTAAGGAATAATTGCAGCGATTTAAATTTTGATAAACTTGAAAACTATATCTCTATAACAGCCCACTGTCAATGTGGGTTTTATATTGAAGACGCCTCGCATTTTTTCTTCCAGTGCCAGGGGGGGGGGGTCGGAAAAAAATTTCAGGCACGTATGGCATTTTTTCCCTTTCGATCATTTTTTGTACCCACCCACCCCCACCGCCAATTTTTTTTCCGTTTTTTCCGACCATTTTATGACACCCACCCCCCCCCCCTTTTAACACTAAAACAGAGATTTGCGGGGGGAAATTCACTGTAAACAGCTGTATATGAATTTCTGTGCATACTATTTATCATGGATGTTAACATGCACATGTAAATAGGAATGAGTCATTTTGAGGTCATTCGGCCAAAAAAACATGGCTGCCAGCGGCCATCTTGGATTTTCAAAATTTGCAACAAAATACAATACGATAACTGCCTGCAGTCAGTTTACCAGTTAGAATTACATTATTCCTCTCATTCAAACTGATTCAAAGTGGTTTTGAAGCCCAACTCATTTCCAAAACACTAAAAAAACAAGCAGGAATATTTTTTTTTAGTTGCGGAAAAAATTGCTTGTTGGTGGCTTTGACCACCCACCCACCCCGGCATACGTGCCGGAATAAATTTTTTCACCCCCCCCCCCTGCCAGTGCCCGTTATTTGAAGAGAGTCGCTTAATATTCCTCGAACGCCTTTGGCTAAATGGAATTTTCGTTGATAGGGTTGAAGATATCCTCTTTGGTCAAAGCAACCTATCCAATACCTTAAATGATAAATTGTTTCGCAATACGCCAACTTTCATTGCATCATCGGGTAGATTTCATTGACGGAAAATCTTCAAAATCCAAATAAGCCTATATCTTCATATATTCCCCATATTGCCATCAAAATACTCACGTCAGCTCGCCATAGGACCTACATCCCATCCTTGATATCTGTCTACTCACTTTATACCTCACCCTCATTCTCGACCCTCCTCGTTTTGGGTACTACATTCCAACTATAAGCTAACATTGAGTCCTAATAATTCCATATACAATTAATAATTTGCGTTTCAATATTGTTAAGGGAGAGGGGCAATATTCTAAGTTGAATAACTTGTGCTCCCATCCCTTTTGATTAACTCATATCTTATTTCAGATTCTAATTTGTTAAATGTATTATGTAATGAGGGTCAAATAAAATATGTTCAAACCAAACCAGTCCAATATGGCCTCCAGGGATATGTTTATCAAATTTTAAAATTGGTAGAAAAGTATCAAAAACGTCACAAAATCTGCACATTATCTGCTTATAAAGAACTTAGTTTAGGTAGATAATCTGCTTAGAATTGCCTCATTTGAGTCGACAATGTGCTGAAAATGAGAGCATTTTAGTCACATTATCAACTCAGAATGAGGCGATTCAAAGCAGATTATTTGCGGACAATGACACCAACAAGCCAACTCACGATTTTTCAGGTGTACGCTCTTTAACATGTGTTTTCACTGTGGCCCGCGCCATAAAACGAAATAACGGCTATGACTGTTAGTCTTGGCGGCGCTGGGGGCAGGGGGGGGGGGGGGGGGTGACCGTCACCCATGGGGGAAATTTATGCGACCATCATTTTCTTATGGGAAAATTACTCTAGTTTTCGAATTCAGAGGGCGTCGAGCCGAAATAGGTGACAAAATATACATTTTCGCTGTCTCATAGGGTACCCTACCGAAAAATAGACACATTTTCAGCGGTTTGACAGGCAGTAGACAACCGGCTGACCGGGCATCACAATGGGAAAGAATGAACACATATTTGCAATTTATGGGGCTAATGTTCACAATTAATCAGATTCGACATTGATTTTTGCTTTCGTTCTTATTTCGTGACGTCATGGTAAAGTATGTAGCGTGACGCGTCAAATAACCATGGCGATTCAGACAAAGGACCGTGCGTCAACTCTGTGCAAAGATAGCATATCTGTCGAAACCTTCCAAGTTAGATATATTTGGAAATGGAAGGGTATTTTCTACAAAATAATGTTCCTATGTGTATTATATATCTCAAATTGGTAAACTAATCGACAAAATCTTAACCCTCACCCCAATTTCACAAATATCCACTTACATGCACCATGTAGGCTGTGTCCAATAAAACATCGACAATGCACATTTTATAGTGTCATACAGGGTAGAGCCATTCGGCGACACGGAGAATGTAAGATTTCGTTCAAATCCTAGATTAGGAAGGTAACAAAATCCAAGATGGCGTCCAAGATGGCCGCCAAGATTTATATTGAAACTGTACACAACGAGTGTGCACACCAGGGTTGGGGTAATCGTAATCAGTAATCGTAATCAAAGTAATCAATTACAAAATTTGGAGTAATCGCCTGTAATTAGTAATCATGATATTTTTTTATTATAAGTAATCGTAATCGATTACTTTCAAATGTACCTGTAATCATGATTACATTTTGATTACATTTTGATTACTTTTTGATTAAAATATCCATAATAGCTATTGGATACTCATAGTCTCACAATGTAGCACTGTGGAGTGTGCACAGATACAAACATCATATCAGAAAGTTAGTGCAATTTTTTCATGTGGTACACTGTGTACATTCTGGCAGTGGATTCAGATAACACACAATTGTTGAAATGTTGAATACAGCATGTATAGCAATAAACTTATGATTCTTTCCTGTGTTTGTGATTTAACCCGGGAAGATTTGGAAGGGGCGGAACCCCTTCCCTACGGTGACACTCCACAGTCGAATGATCAGTAGGGGTGAATTTCTTGTAAAAAAGAGTCACCCATAATGGGCCCCATGTATATGGACTAAGGGAAGTTTGGTTATGGAATGCTAATAATATAGCCACAGGGGGCGTGGTTTGATGTGTAGTGGTAAACTTGGCATTGCGGGAAACAGTGGCTGTAACATTGAAATCGTGTTTTTTTCACTTGAAAATTTGTCATCTGTTCTCAAAACTCCCAATATTTCAATTCTAAACGACAAAAGTCCTCAATTTTTTCATATTGCATAGCTAACCCAGCATTTTTGTGATACTGTTAGGTTAGTACAGCCGAAAAAATCTTATTTTCATGTTATATGGGCGGAAAATGGGCCATTTTGGAGTTGTTTTTGCATGAAAAATGCAATTTCTGCTGTGCAGATCAAGGGGCATAACTCTATTTTTCCATACCGATACTAAAAAATTCGGGACAAGGGAAAGTTCACAGTGCACGCATTGCATACATATATAACTTAATGGGTTTATAACATTAAATGGTTGTTCAAGTTGCCACCTGAATTCCACCACGCATGTTTTTCAAGGGATCGGGTATGAAACTGTGGAGTGTCACCTACAACCCACTTTTGAAATTTATTTGAAACATGTTATGGGATGTACATAAACATGAGATGGTGAACATGGATGAAAATGATCTAGCTTTATTATTTTTTTCTCTTTCTTTTTCTTTCGTTGAGGTGGTACTTCTTCTTTTGTTGTTGTTGTTGTTGTTGTTGGAGGTGGTGACATCGCTCTAGCCGCCGCGGATCTGGCCTTTTCTTCTTTGTATTCTGCTATGTCCGCGCGTGCACCTCTGACGATTTCTTCAATCTCGGCCGTCGGATAGGAGCCGGTGCTGTTGTTGTTGGTGCTGCTGGTCGTGATGGCGACGGATGACTCCGGGCTGAGGTATTGCGGAGTCATCTGGCTGAATGAAGATTCAGTCTCCATCACGGCATCAGCAGCAGCTATCTGGGTGGTATTCCAGCGGGGGAGGGGTGGTCTGGGCGTCTCTCAGACCACTCCCGAGCTGGACTACCGGTAGCATCATCGGTGGTGCGCAGCCGACCAACAGTCTTCGCAGCCGAGTAGGAATAGGCAGCCGGTCGATCAACACAGTTGCCTTCTTCTTTCTCCACTCAGCACTCCGAGCTGCGTCCCTGCGTCGACGTGAAGGGGTCTTCTTCGTCGTCGTCCCTGCTCCGGTGGCGGTGACATCCCTGCTGACGGTCTTGAGCCCCTGGTATCCAGCAGCTCCAGTCCTGTACTCCACGGATAGATTCACGAAGCCCCCCTTAGCCTGGCGTAATGTCCAGCTTAGGGTATCCACAACGCGAAGTCTACCCAAGGCCGCTAACAAAGCAGAGGGGATTAATTCCATAACCCCCTGCCAAGTCAGTAAACAGCTCACCTAAGTCGCTCGGGCAGCTGTCTGAAGGGAAGGCCACACAACTCACAAGCGACTCAGACCAGTCAACGGGAGCAGCGATAAGACGCACTATAAATAATACGTCCTATCCGCTCGACCGCTAACTGGGGAATGAAATATGTAAACGTATGATGCAGACAATGAAATGTTCTAATATGAATAAAATAAGCTAGCCAACTTCAATTGGGATTAAATATTATTGGGACTACTGCAGACAATGGCAGTAGAGTCACTCTGGTACAATAGGGCTAATTAACTGAACAAAGCAGGTGTGATGTACATCGGTAGACCTAATTAGCTGGTTTGTCATTTACTTCACTCATGGAGTTAAGCCTCATTTAATCCTAATCAGGGTACCAATGGATGATCATCAAATAAACTTTAGTGTAATTTTCATTGTGTTTGGTATTGAATCTAACAGAACATGCAAATAATTTGTAATTGTTTCTAATGATAGTTTCATAAATAGTATGAGTTAGTTTCAATGCATGTAAGAAAATTAAAACATATATTAAAAATATATTTACATAAATAAATACACATAAAGCGTAATATATTCACAATAAGTTGGTGCACATCTTCAAGGTGAAACCTCACCAATACATGTAAAAGTTTGTGTTTATTGCTTGTTTAAAATTGTAATCAGATGTAATCAAAAAGTTATCGATTACATTTACTAAAGTAATTGTAATCGTAATCGATTACATTGGGGAAAAAATGTAATCAGTAATCGTAATCGTGTAACTCAAAAGTAATTGTAATCGTAATCGATTACACTGGCATGTAATCGCCCCAGCCCTGGTGCACACCGGACTGGACCATCGCATGTGCTTTATTGTAACTGATCTTTATTTCATCAACGCCCATCGGGTGTATACTGGTGGCCAAATATTAGAAACATGTGGGCCGATGCATAGATGGGACTTTTATAAATAGAAAATTGTTTTTTCCGGTTTATTTATTTAAAAGTCGAACTGCGCGATCAGGCGGCCGGTCACCGGTAAAAGGTGTAGTTGGGAATTTCAATTTCGTTTATTGTCCTTTACATTATTATGTCAATAATGTTGATTTTTGGTTTGTGACAAGCTATGTCAATTACCAATAAAAGAAATTTAAAAGATAATTTGTAAGTCTTATATTTCAACTTTTATAGATATTTTTCGTTCTGCAGCCCACTGATGGTTGTGGTCGGAGACGGCCGAGTCGGCCGCCGGTTCGTTAATTAGGTGCTGGTTGTTATTGTTATTTTAACGGAATTCTGAGTTGGTCATTCGCGAAACCAATATATGTTATATTCTATAATTAATATCATGGGTATATAATAAATTATCTTGTTTATGGATATTGTAGGAAGGCTAATATGGCCTTGTCAAATTGAGCTATAGCGATGGGATTTCTCGCAGGACAACACATTTCGGGTTTTCGTGGGGTGTGTATCCACTGGATGTCTTATAGTTGCAGTATGTAACAATTATGACCGCGTTAATTGCTTTCGATGTTTAGGTATGAACAATGACTGGACCATGCACTCTTGGCGGGAACACAATACCTCCGATTTTTTATCCGCATTTAGAGGCTTTCTGTTGTGGTGAATGAGAAACCTGCAGTAATAAGCCGTAGTTGTTTGTAATAATTCGAAGGATTAGTAGTTTTAACGGAATTCTGAGGCGGTGAATTCATGTAACCAATATATTTTATATTATAATTTATATTTATGGCTAATAATATGATCTTGAGGGCGTTACCATTTCTGATTATGGTTTTCTTGTAGAGGCTGTATCGTAATATGTATAAGGCAACTGGTTACGTAAGACCGATGAAGGAGACCAAAATGGCGGCCATAAAACTCAAAAACTTTCCGATAAAACAACCGGCTTCTGAGTTGCAATAGCATCTGCATGTTCTGAGTTTTGTAGCTTATTCTTTCGTGCAAATATGTCTGTGTATAGTGTGATCCGAATCCGATAAAACTATTGGCATTGGGAAAGTAAATGCGCATTATTTTTTTCTCAAAATCGACATGCAATGCTAAATTGCCACAATTGGGACTGTGTTTCAACCTGCCATCCATTTTGTGGTATACAAGTCAACGATCTGCTTGATGATGAACTGCTAACTTTTATATTAGTACAATTAGACTAAATATACATATTCACTCCTCAATAACCAATGTAGGTGCCCCGTGATAATGACTCATTATACCCGCTTGCATAAGCCGTCAAGCGATGACAACCAATTTCGAATCCTGATAAGTGCGGGTATACGCAAAGGATGACAACTTAGTTTATATATCTCGTCAATGTTGCCAATTGCGTACTGGGGTCATTGGTTTTCACATTCAGTTGAGTGATGTTCCATTGAATAACCGAAACAAATCTCAAACAAACCTGACCGAACAAGTATCTGTGCCGTTATATTCTCGCAGCTGCTGGGGTCCCATCACACGTTGATTTATGCTTATTTACTTAAGCAGTTCTTTTGAGTATTTGCTTTGCAGTGCTTAATTCTTACACTTGATGTACACGGTTGCAGGTGTATTACTTATTTTATTGAATACACATTGACGACCAATAATTAAATTATTGTCCTGCTAGCGTACTAAAGATCATGTATGTCTGAGTAGTGGGTGATGAGTTCGGCGAGTTATATATGCCTTCGCTTTTATATTATTTTATATCTTACCGGCTGCCCAGGATTCATGTTGCTATCACAATATATTTAAACTCATTATATGCATTCAGTATTTAACTTTATACAAGGCATTGGTCGTTTGAAATAATATCAAGTGAATTGGAGCTCACCCCAAGAATGTTGCACAGAACCAACTTTCAGTGTTTGATTGGAACAGCTAGAATATTATAAAAACTGACCCCTAATTTGTAAATGCTAATGCTTTAAATGATAATGGTAAGTGTAACGCGTGGGTATTGATTGTGCTAAGTCCCAATAAATTTGGATTCATGAAAGTTGGTCTCACACTGTAGGTATCGCACGATTCTCCGTCCCACGTACTAACTATTAGATTCACGTGCAGTACCCGAATTGGAGAACACTATATCATCCAATTTATATATCAGTATGCACTGTATGGAGCAATGTAGGCCAATGTCCAAAGATGAATTTCAAGTACAAGGATTAGAAAGCCACACAGTTAGAAGACGTGTTCAAAATGTCATATACTCAGTTGCTCAGGCATTAGAATGATGATTGTCATACTAAAGTTGTCCCTTGTTACCAGCCATAGCCGCGGAATTAGATGGCCCACCTAGCGACTACCCGCACAAGAACACTCAGACTACAAAAGTTATCTAATCAAAATAGAGTATATCCGCTAAAGGTGTATGTTAGACATTCTCGTGAAATATACCAGCCGTGGAGTATTTTTAACACAAACAATAAGTAGCAGCTCCTTCGCACGATCGCCAATTTTCTGCAATGGAACAACCTACTTATCTGATATATGTCAAATAGTATTCATGATTCTGTTATTTCTCTCAGGATACATTGTACGATATGCGTGGAACATGTATGTGTATCTGACGAAAGCATCCATGCAAGCATGCGATTATCACAAATATCCAGATAATGAACATAGCTGTGGCAGTTATTGTGTTCAATCATCTTAGACGACCCAGAAAACAATTTTGAATCCTTCTGTTTAGCTTAATATTTGGGAATTTGAAGCCGTAATGAGTTAGTATTATTTGACTAGGTATACCGCGTGAGCACCATACAATCAAACCAGGTTTCACAGTTACATGTGGCGACGGTCCTATATTCGACAATGGCACACGTTGGGTTTTAAGTTATTGCCGTTGGATTGAATGTGTGACATTTATAGGCATTGGATGGCTCATAATGTAGATTCTTCGGCGACAGGTGGCAAGGCGTATAGTATACTTACACATAGTATCCCACACATATGAAACTTCGAAAGTAGCAACACCCTTTGCTCCAAGCATATTAAATTAGTAATCTCTCTACTTTCTTATGTGTAAACCTGGTAGGAATTTATATTGAGATACTTCGTGAGTTGAAATATGATACGTGTAAAATTACACACAAATAATGCAAACATGTTTTCCCTTTGGAAACCAGGTAAGTGTTACATTTAATAAATCGATCTAGTCTCGACTAAGGTTATACGATTAAAGTTAATTTGTCTTCAAAATTGTCGATTCTAACTCACCACCTTATTAAATCGAAATAAGAGTTATTTCTTATCATTTTAATTTAGTCCCAATATTAATAAAAATTCGTCCAGTTTTCAATTATATATACCCATGACATTTATAAATTCCTTGTGATAAACAATTATGTGTTGGGAACAATCACGTATCCAGCTGAAGAGAAACTTGATTTCATCAATTGATTGATCGGGTCAATTGTATCCAACAATACTGTCACGGTGGACTAAAAGGCGTGCAATTGCAGCCCGAGCACCAATCGCAACTTCTCGGATTATCGTACTTTGCAGAAATGGCCGCGCACACTTGTGCCAACCAATTGTTTTACAGTGTTCCCCGAGTTGATAGCTAAGACTAAATTATGTTCATATAACATCAACTTAATCGTGTCACCCGGCTGTGTAGACCCGCCAGATGTATGTTACTCAGTGCTGATAATTACTAGCATGGCGAAATCATGATATCGGTGGTTATAGGTTTAACGAAATTGTCTACGAATTGTTAGGCCTTATCCAATATAACATATGGTAGAAACTTATCATTTCTTCGTCTCTTGACGAAAATGGATGAACATCGTTACAAAACGCTCAATATATGTATTAATATATTGCGAGAGTGACGTGAATCTTGGACTGCTGGTGTGAAATAAAATAATCTGGAAGTGAGTGCACAAACCTGTGAATTAACTCACCAACCACTGAGACACCCATGCTTATAGTACGTTGGTGGGAAATTGATTTAAACTATCGGTTGCCACTGCGAATAGTTCATACAATGAGTATTTGCAACGAACCTGTAACCGTTTAATTACCTAAATCCTCAAAGTTGAGAAGTACTAAACAAATAAGAAGTAGAACTGCTTATGCAAACACCCATTTCCGTGCGTGGTGTCACTCCGAGGAAATGTAGCGAAAACAATTTTAGTTCGGTCTAAATTGCTGGTGATTATTCAGGGTTCATACGCGGGTCTGGAATCCTGGAAAAGTTATGGAATTCGAAAATTTGATTTCCATACCCTGGAAAAGTCTGGAAAATGGGACCTTTTCTCACCCAGTTATGTAAAAGGTCTTGAAAATTGGTGGGGGACTGGGAGAAGGTCTTGAAAAGTCATGCAATAATATAAAATATTAGTGCTGATTGCTTACATGATGTCTAAATGACTGGCAACTGTTGGTTCAGGGATAATATATCACTGCAGCAAACATGGGGGAGGCCACGGTGATCAACCATGAAAACATATAAAAGCGAAGACTTTATGGATGGTAAACAAAATAGCTACTCATCTTCCTATAATTCGAACACTAATTCCAGTGACCTTTTCAAAATAAGGAAATTGTAAAGTCTTTCCCAATTTTTTTTCAAATTCCCTGATGTGACGTATGGGAAACTTATTGAATTTGTTCATTGAAAAGTCTTGAAAAAATGATCAGGAAGTCTGGAAAAGGTATGGAAAAGTTATGGAGTTTTGTTCAAAGGTAGATGTATGAACCATGTTATTGTCGGTTATTACATTGGAACATCACTTCTATATTTACATACCCCTAATATCTCTTCCGATTTCCCCATAGCGTTACGGTAGACACGCCCCCTTATTCAATGCGTTCATAAACCTATGAACGCAACGTGACGTCACTTCCAATGTCGTTCATAGGTTTATGAACACATTGGTCCCGGAAATCACCGTGGATTGTCGGACATTACCGACTGCTTGAGTATCTAGTCAGCCAATACGCCAAGGATTTGATAGCAAACAATATGTAATCGAGGTTCGAAAGATCACGATTGGATGGCTAGTGGCATCTAATCGCGAGCACGGGTGGCACGAGATGTTCGATTGACTATCATAATGTTGGTTATCATATAATCCCATATCCCATTATATGTCAAATATAGCGAATTATCGAAATATGAAATACAACGAAAAAGCGAAATAGGAAAATACAGCGAAATAATACGAAAAATCGAAATAGGAAAATACAACGAAATAGCGAAATAGGGCGAAATATAGAGCGAAATATAGAAATAGGAAATTATTTTTATAAACGAAATAACGGAGATATTTGAAAAAGTGTTTTTGACGAAATAACGGACATATTTGGAAAAGTGTTTTAAAGAGCGTAAGTATATAAATATAAATAATAAACGGCGGATTCAACGTGGTCATGGGTTTTGACCGCGATACAAAATCAGCAAACTCCGCATGAACCCCTTCGGGGTTCATGCAGTTTGCTGAATTTTTCTCGCGGTCAAAATCCCATGACCACATTGAAACCGCCGTTCATTTCTTATTTGAACGTATAAACCAACTACCATGGTGTGCAATTGACAAAATTAGCGAGATAGTGTGAATAAAGTTACCCAACCCTTTCGTATAAACAACATATCCACAATTATCGGGAATAGAGATAGGCCGTTATCTCCAGACGGTTTATGATTGCGGGCCTAATGTGCTACTAGCATGGAACAATTCGGGAATAGAGATAGGTCCGTTATCTCCAGACGGTTTATGATTGTGGGCCTAATGTGCTACTAGCATGGAACAACTCTTTTAGTTATTGCTAATTTAATATATAACTATTAGTGCATAGGTATGTTTTAATCGGCATTATGGCTTCCATAATTGCTATACTAACGTGGATGTTTGCAGTTACATCGTGTAGCAGAACATTGACATATATATCGACAAATGCATGGATGTCAGGTTGAAATTCGGTCTATTTAGGCAATGAACAGTTACTATCTTAATGCCCCTAGTTTCTTCAGATACGGATCACACTGGCCATAATGACAACCAAATAAGCTACACCAGTCATACCATGCGATATTCTTTCAACTTGGTCAAGTTGGTCGTATTATCAGAACGCTTCTGTTTATTTTGGCGGTCATTTTGGTCTCCATCATCGGTTTTACGTAGCCAGTTGTCCTATACGCATTTACATATTATATAAAGCACTCGCAATGTTCTAGTCCGGTTAGCATACCTCTGGTGTATAGAGTGTCAATATACATATTGGCGACCATCTTGGACGCCATCTTAGATTTTATTACCTTCCTAATCTAGGATTTGAACGATGTTTTACATCACTGTCCCCGGGCAGTTCTACACATTATGATAAGGTAAACTGTGCATTATCAATTTGTTTGTTGGACACAAACTGCATGGACGCATCTATGTGGTTATTTGTGACATTGGTGGAGGGTTAAGTTTTTGTCTATTATGTCAATACTTGAACAGGTATAATGTAAATAGGAACATCTTTATATAGATACCCTACCATTTCCAAACGTATATAACTTGGAAGTATTTGACAAATGTGCTATGTTTGTACAGAGTTGACACACGACACTTTATCTGAATCGCCATGCATTTTTGACGCGCCACGTTACATCCTTTACCATGAAGTCACCAAATCAGAACGAAATCAGCAAAACGATGTTGAATCTGATTAAGTGTCTACATTCGTTTCATAATTTGCAAATATGTTTACAATCTTTCCGATTTTTATGCCCTGTTAACCAGTTGGATAATGCCTGTTAATCTCTGAAAATATGTATTTTTTTAGGCAGGGACTGCGGGTACCCTATGAACAAGGTGAGAAGTTATATTATGTCACCTATTACTAGAGTAATTTTCCCATAATAAAATGACAGTCGCATAAATTCGCCCGATGTGCGACGGCCACACCCCCCCCCCCCCCCCCAGCACCGCCTAGACTATCCATTATTGGCTTATTTCAGAATAAATCAATGAAGTTATGTACCTATTTCACATTATAGGATATGTTGCAAAACCGGAGTGTAGCACTTGCAAGTACATACAGCTCCTCTTGACAGCACTTATCATGTTGTTTGTCGATATTTAGCTATTTATATGACGATATGACGATACGTACCTTCAGATATTGTTAAGCATTGCAGCAAACCACTATATGTAAAGACAAACTTCTCGAGGAAGCGAACATCATAGGACCCACTCCAATTTTAATATTAATATACCCAAACAGTCAACGTTTGGAAGGGCATGCAGATTTTGAAAATAATTATGAAAATCTGAACTCACTTCGGTGAGCCTACTCATTTGCATCGTTGAGACAAAGGTATATAAACTAAATGACAAACCGATCGCTATGTACGTACTCGCGCGTACTAGGTCGATTTATGTCTACAGCCCTTCATGCTATGCACAATAAAAACTGTTATGATGATCGACTTCGTGGGTCAATTCACTTGTGTATTCTTGCGACCTATATGACACACGAGTATTGCGATATTTACATCAAAATGAAAACAATGTGCATGCACAAAGGGCAAGAAACCTCCGCGAGAAACAATTCTTTCTCCCATCGACTCCTCGACGTAGTTTCATTGTGACAATTCAATAATGTAACCTGTAACGCTATCGACCGGGACACGTAAAAGACAATACATGCCACATAAGCACATGTTTCATGACTTGTCGGGAGGATCGCTGTTTCGCGAATCGCCTGCATATTGATTATATTCAGCCCCCCCCCCCTCTCAAACGCTATACCAGAGGCATTTAACATGGCAGTTTGCTCACCCACTTCGGCGATCAGCTGTGTTGACGCATGCAGTACCTTCATTAAATTATGCAGTTCATTTGACACATTAGCATTGTCAAGACAATCGACATAGCGTTATTAAACGAATTGTGTCCACTTTCCACTTGGAACAGTGGGACAATGTTGGTTTTCAGACCAAAAAAAACTGATTATTTCTAGTCCATGCAAATCTCTAAAAGGCTAAATATAACATTAAAAAAAAAAAAAAATCGGAGGCGTCTGACGAAGGGGCCTGTCAGTGGCGATATATAATATACTCAAATGTTGTTAGCCCAATACGAACGCCATACACACATAGGCTCGAGATATGTAAATAATCCAGAATGTCTTCTGTGATGCACCACATCCAATAACTACTGTTAACTGTTCCCACTGGCATGCACCTATAAAATACAACCTACCTCATGTTAGATACAAATCAGTTTTTGTATGCATGCACATGTGAATTACTGTTACTGGCCTAATTTTGGACAATGCTAGCAATAGTATTTTTGGAATGTACTGTTTTAGGATATCTCTAAATTCATTATATATCATTAGGAGATGATACTCGTCCCCTATCCCATTACCGCACTGTTCACATGTATTACAAGCTATACTGTTTATCCACAGCCATTTTTCAACGGGGGGTCGGTGGTTGGCATATAAGGGATCAGATGATCTGGTAAGTGAAGCAAATACCGGCTAATGCCAGTTTATCTTGATGAATCAGATGAATCTAAATCGATAAAAAGTTTAGCCCAGTGCTGCTGTATAAGAAAGGTCTAATATTGCGGATGTCCTAGTTAGATAAATCGGACTGTGACTCCCACGTAGAGCATAGATCAAGTTCATTCAGGGTGTTTGTGGTGACGGTCCGACGGCCCAATTCATTGGCCGTTCAAGCACCGAGCATTAGCAGATTTGTTAAAAATTGTCGATCAAAATCGTTTCATCTCCATGCGAATAATCAGACTGAAATGTCGATCAATTGTATAGAACGAATTGAAGCATGGTCGGCCCGGTGTGTCCTTGTCCCTCCCACGTGGCCACTAAAAAAACTGCTAATGAGATTTAAAAAACAATGTTTTACTATATTTGGTCACAATTGTGAACTCATATGGTCCTCAGTTGGAAAAAATCCAACCTAAGGGAGTAAGGGTAAGTATGAGGGTTTATATTTCCAACACTAGGAAAGCTTGAGGTCAGTTTAGATGCTAGGATTTTGCGATTTTCTTGTTTAGTTTTCAAAATTTTCTCACAACGGTCGGCCCGATGTGTCCTGGTCCTGGAGTTAGACCACTGGATGTTAGGATTTATGCAATTTTCAGGTTGAAATATCTGAATATAATCATACCGGGTAGATAGAACCATGGCTTAGGAATAGGCTATTAAGCTATTAAGGCATTAACACTTAGATGCAAGGGGGGTGGCAATATGCAAAATATTTGTTTGGTTCGATTCAAGGGGGGGGGGCTGCAAATGGAATTATGCAGAACATTGTCTTTGGTCTGACTCTTCAATGGGGATGCAGTTGAACTTCCCCCAAGGTGGACATCCCCAACATAGACCCTCTAGCCACGTCCCTGTGGCCACAACTGAAGAAACTGTGGCTTGCTAGCTAAAGGACGCGTTCCTACTCAAATCTTAGCATCCATATATACAACATATCCTCGTGAAAATGCGCACATAATCAACCTATAATGTGAAATAGGTACATAATGTGATTATTTAATTCTGAAATAAGCAGATAATGGAGTCATAGCCGCTATTTCGTTTTATGGCGCCGGCCACATTGAAAACACATGTTAAAGAGCGTACATATGAAAAGTTGTGAGTTGGCTTCTTTGTGTCATTGTCCCGCATATTCTACCTAGAATCGTCTTATTGTGAGTCGATAATGTGACTAAAACTGTCAATATCAGCAGATTATCGACTCAATATGAGGTAATTCTAAGCACATTAACTACATAAAACAAGTTCTATTATAATCAGATATCGTGCGGGTTTTCGAGAGAACAGGCTGATATATAACATATGTGTTCTGCCTTGAATTTCTTAATTCTGAAATTGTATTCGTAAATTGGATATTGACGATCCATTGCTATGTATGCCTTATACGACGACAAATCGAGCTCTTAGATTTTGAATAATCTTTGTAATCGAAACATCTCAAAGGACTTGGAATAAATTTAGTTAGTGGTAAGCTCATATAACCTACTGTCAACGATAAAGGTTGTTCATAATGATTAGAGGTGAGAATATTATTATTAGGGGACACCACTACATATGTTCCTGTGATTGAGGTTTTCTTGGGAAAAGTATCAGCCTTATCGGAACGTTCCGGAGTGAACCAGTTGCTGGTTCAGTTCTGATTTGGTAAACGGATTCCAATTGTCCACCAATGCCGTGTAATGCTTTACTAATGTAAGCTTTATCACAAATATTGACGGTCGTGTCACATAAGGATAAAAACTAAGCACTAAGTATTGAGGATAAACATCAACCGCCTTTAAACTTACTTATGAATCATCTCTATCGTGTTGTTTTAGATTGAATTGCCACAAATATCAAACATGTATCGATTATTAGCCAAAAAATATCCGCCTCAGACTACCCTCCTTAAATTACTGGTCATACCAAAGACTGAAGCCGTGACCACTTTAGCCACTGTATATATCAGCCTTTCGGTAACTCTCTGTGGACATTGAGACACACAACATTCAACAATCAAAGACGAAATTGAAAGAAACCTGAAACAGAAATGGCATATTTGAATATTGAGATTGATTGATTGATTGATTGGGGCTTAACGTCGTTCTAGCATCAAAGCCATATTACGAGGGAAGAAACAGATTATCAAAATTGAGTGAAGCAACTGTGATTAGAAATGACAGTGAATTAGACTAAAACAAAACAAAGCATATAAATAAAAACAACCAAATCGAATCGTTTGTGCTCGATTGGGGTCAGTACCATTAAGACACTGACCATTGTGCAAACACATATAAAACAGAATATCAAAACAGATAGGAATACTGCTTTGAGAACAGCAAACCTATAAAAACTGCATGAAATATATTCAGCAAATATAAATAATTTATTAAGATTTCCGCATATCGAAATATTTGAAGTAGGTGATAACGTAGCCTTCTGGCTGAGTGATAATATATTTATAATATCTGATGAATCTGGCTGAGTGATGAGATATTTATAATATCTGATGAATCTGGCTGAGTGATAAGATATTTATAATATCTGATGAATCTGGCGTGTGTCTTAATCAATTCATCAAGTTGACAATCGCGTGGTTGACTCGGTAGTTGATTCCTCACACCAAAGCCAGCATCCCTCCAAAACATTGCATGGATGTCTCCGGCTCCTTCTATTTCACTCAAAATTGACCCTTTATCTCGAAGCATCGTATCAAACTTTGAAAACTCAAAGATCAACCTATTTTTCCGACAGTCTAATCTTTTGACAGATTTTGGAGATTTTTGTTTTGGAACAATGGGACCAACTTCCTTAGTTGGTTTCGGAGCAAACGTGAAAACTGCAGTAGCTGTATCCATTGCCTGTGAGACAGATTCTGGAACAGGAGAAATATCATTCTCTTGAACTTGTGTTGCCAGTGATATACTGACCAGTTTTGTTTGACTCTCTGTCTGAGTGCTGGCATCAACATACTTTTTCTTTAGAAACGGCAGCCGATTGTGTGACTTGAGAAATTGATAGTCTGGCACCAACCTATTTCTTAGCATCCATATACGATAAATGTTTCTCAGCCTTACATCTTTGTATCTTGAATTCATAGTCCCATATAGGACATGAACGATCCATTGCAGCATGTGAACCTTGACAGTTCGAACATTTATTAGGATTTGTACAATCATCATATAATGACCGGAAACATCACAGCGTGCACAAATGGTTTCTTTACTTTTATAATGTTCCTGGCCATGGCCATAGCCCTGGCATTTAAAACATCGTAATGGATTTGGAACATATGTACTTATATCTACCTGCATGTATCCAACCTTCAATGTCGCTGGATGTTCGTGTCGAACGTGTCAAACGAATCAGTCCGATAGCCGTATGCTCTCTGTCGCCAAAGCGACCTCCGTACGAGCCAATCGCAAGCAAGATATATAGCAAGAAAGCATCCATCACACTGGTATATTTGTATGTTTAAGTATATTTAAAGATATGTTTTCGAGACGAGACGTATGGTATGGATAAATAAGATATAGCTAATCGTCTCCTGGTGTTTACGTCGCCAATTCTCCACCAACAATTAGCGACATTATCATAACTTTATCACGCAAATAAAACTTAGTTTTAATTGAGATCGAATTCCAAAAACTAAAACTGAGTTTATCACAAAACTGGGTTTAACTACACTAAAACCTAGTTTTACTCCCGTAAAACCTATTTTTACTACAGTAAAACCAAGTCATACTCCTACTAAAATCTAGTTTAAACTAGAATAAAACCAGGTCTGGGATAAAACCTGGTCTAAACAGAAGATGCCGATTATGACCTTAATCTGAACCGCAATAGCCAATTGATTGAGCCGGGTCAACTCGTCCGTTTTTGGATCAATGTAGGACCATGTATAAATGAGGTGGATACAGTGGCAACCACAAGAGCCAGCGTCTACTAAAAGCATAAGTAACCATAAGTAATAAGTAAGTAATGAACTAAGCCATACCCACCAGGCGATGCCTCACACGAATCCATACACCTCTGCTTATGGAATGAATGGCAAACAATGTGCCACATTAGGGAATTCTTGCCCCTAGCAGGTAACGAATATTTATAGAGAAATATATATTTGAGAACAACAGCTGGAAATTTGTATGAGACTTGACTCGTTTGATCAACGTTCATATCCTGTATGTTTGTTTATAAATGGTTAACAGTGAGCAATCTTCAGCTATGGGTTGGAAAAATTATAACTCAAGTGATTTCCAACGGAATTCCCACATATATACATTTAGTCTCGAGCAGCTGGAAATCCGACGTTAGCCCCAAATCGGCTCTAATGAATACATGTGGCTGCGACCGTACGGAGCGGTGAACATCTTCCCTCAACCGTATCATTAGTATTGTTTCTTTACAATTACTCACCTCAGTATACGAACAAAATACAGCTAAGTATAATTTATCCAATAACTAGGAAACAATGCGATATCATATTAATATAAAGTGTACGTGTCCTTGTGTCACTGTTGATTGCGGAACAAGCGTGAATGAAATTAAAGCCCAGATAATCATCCGTGTGAATCCGGTATCAAAGTGTGGAATTGCCTGCTGATTGTAAAAGTTAGTTATATCGACTCTCCATTGTCGGTAGAATACCTTCATCGATCGCGTGAATATGAATAGCCAGTTTATCTTGGTGGTAATGAAAGACTGCATCCATATACTAGTGCTAGGCACCAGACTCGGGGAGGGGGTAATAAAACAAATTGCAGGAAGGTATGCCGGGGTGGGTGGGTTACCCAAGGGGAAAAAAACTCATTTTGTACAACCTCATGCAATTTTTTTACTAAAGACCTGTTGTGACCTTATTTGACATTTGTAACAGTTTAAAATATAAGAATTTATAACAGCAAAAACACCATATTTATGTTACTGAGACCTCGTATGGGCCTTAGTGAGATGAATTAAGCTATGACATGTTGCATATGGGACGGTGGGGTGAACAAATTCCTTCCCGACACCCTTCGGTGAGAAGCTTCGAGAAATGTAAAACTGAAATAAATAAACATATATATAGTAGGATCTGTCCGGATTTTTCTCTCAGACCCCTGAACTGAGTTCAACCAAATTTGGTGTGGTGACTCTGGTGCCCTGGCGAATGTTATAATCGTGTTAGTTTTTAAAAATTTTGAATTAAAAAATAAATAAAATAAAATATGTTTTGTTAAATTGAGTAAGGAGCTCAATCTGAACAAAAGTAATAAATTTAAAACAATATATATAATCAAAATGTTTCAACGATATAAATGTGCTTGACGCGCACAAAGGGGCGGGCTGCTGCTAAATAAAGGGTCTGTAGAAGATCAAAATGTGCGCAAAGTCCCACAAAATGGGCCACATGCATCTCTGACGCTGAATATAGACTCCCAAAGGGAGCCTGTTTCAGCTAGTTTAGTATAATAGAAGTAAGTTGCTCCAGTAGACTAACACAAGTGGTGTGGAATAAGTTATAATATGACCATACGCTAGCGTAATTAAGGAACCAAAGCAAAACCACTCACACGAGAGTACTTAGCTGTGGCTTTTTTTCTTCTTTTTTTTTCTTTTTATCAAAATCAGTTTATAGATTCCCTGCTATTCCCTCCAAATAAGATTCACAAAAAGCTATATTTCCAGGGTTCGTCGAATAAATGGACCCCAATCATAATTTCGAGTTTATATTAGGCAGATCGTACTTCCGGGTACTTTTGATCGACAGCTTGACTATCCATGGTTATAAACTACTAGTATCAAAATCAAAGTGAAAATAGTTATACCTTGTCGAGAGGGGAACGGGAACATCTTAAATGAATTTAACCAATTTATTTCTTTTCTTGACGCTGGGTGAGCACTGCGGCGGAAATACTATACTTGACTTGAAACATATTTTATTTGTATAATATACAAAAGGGATTGAGGCACAAGTTTTTACAACTTACGAAGCCCCTCTCCCGATACAATAATATTACATACATGTGATCAAGATGACGGTATATAAACGTATTTACATGATGATCAGTTTAGAGATATATAATTTGTATTGCCTTCCAGAGGTTGTGTAGATTTGTGTTTAAAACAATGAGGCTGCATTGTGAAAAAATAATAATAGTAGACAGTCATGAACTAGGTTTTAATTTTTGTAGCGCTCTGGAAGACAGTACCGACAATTGATAAGAACGTGCATGTTTGTGGGGGAGGTTGGTCCGTTTGTGAGATAACTGCCACATAAAAATTGAAATTTCTGAAGCACCTTTAAGTATATTCAGAAGTGATATACTTATGTATGTACATACACCTAAATATACACATGTACACATATATGGATCCGTATGGACACACATATACATACATATAATATAAAATCTTTTAGGGGTCGAAACGTTTAGTCGCGGCAATATATTGCTGTGTGATGTCAAATAGTCTCATATTTTTTTGGGACGAGATATTAGGTATTCCACACATGAGTTCTGCAATGTTGCTTATTATGAGATTTTCACGGGTTAGTTTCTCAGATAATTCTGAGCGCTCTCTTTGGTACAATGGGCACATGAAGAAATAATGATATGCGTCTTCATACCGGTTTCCACACGAACATGCGGGGCTGTCAGCGATATAGTTGTTGAACATATCAGATCGGAGTTCACTACACAAGTTACGTAGGCGACAGTGAAAAATATTGTATTTTCTAAGTCCAACGTAGAAATGTCGAGGGGGACTGGGCGTTGGATCTATATGTTGCAAGTTGGTTTTGAAGGTAGAAAATTGGTCAACGTCAGTGATTAATTTGGGAAGTTTGTTCCATTCCATGGCCATCTTTGGGAAAAATGACTGTTTGAAGTGTTCAGTATTGCAGTAATATGAATAAAATTTACTGGGGCGTCTCCAATTATAGTCTGCAACTTCATGAGATCTGGGGGGAAGTATAGTGGATAGATATGTTGGTGCTAAATTGTTGACGATTTTATAGAGTGCCTGCAATTTATGTGTTTGGCGTCTTTTATTGAGTGAAGGCCATCCAACTTCCTGTAATACCGCATCACCCGAGGCAGAACGAGTGATACCGCTGACTATCCGGCCAGCATCGATATGAAGCCGGTCAAGCTTTTCTAACATATAGTTAGAGGCATTGTCCCAAACGGCATCTGAATAATCAAATAGTGGTAAAATGTATGTTTTGTAAATAATTTCGATGGTTTTCCTGTTTAGTTGATATTTGATGCGACGAAGTTGAGATAGGCGCGAGGCAATCTTTTTGACAGAGCCTTCGATGTGGGCGTTCCATTTGAGATTTGATTGGAGTTCCAGACCTAAATGTTTATGCTTGTCCACAAAGTCGATTGAATTTCCCACGAATTTGAGGTTCGGATTCTCTGTAGATGGAGCAACCAATGAGAAGGACATTCCAACTGTTTTAATTGGATTAAAGCTGACCAGCCAGTTTTTGGACCACGCTGTAATTTTGTCTAAGTCGCTGTTCATAGTACCTTCAAGTATATTAAAATCAAAGTGGCTATTCGTGAGGCAAGTGTCATCAGCGTACATTCTCGTTACCGATTCAATACCATCGGCTAGATCATTTATATAGACAAGGAACAAGAAAGGTCCCAGGATTGATCCCTGGGGCACTCCTGCTGGGATGACCTCATATTTTGAAAATATGTCATTGACTAGGACTCTTTGCGTCCGGTTATCTAGGTAGTCTTCTATCCAATTTAAAGTCGTTCCTTTTAATCCATAAGCTTTCAATTTATGTATCAGTCCCCTGTGCCAAACCCTTTCAAAAGCTTTGGATATATCACAGAATATGGAACATGTAAATAGTCCTTTATCGAGGGTTTGGCACAAGTTGTGGTATAGGTCTAATAGTTGGTATGTTGTACTGTGACCTGGGAGAAAACCGGATTGATGGCAATACAAGAGCTCATTTTCGATGAAAAACTTACTAATCTGTTTCAGAACAACTTTCTCAAAAATTTTAGATACACATGGTAAAAGGGATATTGGTCGATAATTTTTGGCGTCAGCTGGATCGTCTTTTTTGAAAATCGGGATCACGTTTGCGGATTTCCAGGAGTTTGGGAATTTCTCTGTATTGATAGATTTCCTGAATAGAAGGACCAGTGGGTGAGCTATCGATTTTGCTGTTTCGCGGAGCATTCTAACGCTAATCCCATCGTGCCCGTGGGCTTTGTTAAGTTTAAAAGATTTGATGGCTGTTTCAACCTCGGTTTCTGTAAAGATCAAGTCAGGCATGGTGTTTGCGGTGCGTTTCGGAAAATTAGGCAGGTTATTTTTAGCACCATTAATTGTAGAATTTGCAATGAAGCTGTCGTTTAAGATTTTGGCTTTTTCATTATCATCTATTGCATATGTCTTATTGTTAGCAGAAATAGTACCGGAGGAGCTGTATAGTGGGGGGATATTTTTTGTTCGTTTCTTGTTTAGTAGGTAATGCATTATTCGCCAAAAGTCTCGCGGGTTGGACGCTTCTCTTATTCGTTCTTCTAGGTTTTCTTCAAATTTAATTTTCGCGTGCTTCTTCATGTTATTGACTTTGTTTCTTATATTTTTGTATTTTCTCCAGATTTCAGGGTTTTCATTTTTCATGGCTTTTTTCCTAACTCTGTCACGTTTTCGTATCTCAAAACGGATGTCCGAGTTGAACCAGATTTTATCAGAAGTTCTTACTGTAATGTACGACTGTGGAATTGTTTTCGCCATTATGGACAGAAATTCTAATTGAAAGTTATTGGCAGCTGTGTTCACATCCGATGCATGTGTTATGAGGTCATCCCAGTTGACATTAGCAAGTAGGTTATTTGCATGGGAAAAGTTAGCTTTTCTGTAGTTCCACACTTGTCTTAGAAATGACGATGCGGTCGTGTTTTCAAATGTTATTGTAGCATATACACCTAAGTGGTCTGAAACTCCGAGATCTAGGACATCGGCATCTATTACACGGAGAGATTTGAAGTAATAATTGGGTCAAGTAACGTGCTTGAGGTGGAGGTCACTCTCGTGGGGACCATTATTGAATTTTTCATGCTGAAACCATCCGTTATATTTTTCAACTTCGATGAACTATCCATGAAATTGGAGTTAAAATCTCCTGTAATGACAACGTATTCGGAAATGTCGAGAGCGTCTGATATTGAGGATTCCAGGTGTTCCCAATAATTTTGAGAGCAGAATTGTGCAGATCTGTACGATACTCCAAGAACAATACGAGTTTTCTTTGAGTGGATTTCAAACCAGAGACAAGAAGAGTCGAATTCTAATTCGGTTTTACGATTAAATATTAAGTGATCGGCGAACATTACACATATTCCGCCGCCGTCTGAATCTCGGTCTTCGCGAATTGGGGTACAAAATCCATCGATTTCTAATTGATTTGAAGGATAAGATGGGTCAAGATGCGTTTCGGTGAAACATAAAATGTCATATTCGTTTATAAGGTCTGCAATCTTTTCAAGTTTATTACGGATACTCCTTATGTTATAATGGAAAATTGAGATAGAATTCTCAACGTTTATGGTCTGAGACAACGGTCCCGGGTTTGTATGTATATCGCCGGATAATAGTAATAAAAAGAGCGCAATCAGGAATAACGACCTTGCGTTTGGTGGACTGAAGCATTTTCCGAAGTGAAGGGTGCTGTTTGTCACAGTTTTGGGGGCTAGTGGTCGTTTTGCTGAGTCGAAGATACCTATTGCTGCCCTATATTGGCTCAAGTCACGCGTCATATTTCAGACGGTGGTTAGAAACCAAGATAGGGAAGCAACTGGACTCCGACTCAACAGATAATAGATATAGTGGAACCTCACAAATGGACTTGGCGGTTGTTCTTAAGTTATGGATATTTTCAATATGGATTGGAAACATGAAGTAAGTAAATGAATCATCAAAAGTGGTCAATGCATAGAATAAAGAGAACATGATCAAGACATGATGAGAAATATTTACATAATGGTGTTTGGTGGTGATTGGCATGAGGGGTTTATCGGCTATTTACGGGTAGTTGTGTTGAAATTTAAGGGAAATTTTTCTTGAAATATGACTGCTACAGTAATGTTCCAAGCAATCGACCTCACAACCATAGCAGAATCGCGGGCAACTCCACGGGACCCCGTCGGGAATATGGCCCACCGCCCTTCCTAGGAAAGCTCTCGGGGCGAAAAGCCACCCACAACTCCGCCGCGGCCAAGAAGTCGACTGATTAGAGCATTACTGTAGCATGGGATTTTGTGCGGGTTAATCCAGAATAAGTGAGAAATTTAGCAGTTTCATTATAGGTGAGAACAGTAGACCCTTTATGAATATATGCGGGATAGGCCTACAAGGGGAGATATGTAGTTGTGCCACCCCCACTGGGTTTAGGTACTTCGTGCTCAGGATTGCGTGCACTCACCAAAAGGGTCAACATTGGTCACTGAGAAGTGGTAACTTGTATATAACTCTGTTCAGTTGGTCAGGATGCGTTGAAGAAAGGCGAAAATTAGATATATATATTTTTATCGATACGGCTTGCCATAGTACATTGCGTCACATTGTTGATATAAATGTTGTGATTGGAATTACTAGCGCGGAAAGTTGAGTCGTGAAAAGTGGACTTCGCATATCGACAAAATTAGGTCGCGGTAACCGAGAATATTGTGATCGTGTTGTATAGCCGTTGACTTTATGCCGTGAAGCGTTTCAACAACCTTGCTTGAGATTATAATGAATCAGTTTTGACCTGGCGCCTGGTGGTCCGAGTCGCGTAGACTTCATGTTAGGGAGCGTGGACTTATTCGTTTGAACTTGGGAAAAAAGAATGGGTTCCCACATGAGATTGGAAAGGAGCTATCGCGAGAGTCGTAAGTGACTGGGTTCTGTTCACCATTACAGCTCTTGGTGAGTTTTATTGAGTTTATATATGCTCGACATTTTAGTTGTCTCCATAGCAGGGTTAATTGGCATCCAGAATGGGGGTGGCAAGTGGTGGTAACACAGAGAGGCTCAAACAATGGGGGGGGGGGGTAAAATAGTTACAATTACATTGAATTCCAGTCATCAGTTGAGTTGAACACTAGTGGAGGAGGTCACACATCCCATTGTTTTAATTAATACGAAATGCTACTTGGTTATAGGACTTAGTGAATTAGTCACTTTACTCTTTTTTCTTTTTTTTGGGTGAAACTTCCTTCTATACATGCATCCAGACATCAGTTGAGTTGAACACTAGTGGAGGAGGTCACACATCCCATTGTTTTAATTAATACGAAATGCTACTTGGTTATAGGACTTAGTGAATTAGTCACTTTACTCTTTTTTTTCATCTTTTTTTTTGGGGGTGAAACTTCCTTCTATACATGCACATATAAAAAGGTACCGGAATATGTGTTTGAACAAAAGTGTCTCTTATGAGGTATTGCCTGCTGGGCATGGAAATCTGTTTGACCTTAGACACTGTTAGAGGCTTAGACTCAAAGTCAACTCAGGAGCAAATATGCCAGTTGACAGTTATATATAAACAATGTTCCTTTTTTTTAACGTACTAATAGTTCTATGGAACTCAAACTATATTTATATGTACCTTTGCATAAGGACTGATAGAGCAATCGGAAATATAAACAGGTGAATAATATACCATTTATTATATTGAGAATTAAAATTTTAGGATTAGAATTAAAACTAACTGGCAGTGTGACCTCCCCGGTGTGGTTTACTTGCTTTAACATGCATGTAAATGGAGTATATACACATACACAATAACATGAATACATATACATCCATATAAATACAAATAGATATACATATAATCCACCCCCAGCACAGACCCCCTTCCGCACTATGCATACATGGATTTATGACAGAGATAAACTCAGATTTATCAGAGAGGTTTAGCAATGTCTCATATGGGGGGGGGGGGTGTGAGTGAACATATGATATGCATAAATGTGAATATATATAATATATGGATTTATCATACAATGTGATTCATATTTGATATAAGGTAGCTGTTACCAAGTAAAATGGTGACTTGTATTCAGGCATTAACAAGTTTTTGAGGTTAAATTTCATATGGATATAATTTTGTATTAAAAAAGTAGTGTCATGTGGATACATGTAGGGTGAGCTACTATAGTTATACTGCATAGTAGCAATTAAGTTCATAAAACTAGCGTCATTAAGTTTTGAGGTTTACATTTTATCTACCAGGTATATATGTATCAATTATACTGTGGCAGATGAATACTCTGTAAACATATTTCCTGATATATGCATATAATTATTCTGTGACATTATAATTATTCTGTGACATTAAAGATACACAATCCAATTTGTTGGTCCCCGAGTCATCGGGTTCCAATAATAACAACATTTCTTCAAGAGATACTTGTATTCAAGATTGATTTAATAGCAACATAATACTTATCGCTATCAGCCCTAGTATGAAAATTTTCCAAAAACATGTTATATACATGTATATCAGCATTTTGTTAAATGCAATTTAGTATCAAGAGTATACATGTTGGTCGGCTCGTTTAATAGATGGTTGTCCACCAAATATATTTCAGGTGGTGAAAATAGGATTAATGTTGATTCAAAAATTTATATCTGGGTTTCTTGTCTACGGTTAAATATTTTATTTATTTATATATTTATTTATTTATTTATATATATATATATATATATTTTATTTTTTTCCCCGAAAACCGAGGAATAGTAATTTAGGAGCATTAATATGGATCATGTATCTTTAACAGCTTTTGGAAGTTAATTTTTCCATGTACCATATATTGGGTATGAGCCTAATTGTGATATAAATTGGGTGTGGGGGGAATATATCATAATGTATAAATGTGACATTCACTGGTAGATGGACACTGTGCATGGATGAGAAAATAACATACATTTGAAGTTGAATTTCGTGAATCACAAATCTGGCTGTGATTTATTGATCACTCTGCTCTTGTCAAGTAAATGCCTGAATGTAGCATTTACCGATAGAAGCATATAAAGGCCATGGTAAGTTATGTCAGTGTCTGAAAGTCAATCTGGTTTCAGCGGTTGACCTCAAACACCCACCCAATTTACCCTTGCCTAAAAGTGGCAGTAACAGTTTTTGGAAGTTAGTTCCATATATCAATAATGTTGTATAGGGGCAAGTTGATATATCGTATGGATAAATAACTATACCACAGTGGACAGATTTCAGAGTTTAATTGCATATATGGGGTGAGGCATATATTATATCATACACTCTGATTTATACTAGTAGTTTCTAACTGATGATAGTTAACAATTACCCAGTACATGTACATGCATAATGGTCACCTTAAAGTTAAATAGCAGTATTTTATGTGAAGATATAAAACCTGTGATATTAAAGATACACAATCCGACTTGATATTCGCCGTGTCAACATGTTCTAACAATAGCATCATTTGTTCAAAAGATGTTTTAGTTTTCAAGATTGATTTATTTCCAAAGGTAATGCTTACCGCGGTCAACCTTGGTATAAAATTTTCCATAACGAGTTATATTATATCGGCATTTTGTTCAATGCAATTTGGTATGAAGAGTATGTTGGTCGGCTCGCTGAATATATGCTTGGCCGCCAACTATTTAGGTGGTGGATAATAAAACATAATTAGAAAATTTCTATCTGATAACTTTCAGCTTTGATGGGTGGGTTTCTTGACTGATAAAAATGTTTAGTTTTTTTTTTAACCTCTGAAATCGAGGAATACTAATTCAGGGACGTTAATTTAGATTATGTATCTTTAACAAGTTTTGGAAGTTAAATTTAATATCATACACTCTGATTTATACTAGTAGTTTCTAACTGATGATAGTTACCAATTACCCAGTACATGTACATGCATAATGGTCACCTTAAATAGTAGTATTTTATGTGTAGATATAAAACTCTGTTTTATAGTCATTTAAGCATAGTTGTTATCAAGTAAATGCTTGTCTGACATTTACTAATCCGTGCATAAAGCCATGGTTAAATTAGTCTGTTTTTAGCATTTTTAGCATAGGTTAAACAAAAAACAAAAACAAAAACAAAATTATTCGGAATAAGTTTCAAAAATGATTATTGTAATAATATATCATTAATATTAAACCGATCTTGTTTACGTTCCTTGAATGCGAATGAGATCTGTATCATTGACTTTGACATATTTTGGAAGTAAATTTCATGTCTTATATGGGGGGGGGAGTGAACATATGATATGCATAGATGGGAATATATATAAGAAATTTATCATAAAATGTGATTCATATTTGATATATGGCAGCTGTTGCCAAGATAAGTGTATGCTAGTATGAGACATTAGCAAGTTTTAGAAGTTAGCTTTCATATGGATACAATTTTATTTTGGAAAAGTAGTGTCAAATGAATAGGGTGAGGGCAAAATAGTTATGTTACATAGTAGCAATTAAATTCACTAGTCTAGCATCAATAAGTTTTGGAACTTAAATTGTATCTACCAGGTACATGTATCAATTATACTGTAGCAAATGAAAACTCTGATTTGCAGTAAACATATTTCCTAGTATATGCATATAATCATTCTGTGACATTAAAGATACACAATCCGACCTGATGGTCCCTGTGTCAACATGTTCTAACAATAGCATCATTTGTTCAAAAGATGCTTTAGTTTTCAAGATTGATTTATTTCCAAAGATAATGCTTACCGCGGTCAACCTTGGTATAAAATTTTCCATAACGAGTTACTAGTATATTATATCGGCATTTTGTTCAATGCAATTTGGTATGAAGAGTATGTTGGTCGGCTTGCTGAATATATGCTTGGCCGCCAACTATTTAGGGGGTGGATAATAAAACATAATTAGAAATTTTCTATCTGATAACTTTCAGCTTTGATGGGTGGGTTTCTCGACTGATAGGAATGCTTTGTTTTGCTTTGTTTTTGTTTTTGTTTGTTTGTTTGTTTTTTTTTTTTTTTAACCTCTGAAATCGAGGAATACTAATTCAGGGACGTTAATTTAGATTATGTATCTTTAACAAGTTTTGGAAGTTAAATTTAATTAACATACATTTGAAGTTGAATTCATGGATCATATATGGATATAATGAGGGCAAATGGATATATTAGCATACATGTACATGATTTATAGTTCATAATAAGTTGTGGAAATCTGATTGCATATATCATATAAAAATAGTATGGGGGAAAATGAATATCCCATAGACTGTGATTCATTTTTATCACATGGTAACAGTTACCAAGTAAATAGATATGATACACTATATGATATATTATATTATATCATACACTCTCATGTATACTAGTAGCTCTAAATGATAGTTGATACCATTTACCAAGAACATGTATAATTGTGACCTTAAATGGTATTTCGTGCATAAATTTCACAACTAAGAAGTTGTGAAAGTCTAAATTCATGTATCATACATGTATATGGATAGGATGAGGGAAAAACAATATATCATAAACCGTGATTCATATTTATCACATGGCAACAGTCACCAAGTAAATAGATATATTATGGTACATAATTGTATCTTATGGGTAAATGTAATACTAGGGTTTCGGAAGTCTGATTGGGTAGGGTGGGGCAAATGTATATATGATAACGTGCGATTCATAGTTATCACATGGTAACAGTTACCAAGTTAATGGATATATGTAACATTAGCGAGTTTTGGAACTTAAATTTCAAATGTAGACATACACAGTAGAATTATCTATGATCAGGGGTTTTTAAATTGGAAAATTTAAAATGGCAAGGTGGATACACGTGCAATTATTTTTTTTTTATTTATGTGTGGATGATTGAGTAATTTGTGATAAAGGTGATAATTTCTCAATGTTCAGTGGTACATTTGGTATGTTCACTTTTCCTTGATTGATTTCACTTCCTCGAGTGAATTTACTTTGAATGGCTTTGATGTCTCTGTTGTCTTGGTGAAGATGTTTCCACGAAATGTCCAATAGGAAGAAATGAGTTTCTCCTTCTTTAATAAGTAAAGTTCTCGCACAATGTCACTTCTAGCCTTGGTAAGGTTCTCGGTTATGAAGATCTTACTTTGACCCTTTAGAAGTTTCTTATTGTCGAACACAGCTTTTCGAGCATACCAATTTCCAAAGCGTACTATTATGTTGCAGGCCTTGGTGGTTGTTTTACGAGTCTGGCTCCCTGGTACCAATATATCTGTCTGCTGATTTGAAGCTGCATGTTTATTTAGATGGGATGATGTTTGTTCTGATTCAAACAGCTTGTCTGCTTTCCTGGCAGGAATTAAAGGACCTTCAGGTACAGTATGAGGCGCACCAAGAGGATGAGCATTTGAAATGTCTCTGGGATGTAATTTAACTTTCAGGAAGTGCTCACAGATATCCCTAACTACACATTTTGCATCAATATTAAAAGGGTTGGAGATGTCATCTGGAATAGGCACATTATGGAATTGTAGACAATTTATACGACTATACTGTTCTCCTTTCTCAACCTCAGTGTCGGTGTGCTTGATTGCTTCCTTGAATTTCTTCTCAATGAGGTTTTCAATCCATTCTTTGTCCAAGGACCCAGTAGGATTTGAATTTGAGTTTTGCAAAGATATCTCAGTCAGTTTCTGATTCTCACCCTTTAGTTCGCGGACTTCAGTTTTGAGAGAATTTATTTCTTGCTGCATGCTCTGCATCCCATTTTTTACTGTAATCACCTCCTTTTGTGTATTTGATATGCTTGTTTTTACTGACTCTTCAATTGTAGTATGCATAGTTGCAAACATATCTGTTAAAATTTTCATTTGGTTCCCCAATGTCTGAAACTCTTGCTTCATGCATACACTGATTTGGTCTTTAATTGTCTTATTTATGTGTTCATCTAATGAATCTTCCTCTGTAGATACCGGTCCTCTACGTCGTTTCTTTCTTTCTTTCGCACTGAAAGATTGCATTGACTGGGAAACCGCTTGAAAATTTGATGCGAAGCTGGTTGGGGTGCCTATTGGTGAGTCCTGTGGTGATGCATTTAAACTCGAAACTTGGCTGGAGGGTGGATCAAAAATGGAGTTTGCTAGACAGAGAGTAATTACATCTGATTGAGGTTGGCTTCCAGAAAAATCATAGTTTGTATCAGCCACATAATTGATGACTTCCATAACTGTGTCAGGTTTTGAAATCTCTGACTGAGACTGGATGTCTCCAACTGGAAGTGTGGTTGTTAATTCAGGATGTTTTTCACCATTTATTAAATTTGAACAGTTAGTTTTATCATCAGCAGCCATGCTATTTGTTAAGTCAGACTTATCTTGTGAAGTATTTACAAGTTCATTTTGAGAGTCTTCTACCACGCCCGCCATTTTTATCGGATATTGGTCGTGGTCAGTCAAATCGTATCCGGCTTCAAACTCGGAAAAACAAATTTCAAAATACCCGATCGGTCCGTATAGTTCTCTGTGTTAAACCCGCCGAAGATCCTTGTATATTGTGTGTCTTTATTACATTCTTTTCCCCGTTAAATAGCCGAAAAAGTAGGAGCGAAAATTAGCTTGTTATGACTCGGCCGCCATCTTGTATCTTATTATACTATACTATACCGAGAAGCGTGTCCATTTCATTCCATAACGAAAATCGACGAACAACGTCATCGTGTAACTTTCCCCATTGACCGAGTTCGCCCGAATGTATCTTCTGCTTTGTTCATATAATTAAATGTTTCCCTTCGATTCCATGGCGAAAATAGTATATTTATGTATTATCACATGCATGTATACATGTACTATATAATCTTATGATAACAATTGATTCCTCATTGAATATATGTTATTTCGTTTCGCACAGGATTACATCGTACCAAGTGCTATACATTAAATGCCCAGTAGAACGGTAAATTCGTGATGACATTCTTATTATATTTCACATCAGGAATGTGCATCACTTTTCACTCGCCCTGATGTGTGTAGACTGTAGTTACAATAGTGTCGTTATTTATTGTGTCTTATTTTGTCAATAAAAGGTAAACTAACGCAACGAATGAACTTATATTGTAATTCAATATTGTAATTCTCATTTGCAATACAAATAATCGAAAGACACAAAGATTTTCCGATTACGACATTAGTGCCAGGCTTATTATGTAGGTTTAGTGCCAGAGAATCTTACTTTTGTCATGGGCATCAAAAATATTACTATGAATACTTGGTGATAGTTTTGAGTTATAACATGCCCCTAATGACTTATCCAGTTTGTTTTTAAATTCCCTATAGCATGCTTAAGCATACTCAAAAAAAATTTAATTTTTTTTTTTACTCTTCCCCTGGCACTGAAAGAGTTAAGCCCACCGATCTACTGTGCCACAAAGGCGCTCGCGAAATTTAAAACAGTTGCGTCGTATTAGATAATTATTGGTGACGTCACAAAATCAGATATAGTCTGTATACGACCCAAAGCATCCGGCTTTGGTTCGTTATAATGGGCTGGTTGACAGACAAATCAGGAAATAGTTCGAAATTATGAAATTGTGTGTATCCTGCACATTTGCCTAGGTTTACAGATGATCAGCAATTTATAAAACATTGTTTTTTTTTTCAATTAAAACAGCTTCTGAAACGGGTTGAACTGTTATTTGAACTAAATGAGATCATTTCCAGTCATATGAGTGATATCAGTAGAGTTTTATTGGGTTTTAGACCAAATTTAGTGAAATTTGGGAGGTGGGTGTAAAAAACATTGGGAGTAAAAACTGTTTTATTTTTTTTGCAGGTTTGGGGGTGGTGGGTCCCAGAAATTGCCAGATACAAAAAAACGGCATACCTTCCTGCAAATTTTTTACGCCCCCCCCCCCCTCCCCCCACCTGCCAGACTGGAATGTTTTTCGTCGAACAAAAAATATACGGTTACGTAGCGTTTTTCCGAAGACCCATAACTCCGAAGGTCATATTCTCCGACGCCCCGATTCTCCGAAAGCCCATAACTCCGAAGTCCCGATTCTCCGAAATCCCATAACTCCGAAGACCCATAACTCCGAAAGCCCATAACTCCGAATGCCTATAACTCCGAACGCCCATAACTCCGAAGGTCTATAACTCCGAAGGGCCGATTCTCCGAAGGTCCGATTCTCCGAAGGTCCGATTCTCCGAAGATAATGTTTTATCGCTTATTAAATAGTGTACAGTCCAGTGGCGGGGTCAATGGGGCCCTAGGGAAGACCGCCCCCAAAAAACATGTCAAATGTCATGTAAACGTCAGGAAATCCCTCCTAGGCATTCAAATATTCACAGTGTTCCTGCCCAGGGGAGCCCCCGGACCAACGATTGGGGGCGACCCCTCCCATGTATGCGCTCCCCAAATCAGGCCTTCGTGATATGCTTTCGGCATATCATATGCATGATATATCCCCCACATATCCCCCACATATGCTAATTAATGTGCACCCCTAAATGGGAACCCTGGCACCACCACTGGTGTGCACCGGGTATATTATAACGAAACGCTGCAAGAATGTCAGAGTAACCTAACATGCACAGGGGCGACAAGTTCTTCCCCGTTCACCCCTGTACATTTTACTCTGGCATCTCATGGGCCAACGTAACGTTATAGTATCTGGTGTATAGTCAGTGGCGGGCCAGGATTCCCATTTAGGTGGGGGCAGTAGGAAAAGTTTGAATATTTTGATGCCCCATGAACGATTTCCGGGCGTTTACATGACATTGGACATGTTTTGGTAGGGGCCCATATTGTCTGAAATAGCAAGTAGAGGTTTAATGGGGGCAGTGGGAATTTTGGGACCCCTTGGTTTCGCCACTGGACTGTACACTATTTAGTAAACGATAATACCCCGATAAAACACAATCTTCGGAGAATCGGACCTTCGGAGAATCGGACCTTCGGAGTTATGGGCCGTCGGAGAATCGGGCCTTCGGAGTTATAGGTCTTCGGAGAATCGGCCCTTCGGAGTTATAGGTCTTCGGAGTTATAGGTCTTCGGAGAATCGGTCCTTCGGAGTTATGGGCTTTCGGAGAATCGGATCTTCGGAGTTATGGGCCGTCGGAGAATCGGGTCTTCGGAGTTGTGGGCCGTCGGAGAATCGGGTCTTCGGAGTTGTGGGCCGTCGGAGAATCGGGTCTTCGGAGTTGTGGGCCTTCGTAGTAATAGGTCTTCGGAAAACCGGTCTGACACCAAATATACAGTTGTCCTTCTAATGTGACAACAACTCTAATTTATATTTAACAACCTCCTATAGCCATGCCCATCTAAATATTCCCTAATATGTACAAAAAAACCGTCATCGTTCTTTTACAAATTGCAATTAACCAAATTATTATACACACTTGACACCACATGCCCCGTCATACCAACACCTGTTATATTACATGTTATATGTATATTTGTGTTCGAATTTATGTTTGTTGTATAGGGAGCGGAGATTCACGGGCCCTCCAATGCCTTATATTTATGTATTAATTCATTCAATATATGACAATAGATATGTTTAAATAAACACAAAATCAGTTCATTGCCCATGCAATACCACAACATGTGGTAAGCGACAAAATTCGAACATGTGAAGTAACTCACCAATTCTGGAGAAAATTTATTCCACTTCTGAAATAATCGACAACCTCACAGCAATAGATTTTATGAAGAGGTATCGAATAAGGTAATTAACTTCATGAGTTTAGAACTAAACAGTCAACTTTTGAGTTATTAATAACAGGGAATAATGCTCAAATAATACGGTGTTGTATTGTGTGTCAACTGACTATCTAAACAACCAAATCCCCAATTACCTCACGCTCATGTTGCCACCCCGATCAATACAAGTTGCCAGTAATCGATATGATATGCGCGAACCTGACAAATTCTATTCATACCGTTCGCATACAGAACATTTCAGAAACTCTTATTTACCTAAAAGTACGTTATCTTGGAATAAACTACCAAAGCCTATTACAAATGTAAGTACTCTTCCTGAATTTAAGATGAATTTGAAATTAATTGACCCGCCCACGAAACCTCCCCAATTCTTTATTAATGGCCCAAGAAAACTAAGCATCTTACACTGCAGAATTCGCAACTATTGTAGTGAATTAAAATCAGATATGTACAACAATTTTATCTCTGATACCTCTAAATGCACATGTGGATACGAAGTCGAAGATGCCTTTCATTATTTCTTTGAGTGCTCCCTGTATGCTACCGAAAGATGCGAACTCTTCAATAAGATTGCAGCCCACCAATTTATAATATATAACATTTCCTCCTTACTCACAGGGATATCATCAGAATCGAATCGACGCAATGAAATTCTTTTCCATTTTGTTTATTCATACATTTCATCAACGAAACGCTTTAATTAGGCCCTCTCCGCTAACAAATATAGGCGAGATACTCCTTTGCGTTACAAATGTTGACTACCTCAGATGAAATTTCAAAAGCAGGATAGGACTGACAGCAATCAGAACCACACCATACATCATCCTGTATATATGTTATGTTCGTCATCTACGTTGTATTTGTTAAAATGTTAATGGGAGAGGGGCGGATTTAAGTTGTTAAAACTTGTGTCCCGATCCCGCTTGTAATATTATATTACAATAAACTATGTTTAAACAAAAAAAACTGACGATCATGGTCGACTGATTACTAATGTGTACCATATTGACACTTGGGGCAATACCCGGAGTATGCCCTCTCTGTCATGGTTAATATATTAAATTTCATACTAGAAGCAAACAAATGTCAGCTGATTCGGCCGACACTTGCTTCATTTTTTTGAAAATACACAGAACTTCAATCTGTTCTAGAATTGTGTCCAGTATTGCAGGATATTAGTACCCTGTTCTCTCATTTTAAACATTTGTTGCCCGAATTTACATATATTAAAACATTATACATTTTCTGTTTCAGACCAATCGTGGGTAATAAATCCAGCCCGCATTTCAGTTTGGCAAAAAAACTAGACCTGTCAGACACTTGCTAGTTGATTATTTATAATTCTTGATTGCAATTGTATTTCCAGAGTTCGGCGCATATCTGTTAAAGTGCCCCGAGGATATTACCTGTTTCCGTGTTGCGTGACGCAGAAACTTTTAATTTGGGATTGTAAGTTTATCCATCGCAGTTTCATATAGCCACCAAAGTTCAGGACGAAGCATGCTCAGTATGTCATATACAACGTCCAAAATATATATATATAACTTGATCGAATTTCCCCAGTCAAATATTATCCAAGCAGTTACATGCTGGAGAGAATCAATTCCATTAAGACTGTGTTCACAATAAGGTAATCAATACATTTTTATATAAAACTAGATATCCTCAATGCAAGCACTGGAACCATGGCTTGCAGTCCAACACATGTGCTATGTAATGATATATGTGCACACACAACAACACTGAGATGCCATCTATTATATATTTTGGAAGATCTGTGTGTCTGTCTGTGTGCCTGTGTGTTCGCGATGAACTCGAAAAAGGCCCACCCGATTTCGATGAAACTTGGTATGTGGCGGTATTTTCGGCCGGGGACGAACATAGGCATATTAATTTGTCCGTGCGACATGACCTTGACCTTGAAATCGGGTCATTTCAAGGTCAAACGCCCGAATATCACGGGATTTCGACGAAACTTGGTATGTGGGGGTACTTTCTTATGGCGAGTCTCATAAGCATATTTATTTTCCCGTGCGACGTGACCTTGACCTTGAAATCGGGTAACTTCAAGGTCAAATCGCCAATTTTGATGGGATTTCGACGAAATTTGATACGTGGGGTTACTTTTGTCCACTGATTGTTTTGGACGAGTCCAATCGTGACCCCGACCAGACCTTGACCTTCAAAATGATCAATTCAAGGTCAAATCGGGTAAAACCGGATGGATTTCGACGGGCACGTTTGTCGGGTACTTTTGTCCGGGCAGTGTTTTTGGACTGGTCAAATCGTGACCCCACTTGACCTTGACCTTCAAAATGGACAATTCAAGGTCAAAGCCCGGACGAAGTCGGGTCACCTTCTAGTCTATTATATATTTTGGAAGATCTGTCTGTGTATCTGTGGTCTGTGTGTGTGTGTGTTCGCGATGAACTCGAAAATGGCCGACCCGATTTCGATGAAACTTCGTATGTGAGGGTGCTATCGGTCGGGAAGTGGCATAGGCATATTAATTTTCAGATCCGAGGTCAACTTTTCACGTGCCGAGGTCAAATCTGTTTTTACGCTGTGTTACGGGACTTTCATTTGAGTTCGGTGCTTACAAATCGATTCGAAACAGCGCGAATGATAAAATGCCAGTCATAATTATGACACTGTTAGAATCTTTCGTGTTTCCTCTTTCCAACGATATATAATGCGTATGTATCCCTTTTAGTTATCTGCCTCAATTATTAAGAAGAAGTGGTACTATCTTCCATCAGGATAAAAACAATGCGTAACTTCTATGACGTCGTTGGAGGTCATAACGTTATATCACGTTAACGCTTAACCGGCCGATGCATTTGACTGTTTCAGACGTCTTGGCGATATATCGGGCACCGATGGTAATTTATCTTTATGTTGAAACTTGATAATTAATGAGCGTGTGTATAAGAGGCGCGTTTATATACTTGAGTGGAAATCAAATCGGGTTAAACTGGCGGATTTTTACGGACGAAATTTGATGCATAGGGTATCTCGGTATCCGCTGGGCCGATTTCCCGGTATCCGCTGGGCCGATTTTCACCATTTTTGGGGTGTTGGTGTTTGACCCCACCTGACCTTGACCTTCAAAATGGTCAATTCAAGGTCAAAGCCCGGACGAAGTCGGGTCACCTTCTAGTTGTACATATGACAGGTATTTGTGTTATTTTATGCCATTTTATGCACAAACATTTATATACACTGATCGATATATGGTATATGCAAGGAGAGTGAATGGTTAGTGTGCACGGACCCCATACCCGCCTGTGATGTCACTATAATTAATCAAATGAGTTTTGTGTAATACCCACATATATGAGTGCGTGACATCACTGCATATGGTGTAATAAAAAAATGAAAAAAAGACCGTGTTCACATCAGAAATGCACCACACAAACTGCCTTTAATTCAGAACTGGCAACAGAATCCACCTCACATCACAAATAAATCATATCCAATATAGCAGTTAAGTCAATGGATCGCATGTAAATTATGATTAAACAACTCTACATGTATATTACATCACGAAGAGGTGACAATGGTGTCGTCGTGTTTGCGCGAACATGGTATATTGTGCGCACTGTTCATGCAGACTCGGGACAGTATACTCTGCTATGTGTCTGAGATTTAAGAAGACTGATTCATCTTTGGTTTAGTTCCACCTAATAATTCAGAGCTATAACTGTAAACGTCGCCCGGTCTCAGTTGAGCTTGAAACATCTTATTTTTCTGATTTTTTTTCCACAGAACAAAATTCACATCACCCGTTTAGATAATGCGGATATTTCAAAATTCGATAATATTCTTGAAATAAACGCAAAGAGCCACATCGGAATTTCCTGTTTAAGGCTACCTATATTGTCCAAGTTTAACTTTAAGTATAGCATTTCTTCGCTTGCATTGCGTTCTCGGGATTGGCATAGGCTCATAAAACGTATTATTTCTACTCACAAATCAAGACTTTGTAATTGTCTGGAAATACTAACACAAGTGATATCAATGCGTCGCCCAATAAAGATTTCACGGGTTCCGTGAAGTATGCGGGGCATAAAAATAAAGAGTTTATTTTTAAAACGCCATCAATGAAGATTATTTAAATAGCTTCAGTTTGAAAAATTATTAGGTGATGTTCCATTCCAAATGCACTCCGATACCAAGGGAAGCATGCGTACCTGACAAATCACGACATTACGCGAGTATTTCCACGTGACCACTTTGTACCAGTCGAGATTTCAGAAGGATTACAGAAAGGGTCTTCTCGTGTAACATTTGCAACAATGTTTACCCTTTCATAAAATCTGCACTCGCATTAGCAATGGCTCCATTTCGTAGAGTTTATCTGAAAATAGGATATATAGCACGGACAAATCACGTCTAATCAGGATATATATCACGGACAAATCACGTCTAATCACGTCTAATCACGTCTAATCACGTCTAAACAGTCCACAAACATTATGCTGAGTAATATAACAAATTGTCGCACCAGTTATCGGTGTAATAGAAATAGATATAACATATCTATTTAAAAAAACTGGTCATGGTCCATACCGCATACTACACGTGAGGAAACATCAATGAGTTATATATATTCTTTGAAAATTTTGATGGAAACAAATACCGTAACAACACCCGTTTTATGGCTGGCATGTCCAAAACTGGTTCATTGTTTCAAGAATTAGAAATGTTAAATATACGTGGACCACGATGGATAATACCTACCAAGAAATTATTCTGGGGCGGTAGTTGCGATCGAGGCGGTTACCAAGCTTGCATGCCAACGAATCCTCTATAGCAGATAGTATTTGTCCATGTATTTCAGTATAATAATGTTCAGACAACAAAATTAAATTAGGAGATAAACGTACCCTGTTTCGTTGTACATTCTGGGATTCGAGCATAAAAACAGATTGTGAACGAGCCGGCTTGCCGGCGAGTTCACAAACTGTTTTCATGCTCGAATCCCAGAATGTACAACGAAACAGGGTACGTTTATCTCCATTGTAATTCAATCTAGCAAGGAATTTGCAAAAACAAAACTGTATAAAAAGTACCCATTTAGTAATTTTCATGACACGAATCGAGACTTTCATTTTGCCGTTGTCACCGTGCACAAATCGTTGGGTTTGTTCATTGCGTTACTCGGAACACTGCTCCGTAACAATTTCCAGTGGGCGGATTGGCTCCTTAAGGCTACTCCGTTCTGCGCCGATGAAATTTTACCGTGCTACATTCAGATTTGATGCACACTGAAGCGGCTGATGAACGGTATCTATAGACAACAACGCGCGGGTGTGCTCGTTTCGCTACTCCGTTCTGCGCCGATACAATTTTACTGTGCTACATTCAGATTTGATGCACGCTGAAGCGGCCGATATCGGTGAATCGAAAACTAAAGTTAGCCGCTCTCAGCCAATCAGAATGCGTGTTTTTAGTGACAAATACTCTATTGAATTACAATTCAGAATATTTTCTCATGTGGATTGTATATGTAGCAGACAGATGGTCGCACTGTAAACATCAAATAATGAGAGATTATTGAAAGTACGGATTTGTCCATAGAAGACGTAAATCGTATGAGTACAAGAACCTTCTCTGGAATAAACCGGTAATGACAGAGAAAGCCTATTATGCAAACCAAAACGTTTCTGAACTTCGAATTCCAATATAAGTTTATTGTTAACCTCCTTAAATTAGGAGAGTATATATACAAATGACAAATTTATACATAGGCATGCAAATATTATACTAACCACCATATTATAATCTTAGAGTGTTGACGCCATGTCACACGCATACGATCAGGTTCAGACATTTTTAAGTTTCAAGTGTTAGTGATGTCGGAGATAATCTAATATATAATTTAGAAATGGGAAAGTATACAATGGAGTTCCTGAATATCACTTGTCCTTTTTTTAAACTGAATACGGAATAGCAGTATCACATGCGTGTAAAACTTCCAAATGAAATATTTACAGGAATCAAAGTTGAATATTGGAACATGAGAATGTGTGTCGTCAGTTTACCTTATCGGGTGAATTCAGAAAATATCATATATCATATAAAATGGTCTATTTAAGAAACTGGTAATATATTAGTTAGTGTATGTTATTGTGACTAAGAAAGATGTACTTCATTGGTCTACTGAATAATCGTAATGTGATTACCACTATGTCACTGGTTTAGTGCATAGCTAAGTCGTTTTTGTGCTCCTCTCAATGAGTCGGTTGTATGTAGGAGGAATGTAACAGTGGAGTAAATTATTTTTTCAAGCTGGTGCGTAGGTAAGTCTAGTGTCACATGATGGAGAGTAGAACCGTAAACAGCGAATAAACTGTCCGAAGATTGTTTGTATGCCGCAGTGGTTGAAATTGTTTAACGCAGTATTGATTCCGTCCAGACATGAGAACATAATGTTCATCAGTTCATTTTCGTACAGTATTGAGCACAACAGACAGACATAATTGTTGACAAACATAGTTCGGTTCAATAATCGTACCATATGACTGTACTTTACGGAGCTATGTGCGCCTATATATGAACGTCAGTTTTTCCCATATCTGCCACTGCTTTAAAAGCGATACATTCAGCCGTGGATCAGAAACAACCACTGAAAGCAAAGTGTTGGAATATGAATACATAACTGAGTCTTTTGCTGACGCCTTCCATGCATCATTCGATGGAAACGTACGGAACTTTAAGAAGAAACAATCAAAGTGGAGTTTGGTGATGCATGGGCAGGTGGATGAGGTTGCCAATGAAGCAGAGTTTTCTTATCTGTATATGCTGTTCTATTGGTATTATTCCTAGTAATCCAAGCGATGATATTGCTGATGTCGCCTGCCGTTGTGGTGCGACACAAGATACGCCGTTTATGGATAGTCCCCTCCGAGTTGTCGTTAGCGATTTTAGAAGCTCGTCGATATACACGAGGTAGCAAAACGGTGAAAGGACCTCTCCTTGTTGAGTCCTTGCCCTATACTGAAACAGTTTCACAAACAACCGTTATACAATAATCGGCTCGTGATATCACTATATATACAACGTAGCATGGGAACGGTCTTTCTAGAGAAGCCTGGGCGATTTAATTTGAACAAGATGCAATACTTTGTCGAAGACCCTTTGTGGAGTCCAAGAAGGCTACAAAAAAGTTTAGAGTTGTTGTCTTGTGCATGAGAGAGACTCTTGTGTGACCCGGTGGCTGCCAGCCCTGTCTGCAGACTATTATTCGTAAAAAATATATTCAAAGGTTTCTTAGTCGGTGAGTGATACACATCCCATTGAAAGCGCCACGCCGGCAATCATAATTTGTTTATGTGGGGGGGGGTCACTCCCGCAGCATGATGTCCTTTACGATATTGATAGGATTAAAGATTACTTCAGATAGAGAGTTATTTATCCATAATCGGGGAGACGTTGATGGTAAAGTCTGCCATGAACTGATAATGAACTTATAAAAGCTTCAGTCTAATGAATTTCATGGAGAAAATACGATCTGAAGTAGCCTGGTACTTCATGGAAATGCAAATATGAAGAAGGGCTGACGGTTGATATCATGGCAGCATGTTCACATCTCCTTACTGACCCACAATTGTCTTGCAGTAAACAGCAGTCTCCTAGTCGAAGTAAGTAATAATATTCACACTTCGCAAGCGTTAATATATCAACAAAACGTGAGAGTAAGCGAGAGATGGTTGGAGAAAGGAAACAATTAGATAGTGTTTGAAACGGTAGTACAGTGTTGTCAGTGAAACAGATGACCAAATACTGAATATGCGAGGCTGTAAAACTGGAATATTTAGAGCTATCAAAAAGCAAAGTTAATTGAATGTAAAAGAGAGTATGCTATTTTAGACGTTGGATACTAGTGTTCTTGTCAAAGATGTTACAATTAATACCAGCAATCGAAACAATGACACAAAACGACAGGACCAGTTTGATTTGACAAACCAAGAATTGGCACTTATGTACAACATGAAGCATAACAGAAACGATAAGAAGTGATGAGTCTGCAATCAACGCTATACAGAAGTAACAGAACGGGAAGCTGTGGAGAATAATGGGTGAAAAGAGTTAGCTTGTATTTAACGAGGTGATGTTATACTTTTGGAAATCTCAAACACATACTGGCAAATGACTCCGCATGACAATACGAGAGGGCCAATAATTTAGCTGTTGTTTAGACTGCATGGTAATTATTCCTTTAAAAATATTGGACAAATAATAAGACACTGCAATAATAATAACATATGAGAATATCACAGTGGATCAACGGACACGAACCAAAACCGGAAGTCGTAGATTTCGAGGTGGAGAAATATCTGTCGACAAATATTTGTTGACATTTTTTGACGGTTTTTTGGGAAAATAAACGCTTGGATACCATATCTGACCAACTGAATGTGAGTGAATATTTCTTCGCTAATGTTCGGACACCGACGATCAATTTAAGTGAGTTGCCATTGTTCGATCGCGGAAAAAATGTCATTTAATCATCGCCGCGAGACGATTTCTTCCCCAAAATATCCCAGAAAATCATACTTTTCACATTCATCGCAGACAGCTGTCGCAACAACCTATACACCGATCGAAAGGCCTGTTTTCCGCCCACAAATGCATATTTTGAGTATTTTCACGGACTGTCTCAAAATTCCAAATTTCATCTTTTGATGTAGATACCCACCTCGAAAATACTGTCCGGTTAGTCCCGAAAAATTTAATCATTAGTTGTAAAAAATCTGTCCGCTTAGTCGTGATTTTGCTGAGGTCTGCCATCTTCAATTTCTGGTCGAAAAAGCAATTTTGCCGCAGATAATGGGCGTTTCATTTGACTTTTGCGTGGCCACAATGGTTCTGGGTGTTCATATTGTTGCATATGTTTCCTGGTACAACATAACATCCAGGCGGTGACTTATATATATAACTGAACTGTAACTGAAATCCAACTACGAAGTACATGTTTGGTATACATATAACTTTTGATGTATGTCATATTGTTAACTCTGACTTGTCATCACTCTCGGAAGGCCGACATAAAACAAATTATTTACATCCAACTTTTTTCAGAAAAATGCAGCGGTGTGCCGATTTTTACCCTTTATATTTGATTATACACTCGCAACGAGTTGTGGCCCACAACTTGTGGGGTTATACATCAGGAAGCGGCTTGTTCGTCCTTTCGTGGATGCAATTTTCCGAGTTTTTATTCCTAAGTTTTGCGGTCATTTGTTTTTTTTGCCTTGGCATATATATATTTAGTACCATGGGAACATGCGAACATATATGATTGTGAAATATGTCAGACCTTTTTGTGTGGAGTTATATGACATTTTTCGACTTAGAAAATTATTGTTTTCAATATTCAGCAATGGTTAAAACAATAATGAGGAGGGGACTAAAACATACAGTCGGAGGGGTGTACAGCTATATCTGTTACTAATATTAGCTTAAGTTCAAGTCCACTAAGCGATATTATTTTATAATTCCAGGTGCCATTGACGAGAGGATCGCATGCCTGCCTTCATATATGAAACCACTGTGAGGCAAAGGCTTGCGGCTTCGCTGAGGCAATCGACGATGGGATTTTACAACACCCGAATGAATGTTTGAAAATAAATTATTGAAAATAAAAAATATATAAATTATTTATAATAAAATACTATACAATACTATACTATGCAATACTATACGAAATATTGGTAGGTACTCTCGGTTGATATAGAGAATAGAAACATCATCTGGAAAACTCCAGTGTTCTTTCGAGTTGTTGTATTCTTAATCCCACCTTGGCTGTCCATTAATGTAGAAGTGTTGTGTTTCCTACATGTATATACGGGTAAAATTCCAATCTATAGCGTACAACTGAATGTGGAACCAGATGCAAGTTACTTTTGTAAATATATAGGCACGTGATTTTTGTCCTGTTGTATTCAAATCGCGCCATAATTAATTGTTTCCACATTGATTCACACACTGGATAATTTGGTTGGGAAGTTTTTAACGCAAATGGTCGCGTATATATTCAAATTTAAGCGAACAGAAGACATGCAGACAGACCATACTCGTTCATATATATAGACAAAAAAATAACTGTATGGGAGGTCAAATTCACATTTAATAATGAATTGCGCTTAAGCGCATATACCACATATCGCACTGAAGCACACATATGGCATTTGCGCATACTTGAAATGAATTGCGCTTAAGTGCAATTAATTGCGATTAAGCGCTATGAGTTGCTTGAGAGTAAGTGTAACTACCCATAAAACCTAACTATTATAGCATGACCGGGTGTATCTGCATTTGGCTAATTTAAACTAAAGGTCCTCAATCCGATCAGAAAGACCCATATTATAAAGATACAACAACAACAACAACAATATTTCTTCAAAATAAGCAGGGGGGGAGGCGGAAAATAAACTGCGGGACACAACGTACCGGGGGTGGGGAGGGGTACATAGGCGTCAAAAATTTACGCGTAATATTTTTCCTTATTCATTTAGAGGGGGGGTTGTCGGAAAAATTTGCATGTAATTTTTTTCCAAATATGTATTAACTAACAACTTTAATTTTCTCTCATTTTATAGAATATGGATTAACCTTAATATCCAAATCGTATATACATGAGTAGTACAATCCACCTAAAACAATTTGGGATAACCACTGTCTTGCTTTACATGTGATATTGACCCCATTAACCCTCTTAATAATGCCGACTATGTCAGTGTCTACCAGTCGAATGCAGAATTCTACCCTGCGATCGCTTATCTGGCAAATTTTTACTGCAGAACTATCCCATGTATTAAACAATTTCTCCTCCAATGGTATCAGAAGACAGTTATATGCTGGTATCTCACTCATCTCATTTGCATCTTTTTCAAAGTCGAGGTAATGACTAGTTGTCATTTTTTAAAGTGCATACAAAGCGTTGCGATCACCAATATACATGTGTGTACATGTCATGACATCACGAGGTACAAATCTGCGTTCTACTGGTAGACAATGACCATTTTAGTCTAAACTAAGTTACCAAGCACCTTCTCGTGAATTGTATGCTCCGGTGTTTTTTTCGGTTTCCGGTCAAACCGAGTTGTTGTCCGGCTGGGGTAGATTTGATTTTTCTTGGGGGGGGGGAGGGGCAAATGGTCAATGGAAAAACACTGCAGTTTTTGCTGTTTTTTTGGGGGGGGGGGGTACCCAAACCGAAGAAAACAGTTTTTCCCACACTGTGTCTGGAGTTTTTTCCAGCCCCCACCTGAAATAAGCTTTAGTTATCAGAATCGATTAACGTGTGATTTATAAACATTTTGTTCAACAAAATATGGTCGTATAATTACTAAAGTATCACGAAATTTTACCGTATTACCACTTGTTTTAGAGTTATCCATCTTCATCCGCAATTTTGACCGAAACCACCCTTTTCACGGCGTGTTTCTGGGCAGCAATCAATTGAAATAACAAACTTCAATAATCGATATCTGATCACACTTGGGCTTTGATGGGTTGGTTCCTCGACTCGACTAAAACAGAAGGTAATACTGTCGCGAGTCACCCATTTTGATAAAGAATTTAGGCTAGTTCAAAATCCCAACTATCCAAAGCAATGAAAACAAGGAGGTGATATGTCAATATGAGTTCAGGTTTAGTTATAGATACACCTATTTATTCACCAGGGGTACATATAGTTACATACAGTATAACCATGAATTGCGCTTAATCGCAAATAATTAAGCTTAAGTGCTATTGCTTAACTGCAATTAATTATGAAATGTGAATTTGGCCTCTCATAGAAATGGAAATAAACATCTGCATATTTGATGGATATGCTATAATATGTAATATTAGCGAAAATTCTCCGAAATATGGGTGGGTGCATGTAGTTTAAAACATAAAAATAAAGGGGTGTATATATACCCGAAAAATGTAGTTAAAACTTTATACAATCGTAATCAAAACTCGGGTGGTGGGTCCCGAAAGTGGCCATAATGAAAAAGAACAGCCATGGGTCCCGATTTGTTTTTTCTGAAATTAATCGAATTTTAATTGTTTTTTAAGTATCAAATTTCACGCTATATATATATATATATACTGGCTGAAATATCAAACTACTGGAAAATACATCTACACCTCCCACCATCAAAACAATCCTGTTGCTACGGCCTTGGTCATGGAGGGCATTGTAATATTCTTGTTCTAACAATATTTCCATAAATGATTCTTTGGTTAATGACCTTACACGATCTGAACGAATGTTATGAGAACACATTGCAAACTGTACTCGGTAACCAAACTTGATCAGTATACTATAGTTGCAACAGAAAGGCAGTTGCCCAAAAAACGTGCCACTGTTAACGAAAGGCAGCCAACCAACTAATCCATTTCGACTCTTGATTGAACAACAAAAACTGTCCGCCGGGTCTGGTGGATTGCAACTAAATTCCGGGGTGTACAGGACTAACCGGACAGTATTTTCGAGGTGGGTACCTGCATCAAAAGATGAAATTTGGAATTTTGAGACAGTCCGTGAAAATACTCAAAATATGCATTTGTGGGGGGAAAACAGGCCTTTCGACCGGTATATAGGTTGTTGCGACAGCTGTCTGCGATGAATGTGAAAAGTATGATTTTCTGGGATATTTTGGGGAAGAAATCGTCTCGCGGCGATGATTAAATGACATTTTTTCCGCGATCGAACAATGACAACTGACTTAAATTGATCGTCGGTGTCCGAACATTAGCGAAGAAATATTCACTCACCTTTAGTTGGTCAGATATGGTATACAAGCGTTTATTTTCCCAAAAAACCGTAAACAAATGTCAACAAATATTTGTCGACAGATATTTCTCCACCTCGAACTCTACGACATCCGGTTTTGGTTCGTGTCCGTTGATCCACTGTGAATATGTTCATTGTCTTCAACATATACCATGTTTAGGGTAATGTGGGGGGATAATGCGATAAGGGGCTTTCGTGAATTTACTTCGAATAAACTAGGTGTCGCTGAACGATTTCATGATTTGGCATAGAAGGCACATTCGTTTAATTGTCTGGCGCAATGTGTTCTCATTCGTTTCGCGTCTGTCCTTTGATACACGGCTTAATGTGTACCAACCCGACTGTCCCGTTATGCCACAAGGGGGCATAATGTGATAGCGCGATCTGACTATCAGTTGAATACATAATATTGCCGCGAAAATATTACATCTATGACATTAAATGCAAATATGTTTAAGGGTCAGATGCACGTTTGGCCAAAACTTCCGGGTATCTCTAAATGGATTTTCTCAAAATCTGTCAGGAATTTATTTGTGAAATTTTGTACAAGTGGTTATTGTGATACAGTATTTAAGAATCATCGAACAAATGGTTATTACAAACTCATTTACTTCACTTTTATGGCATGGAAAATATTTAAAATTTCATTGTTTTTAGGTACCAAGAACTTCTGTAAATTAGATTGTTTCAAAAGTGCAGTCCATGTATCCATGATATCATATCTGAAGATCATGAGAGGAGACTTCGTTTTTCTTGATTTATGAAATTTTATGATTTTCAATATTTGAGAATTTTCATGTCATTCATGTTGTTCAATGAAAAATTGGGTTGAGATGAGTTCTGGGTCATGTCTTCATAACCAAGTTAAAGCTGACCACCATATCTCTTAACACAGTGGCCTAAATTCTGTTGATTGCTCCCTGCTTGAGTGGACCACACTGCATTGGGCTGGAATATTTCTGACTGCTTTATTCTTCATTATAATATATGGGGGTATGACACTATATTATGCAATTAAAAATCTAACTCCAAATTATGATACAAATGAAGTCTCCTCTCATAGAGCCAAGACAATAAGCTGTTTGGTGATTGGAGTTTTGTGTGAAATTATTAATTATTCTAGCAGTTCTTGGAACCTTGGGACAACACAGAAAATAATATTTTCAACCTCTCAAATGTATTAAATCCATTGTTTTTGTTGTCTCTTAATAACTGCTCATATACAATGAAGATGATGATATGTGAAATTCAAGATTTTTCGCCAGATAGATCCAGAGAAATACTTTGTTGAAAATGTCTTGCCATATTTGGCTGTATTTATGTAAAACGTGCATCTCCATCTTAAGCTTGACAATGATATCAATAACACAAGCAATATATAACTTGCATGGCTTGTAAAACATGCATGATCTATGCCACCATGAACGCTCAAGAGAACTGTCGTGCTTTTTGAATCGCCATGCATGGAGTAACTTCCAATAAGAATAATATTTGCCCAAATTCTTTAAGGCCAATTGATTGGTAACAATGATACAAAATTCACCAACGTTGCATGACGTTGGACACGCAATTCGATTGTACGGAACCATGCATAGTTGTATAAGACTCTTAATAATAAGACAATGTTTCGAACATATATACTAAGACACCAAACATGCATGGTTCATAGCTCACTCATAATACAAACTTCTACGGTAGTAGAATTAGTCTCTCGTATAACGTAAGCGCTCTGAGTAGCCATCGTTGTCAGTGTTATTAAATTGGTAAACGGCCCGAGTAATCTTTGTGGTCAGTGACCAGGCCTATGCAATTATGCTTTCAGTGCACGTCATTGCATATACGGGTATTCATGGTGGGAACAGTGTATTTATTTACTTAACAGTTCTATGTTTATGGCTGTCCATATATTATAGATACGAAGATATTTTTGATAACAAAATTGTGCTGCTGCAGAAGGAACCTCGACGGGAGTGAAATATATACTTAGATTCTAAGTAACAGTCATGACAACATTATAGCCCATGGCACTCCTGATCGATCAATGATACTTCTATATTCAAAAGATGGCCATGCAGGACTTCATTTTTGTAGCTGCATATGGTGTCATTCAAATAAATATATTGAAAAAACTATATATGTTTTGGGCGTTCTAAATCTTAATCGTATAAGAGAAACGTTACAAATAAGGGCGAATGATTACCACCATAGGCTGATGAAACATAATTATGAACCAATGTCTAAAAATTATCATTTTCTCCCTTGATTGTCATAACTATATTGTAGACCCAACTAAATCAGTATCAGATACTGAAGGTAACATAATTAAATACAAGAGGTTGACGAAATCTCGATAATATTAGGCCGGATTCGTCATCTCCGGTTTAAACCTCCGAGTTTAACCACACATTGCCATCCAGCCAAACCGGATCTAAGGGTTTCTGTGGTTCAGTTACCAGATTATTGACAACTCGATTCGGTGATAGGAGCTTGCAGTCAAACTACCGTCTTACCAATCGGACCAAAAAACAGGCCGATATATTGGTTATTGACACGGCATAAATTATCGCGAACGCGTGCACGCTCATTGGATTTATTCATTGAGAAACAAGTATCGCTCATGGACCATTAATCCGATCTCATTCTGGGTTTAAATCAAGCTGACAAAGGGCATGTCTCTCAACGCGAGTTTCGCGCGCTGTTCATCACTTTATTTGTGGTAGATTTTCTGCAAGATGCTTTACCCGCAAAGACAAACTTTGGTGTATTGACATGTATATCTGTATATATTAATGGGTATAGGAGCTGTCTATCTGTATGTCCGCTTGTCTGTTCGCAACTTTTCTCCCATACCTCTGGATCAATTTCAACCAAATTAGGTGTGGTGACTCTGGGCAACCAGGCGGATGGTATAACGGCGTTGGGTTTTCAACTTTTTTGTTTAAAAATAAGAAACATTTAATTTACAAAAAGTAGAAAAAAGTGTGTTGTTAAATTGAGTAAGGGGTTGATTCTAATTTTAAATTAATTCATTTTTGTTAGTTTTAAATTTAATACAATTTGTTTTAAATTAAAATGTTCAATATGTACTCAAAGGTGTCGCAGGCTCCTATCGCACAAATCGGCCGCGGGCCCATCTGACGCTTAATAAAGGCTCCATAATCGAGTCAATCCAGGACCAAGAGGTTAGTCAAGTAAAGGCAATTGCGTATGAGTGCACACCAGAAGCAGCATCTGAACTGTTGGAAGTGGGCAACCATACAGAGGAACAGCTTTTAATAAAGAAATATATTACATGCGTTACTTTTTTCAATGTCATAAATTTCACGTCATGCAGAAAATCTAAAAGTTCCCAGGTTTTGAACTAGTTACATATTATGCAATTTTATGGTCGTAGCCAGAGTAGAGCTTTGTGGTATTATCTACTTCAAAATAAGTTATCAAATTTGACCCATATAGAAGTATAATTTTAGGATTGCAAACTATGTGTATAGCAGATCTGGTCATGCAGTAGCATCATTTTGGTGTCAAAATTAAAACGTTGAACCCTTCAAATGAATTCTTAGAAAACACCAATATTTGTGATTGCCACAAGCCAAAAAAAAGCGACAATATAGTTGTAAAAATCATATTGAAGAAACATGTCCATATCTGAGCAAAGTTCGCGTGCGAATGAATCAACTGTGACATGATAACACCAGTCGACAGTCGCCATTTATGCACGGCCTCACTCGAGATTATCTGATTATCTGATTGTTTGACAATTCTAAACCGGGATCGAGAAAAGACGGATTCGTCATCTAAGGTTTAGCCTCGGTAAAAATGGTTTAGCTGGACCGTCGAATTATATAGTTTAGTTGCCGGTTTAAGCTTATAAAACGCAACAACAAAAATATTCAAATTGACAAAAACTTATCCCCACACACTTTATAGGCATGAGTGCTTCTCGCTTATAACTTTCCAACCAAAATATGCTCGCTGTCGTAATTATTGATTTTCGCAATCAATAAAACCCGACGGTCTGCATTAGGAAAAATTATCTCGACGATACAGAAACACTACTGCTAACCGCTGGTCTGGCTGGACCAGGTTTAAACCAGAGATGACGAATGCGTCACTTAGACCTGTGGCCTCGGGTTTAAACCACGGATTTAGCTGTCAAACGGCAGTTTAAACCAAGAGGTTTACGTAATCCAGTTTTAAACTTGAGATGACCAATCCGGCCTAAATGTTTTACAATACTGACAAGTGGTGGACGAAAGTGTAACTTCAACAGGAAAGCCATCGGGTTCTACCAATGACTTGCTACTTGCTACTTGCTACTTGCTACCTGCATGTACAATGTACGTACGTGTCCCAATCCCGCGAGGAGAAACAACATATATATACAACATATAACAGACATAATTATTATATTATAATATAGACTCAGAATGAAAACAAGTGTGCGATGTATATGGATAATTATGCTTATATCGTTATTCTGCTATAATAACTTATCAAGTCACAAGTAGCCACAATTATATTGAGATTCAGCATGATTCATTTGAGAAATGCAAGTGGTGGTGATTTTGGGGCATAATGCGTCAGTTCTCAAAGCCGTAAAACACAACTTTAACAAGCTTTGGTTTCTCTCGCCGCGAATGAGCCCAAAAGGGACGTACTAACCGAAATATGTCTTTATATATATTCCAGTTGAAATTGATTTTTCGGGTTTCGGTTTTTCTTGGTGGAAGTGTCGCATTATGCCATGTGCACATTATATGAATACCGGAATTTTTCTGGCAAATCGGAACGAAAGGTTGACCAGTATTTGTTTCCCCACATTGAGAAATGTCCATATATATACAGAACTACCAAAACTTTAGGTTGGGAGTGACAATTAATCGCAGTCGGTAGAATGAGTCACATACATTTATTAAATTCACCTTTATATTATTTCGTAAATTCGCTTCACCTCTTTCTTACTTACCGTTGTGTTAATTTCAACAATCAAAAGGACAAAAAACATTTGCTCATAGCTCCTGGCATAAAATTAATTATCTTTGGTAGGACATACGAACGTCCCGCCGGTAGACTTGACACGCTGTAGACCGATGACTGTCACATTATGCCCCGTGTCGCATTACGACCCACATTACCCAATATGAAAACCTGTGTTTAAACTCAAAATAAGCTATGTGACGAACTCTTCGTCGTAGGTTTCGTCTATATGTTCAAACAGCAAATCAGGTATGTCTCGAGCTCGGTTTAGTTGTCGTATGTTTATGCCTATCCTCCGTACCACTGCACTCTATACATAATGTTTAATATGTGATTTAAAAATACCGATACGTACAAAGAGAAGATATATACACAAGAATGAGAATGTAACAGCATATATAGCAAATATACACAAACTTCCAGGTGCAAATATATAGTCAACACCGTCCTTATGTAGCAATATCATCATCACCTTCATCATCGTGATCGGCATCATAAGCACCATCCTCATCATTATCGTCGCCATAATCATCATCATAAGTAGCAGTATAATCACCCCCCTCGCCGTCGTTGTCCTCATCAACATTTAGTCATCATCAACGTCATTGTCGTCGTAATATGACACATCAACAACAACATTGCAGAATGGTTAACTCAAGATTTAAACAGTATAGTCCAAATCGTCATAAGTAACAGCATCATCCTATTCCTCTTGAGAACTGACACTTAAAAAACAACAACACTGCAGATTAGTTCAGCCTGCTCTCCCGAAAAACCAGCATATTATCTGCTTATAACAGAACTTGTTTTAGGTAGATAATTTGCTTAGAATTGCCTCATTTTTAGTCGATAATATGCTGAAAATGATAAACTTTTAGTCACATTATCGGCTCATAATGAGGAGATTCTAAGCAGATTATGCGGACAATTACAAAAATAAACCAATTCACGACTTTTCTGGTGCTCGCTCTTTAACATGTGTTTTCACTGTGACCCGCGTCATAAAACGAAATAACGGCGATGAGTCCATCATCTGCTTATTTCAGAATCAAATAATCACATTATGTACCTCTTTCACATTATAGGTCGATTGTGTGCATATTTGCGCGAGGATTAGTCCTATGTGTTTAACTTAAGGTTATCAGTCGAATGAAAGAGCATAATCGACGTAGGCAAGCCACATCTTCCAAATTCACGATATCAACTAAACTCTCAATAGCTGCATGTTTATGCCGACATATTTGCTGGGCAAGAAATGTTCACATTCTAATGAGTAATGCAGTTCATCTCTGTCGTTTATCACATAGGGGCAGAATATATGGAGTATGTTTGTATCATCCCATCGACCTTGCTCTATATATTGGCAAGCGATAGTTACAAGTACGGAATTGACAAAATGTTAGTATATTCTTAGTATCAAAATAATCCAAATAACTTTCAAAATTAATATCATGTTTGAAAAGTTTATAGGTATTGCCTCGGCTAGAGTTTTTCCTATGTCAGTAAACCAGAAGTCACGGAATTGACAATTCAAACTACATTTTAAATAAAGTGCCAGTTATTCTGAACATGTAATATAACCAACATTTAACAGACTACTCTGCCCAGATTTTGTTAGGATATTTGTTACTTTCTCTAGCCATTGAAACTTTGCTACATACACTTTCAGGACCGGTTGATCTTTAAGAATCGGTCAAAACTTTCATTATTTTCCGACCCCCATAGTTCACAACTGTACAATGTCATCGGTAAAACTTGTGCATTAAACAATTCGAACACGTTTGTTTAACCGACATATATTGAATTTGCGACTTAGAAATAATAGAATAGAACGCATTGCTTTGGTGGCTTTATTCACCAGTGCCTTCTTCGTGGCATTGTATAGCCTAAATACTTAGATAGTTAAAATTATTTTCTACTTCAATTTCCATACCGTTGTATAAAATGGTTCTAATCCTTGGCAAGCTTCGCTTCTTTTTGGATATCAACATAATTTTGGTTTTCTCGAAGTCCTTGAGTTACAGCATACTTATATAATTAAGAGACTATCTAAACCATACATATCAGTTGATGCCGAGGTTCGGGGCGACGCAGTAAAGTAAATGAATTTTTTTTAATATTTGTCTGATCAATACGCCCGCCAGTTTGTGTGTGGATTTATGTGTGCTTGACTGCAATATGATGGCGCCTCTTGCAAACGTACACACTTGGCATGATGGAAATCTGGACGTATCAAAATGTATAACATAATGTGGTTTTACGAAGGTATTAGAAATGTACATGACCTTTATATACATGTATACATCAAGGATGGGAAATATACGACACTCTAGTAAATGCATTTTCTATAATCAGATCAGGTGCGATTTTATTAGACCTAAGTACTTGTCACTTACATGTATCAGCAGTGTAACAATACTGATGAAATTTAGAACCAGACCTCAGGGCCGGATTCGTCATCTCCGGTTTAAACCTCTGAGTTTAAACCTGGTTTAAACCTACATTGGCGGTCCAGCCAAACCGGGTCTAAGGGGGCGTTCTTGTCGATCAGTTACGAACTAATTGACAACTCGATTTGGTGATATGATCATACAGTCAAACTACCCTCTTACCTATCGGACCAAAAGACAAGCCGATATAATGGTTATTAACAAGTCACGAACGCGTGCACGATTTATTTTCATTGAGAAATAAGTATCACTCATGGACCATTAGTCCGATCTATTTGGGGTTTTAAATCAATCTGACAAATGGCATGTCTCTAAACACAAGTTGCACGTGCGGTTTATCACTTTGTTTGTGATAGATTGTTTGCAAAATTTTGAGTATTTACATGTATATATCTGAGCAAAATTTTGAGTATTTACATGTATATCTGTATATATTAAAGGGTATAGGAGCTGTATATCTGTATGTCCGTTTGCCTGTTCGCAACTGTTCTAAAACTGATTTAAAAATAAGAAACATTTAATTTAAAAAACATTGTGTTGTTAAATTGAGTAAGGAGTTGTATCTAACAAGAAACAATATTTAAAATTTATAATAATATTTGTTTGTTTTAAATTTAATTAATTTGTTTCTAAAATTAAAATGTTCAAATGATCAAAATGTGCGCAAATGTGACGCAGGCTCCTGTCAAACGAAGGGGCCGCAGGCCCCTCTGACGCTGAATAAAGGCTCCATAATCGAGTCAATCCTAGACCAAGAGGTCAGCCAAGTAAAGGCAATTTGCTTATGAGTGCACACCAGAAGCGGCATCTGAACTGTTTGAAGTGGGCAACCATACAGAGGCACAGCTTTTAATACATAAATATATTACATGCGTTGCTTTTTTTTTCAATGTAATAAATTTTCCGTCATGCAGAAAATCAAAAAGTTATATAGAGAATAAAATAGACACTGGGCCCTGATTGGTCAATAGCCTTGTGTGCTTTTTGCATAAAACAATCATCACACCTCTTCCCTATTATTTCCATAGGTAAAATAGCCATTGGCACAGGAATTAACCCTTTGTAATGAAGTTTGAATTTGTTGGTGTGGTCAAAAATATGACAGTATTTTTTAACTGACACTAGTTACGAAAACACAAGATTTAAAGGCGAATTCCCTGCTAGACGGGCATGAATGTTTTGCGTAAAAAGTTTCCGCAAATGTCAATTTTGCAGATTTAAAGACAATTTTGGACCCAAAATTTATATTGCCAACAGTATACTCTAAAACGTTAGCACTGGGGGCTATGGAAAACATTTACACCAGTGTAACTTTAGGTTTGCAAACTATGTTTCTAGCTTATCTGGTCATGCAGTAGCATCGTTTTGGTGTCAAAATTAAAACGTTGAACCATTCAAATGAATTCGTAGAATTGCCACAAGCCAAAACAAAATAAGCACAAGATAGTTGTAAAAATCATATTGAACGAACATGTACATATCTGAGCAAAGCTCGCGTGCGAATGAATCAAATGTGACACTCAGACACGCCCTCAGTCGAGATAATTTACAGCTCCACCCTTTGACTGATTGTTTGACAATTCTAAACCTCGATGAAGTAAAGACGGATTCGTCATCTCCAATTTAGCCTAGGTAAAGTTGGTTTAGCTTGACCGCCGAATTCTATGGTTTAGTTGCCGGTTTAGGCTTACAAAACGCAAACAAAATATCGAAATTGACAAAAAGGCTTTATAGGTGTGAGTTCTTCTCGCTGATAAATTTCCAATCAAAATGTGGTCGCTGTCGTAATTATTTATTTTCGCAATCAATAAAACGAGGGGGTCCGCATTTGGAAAGTACGATTAATTATCTCGACGATACAGAGACACTGCTAAACCACTGGTCTGGCTGGACCAGGTTTAAACCAGAGATGACGAATGCGTCACTTAGATATGTGGCCGCGGGTTTAAACCACGGATTTTGCTGACTCGCAGCGTTTAAACTGGAGGTTTACGTAGACCAGGTTTAAACCTGAGATGACGAATCGGGTCCATAAGCTAGCGATATAAACCGGATCATGGAATAATATAACTCGTGGAGTTTTTTCCATATGAGCAAGGTCTTGGCGATTAATACCATTTTGTTCTGACATATATATGAAATTCTTAAGCGAAATTCTTAAAGCACAAAGAGAAAACTATATTGATAGGTATATATTGACCCGTAAAACTGACAACGTCGTGACATCCGCATAGAGAAGGGTCAGAATTCCGCACCACCCCTGCCCCGTGATCCCTGTCTAACGGCGACGGCATAAAGATACCGCTATATACAACACGAAGATAAGCCGCTTTCACGTGCTCGGGTTTGGAGACAACAACACACCAATCTCGATGCAGCGCGCAGTACGCTTTTGTCCATAGATTGTCGTTGATTGTACAATAATGCGCCGATCCCAGCTTGGGACCAGGTGGTTTCGCGAGACCAAGTCCTCACTTGGAACACCGTGGTTATTAGGGTGGTCTGGACCAGAGACCAGAATTCAGCCGTAAGAATAGTAGAATATTTGCCCAGTTGTCTCTCTTTATACGCAAAGCCCTCAAATTTTGCCAGGAACACCCTGGGGCTCAACCGTGGGCCAAGCTGAACCACTACACATCCTACAATATGGGCATAATATATATTCCAAACCCCCTCCCTGTATATACACTATTTATCATGTGGTAATACTCTTAAGATTTTGTCCCTGATTTCAAAAAATTAAACTTCATTAGAACCACGATAACACTTTAATCTGGATAAGGTTACTTTTGTTACCGAAAGTAACATCACGGAACCACCACAACACCACACCACAATTCACATTGAAATTGCACAGCAATTGATTGATTGAGAGTTTAACGTCGTTTTAGTCGCTAGACCATATCACGACCAAGAACAGAATCGGGGATTAATAAGATAATAGCGAAGCAACTATGTAGATGAAGCAGACAGTAGATTAGATTTTAACAATGCAATGGTGAGCTATATACAAATAAAATCACACAAGAACAGTGTTTCCACTTGGAGTCAGGAATATAAATTAAAGAACTGACTAGTGTGCAAACGTATAAAACTAGCACAAGAATAGATAATAAATAGCAAATAATACGAAATTACCAAGGAGCCACATCGAAATATGTAAAGTAGCTTTTAAAATAAGATTTTGCAGTGATAAGGTATTTATAATATTTGATGAATCGCGCATGAACCTTTATCAATGCGCCAAGCTGATGATCGGGTGGGTGAGACAGAATGTCATCATTCACCCAACCGACAGCCTCGAGCCACAAATACTGTGTCTTGTCTTTGAGAGTTAAACGTTTCTCTGCAATCATGTAGTAAAATTTCTAAAGCTCAAATATGTATCTCTCTTTCTGAGAGTCGAAACGTTTGAGTGACTTTGGTTATCTGTGTTTCGAAGCTACAGGCGATTTTTTGAATAATAGGATCAACGTGCATAGATTGTTTCGGGGGAAATGTCTCAACGACAGAAGCTTTATCCATAACCTGCACGTCATGTTCTAAAACAGGAATACGATCAGTCGCCTCAACTTGTGTTTCGAGTGATATACATTTACTGACGAGTTTGGTTTGACTCTGTCAGAGTCCTTTCATCAACACACTTTTTCGAGACATGATTGATGAGTATGTGATATGTGGAATGGATGGTCGAGGACCAACTATTTTCTTAGCGTCTATATATGACATATGCTACTCAGCTAAGACTCAGTGTTCACGCTGGACAGAAAAAAACTTTAGCCAAAAGTTTAGCCAAATGAAAATTTTATTAGCCAAATGAAAAAAACTTTAGCCAAATGTTTTTTGGCCAAATTAAAAACAATTTGGCCAAATTAAATCATCGTTTTCTAGTCGGTTCACAATTAATGACTAAAATATTTGTTTTAAACTTTATTTGTTATACTCAGAATGAAAACATAATTAAAACAACACAAAAACAACTTTAAAATCAATATTATACGAACATATCATCGCATAACACACAGGCAGATCAATTTATAAAACATTAATATAAAAACACGACGGGATTTCACGTCGGACCATGCGCACGGACCACGGCCGCTAACAATGGCTTATTATAGTAAGGTGTTAACTGGTGAATATCTATTGTATTCAAATATTTTATGAAGTTAAGCCAGGGATACATTTAATGACACACATTGCGTAACCACTGAGTTAAGAACTGTCCTTCTATCACGAACAAAGCAGACGGCTTAATTAATTATATAACCAGTATACAGCTTATACGTTTTGATGATTAGATGGAAGTTGTGAATGATGGATACTATTCCGATCCGCCTATTTATTGGACATTACAAAAACACCTTAAAACAGCAGCGGTATCACTAGTTAATCACCTATTGAGAAATACTGATCAGATGTAAATCAGTTGTAAAATGTTCCCTTTGTACAGCGCCACACGGAACGATATTTCATAATTACGAAAATAACGAAATACCGGTACTTTCGTCAACTAACTTCGTCTTGAATGTCGACCTATTGAGCGGTTTTATTAATTAGCTTTCTGACTCCGTGATTTCTGTCTCCATTTGGGTCAAAAAAGTTTAGCCAAAAGTTTAGCCAAATGAAATTTTTATTAGCCAAATTCGAAAAAGATTAGCCATTGGCTAATTTGGCTACCGACAGCGTGAACACTGAGCTGAGTCAGCTTATATCGTTGAATCTTGAATTCATAGTCCCAAATGGGACAGGAACGATCCATTGCATCATGTGAATCTTTACAGTTTGAACATTTTTTAAGATTCGTACAATCCCTATGATCATGACCAGAAATAGAACATCGTGCACAGATGATTTCTTTACTTTTACAATGTTGCTAGCCATGGCAATATCCCTGGCATTTAAAACATCGCAATGGGTATATGTACTTAAAGATACGGGCGGCGTTGGCGGTGGGTATGCTGTTAAAATATTCACCTCCGTCAAAAACCGCCATAAACAGAAGGAATAGTAAGATATAGACAGAAATATGGCATAAACAGTATGTTATTGTATTTTTCCCCTTTGTTCTGTAACCAAAAGCAAAAAAAGTTACGTTTCCTGGCTTTTGTTTAGATCCGGATATGGTAAACATAAAGAGCGTTATTTGATACTGTTTTCCTGATATGGAAATAATAAAGAGCGTTTATATCATGTGTGTGTGATTAACCAATAGAATTGTGCTGTGTTATGTAAACAGAAACACAACTTCTGTAACACGAGCAGTCCCTTGTTTACGTACACCATCGTACGTCTTGACGAGATTATACTATTAACGCGCTGCTTATGTTTGGCATATGAGCGGAACTGTATATATTTTGGGGTTCCTTCTGTTGATGGCGATTTGAACAAATATAAATATTTCTGCAACGAACGCCCCCCGTGCCTTTAAATCCATCTTCATATACACAACCTTCAATGTCGGCGGTGGATGTTCGCACCGATTGAAGGTCAGAACATAATTGTTCAACTCAACTTTTTGACCATCAACTGTCTTCGTAAATCGACGGACTTCTGTAACTCTCTGTGGTGCTAACTCAGCCAATATCTCTGACTCAGAAGAATCAGCTATATCGCGAGATCTCAACACAGCTCTGCTACTGTTCAATGTCTTGTGAGGAGATGTTAATTGCACAAGAACGTCGGCTTGAATTTTTCTTGAACATTCGATCAGAAGAGAGCTACTGCGTGACCCAGTCCTGATCGGTTTGATATATTTTAATTGTCCGGCTATGCTTTGGAGCGTTTTATCAATCACAAATACAGAAGGTAAAAACCAAGTACTGAGTATAGACCTCAGCATCAGGGGAACTTGGCAGGTGGTCATTCTTACGTTTTTGTTCAGTATGAGTTGCCATATGAAAAGCAAATAATCGACAACTAGCCCAGCAGCCGCATCGGACTACCCTTAGAATTATGGTCGGGCCAAAGACTGGTACATAGCTGAAGCGGTGACCCGTTTAGCCACTACATATCGCAGCCTCCCGGTACCTCGCCACATTGAGACAGGCGTGAGCAATACAAAATTGAACATTTAACAGCGATGAAGACGAAATGCAAACAGACATGACACGATGGAAACGTACATGAAAAAAAAAACAGAAGACACAACTAGACACCAGAAATCTAATAGAACAGATGGCAGAAATGTAATCTAAACACTGTGGAGAGGCGTGACTGGTCGATGGTTGAGCCGGGTCAACTCAACCACCAGTCTTGAAGAGATGCAGGACCAAAGGCCGATGCCTCACGTGATACGGCCGCCCTAGTACCTCTAGGACTCCTACACCACACCTCTCTGGAAACACCACACGGAAAACAAGGTGCCACATTAGGGGACTCTTACCACTCGCAGTGGGGTGGTATGCCAGTAGTACGTGTGGCTTGTTGCCTGCACATCTAAAAATAGATTTTTTGGCGAGTAAAATTATTTGTACTAAAATATTCCACAAAAAAAAAATTCAAAACCCAAATTTTTTTTCCAAAATTTTCAATTTTTTTTTTTTTTAAATCTTAAAAACTTTATAACGAGTTTTCGGTCTCTTACCCAAATCTCGGGCCGCCTATTAAATGTCGAATGTTTTTTAAATATTTGCGTGTAATATCTTTTGTTATTTTTATTCAAACAAATTTTAAATATTTTTCATGAAACTCTGTTAATTTTATTAATCGATGTTTAGAAATAGCTTTTGGACATTGTCACCATCGGTATGAATGCATACATTCCAGTGTTTATCAATCAGACGCAGTATTACATCATATAATTGTCATACCTGAAATAATTTGACACCATTACTCTTACATAAATAATAAAGAGCGTTTATTCTTTACTTCTCTATCCCGATGAAGTTATTGAGTATATTACAGGTGTGCATTATCGCGAATTATTGGAAGTATTGAGATGTTGTACTATTTTGAATCACGATCGGACGAAGAGGGTTAATGCGAAATTACAACCCCAGAATGAACTGACATATTCGATGGAACAAATTTTTCAAGTATGTACACATAATCACACGCGACATTGGGGGTAACACTTAATAGTTCGAAAATAGTCACACCTTGGATAAATTTACCAAATGACTACTATTATATCTGTTGACAGCTATGGTGGTCCGACTCGTTCAATTAATTGAAAGCATGTCTGAACATCATTACCTGTTTAATTGGGATATGATCACGTAAGGTTGATAAACTGTGTCATTGTTAACAGTACTTGATAGTTATCAACATTACGTAATAACCACTTATACACCTATTCATACTTACGCTCATAGATATTTGTATACCATCGTAATAACCACTTATCGACCTATTCATACTTACGCTCATATATAATCGTATATAATGTTACCTCATCCGTGCTTACATATGTTCGGGGTATGTTCGGGGGGTTATGGTATATAAATATCTATGCCGAAGCTTCATCCCATATAGTGAATAGACACCGTTGTAATCACTTCTCAGGACTTATTCTCGAAAATGGCTGAAGAAATAATGACACCTCTAACAGTGGAGGAAATTTATGAAATAGAATGTATTCTACAATATATCGAAGAATACGACAGGGCTATAGAAGCTTATCAGCTTGATGAAGATATTGTTGAAGCATCTACGCTTTGTTCAGGAGATGACCCATGGCCGAACCAAATCGGATACGGAGAAGATTATACACCTAAAAATTATGTTAACAACTCACAACCCGATACAGCTGGACCATCAGGCTTACAAAACCGAGAAGACGAACATACACCTGATCAAGACGAAGGAGCCATAAAATCAGACAGTCAAACAGCCAGCAGTTCTGATAATCAAATAA